>OY735237.1:5007831-5087831 GCA_963457665.1 Thysanoteuthis rhombus
CCATTTTTAGAGTCTTTGGTTTGATTCGGCCATGAATTGAACCTTCACTCTACCGCTGAGCCACAGTGATCAGTATATTGATAAGATGTGAACATCAATTTACACTATTAAAAGTTTTGAAATAGTGAACAATTAAATCTCTAAGTAAATAAGAGAATGTAATGATACCACTCAAACTCCACACACACACATATATATCTATATATATATATATATATGTATAAAGCTTTACATCTTTAAATACTAAATATATAAAAAAAAAATCTTTTCCCCAAATTTGTCATTTATGTCTCAATATCTGTTTATATAATTTATGTAGTTTCTATAGTGGTACTATGTGTTAATTTTTCATCAGTTGTTCATCATGTAACTGTTGTATTAACTTTGCTCCTTAGTTGTGATTAAGCTATAGTTCTAATATATAGCCTTATTTTATTACTTTTAGGACCATGTTATAATACATATAGTTATTTCATACAGGGTATTATCATAATGTATTGTATATGGATGTTATTTTGTATACTACACATCATTTGACCTTTTGAAACCAAGGGTTTATTTATCTAGATGATCCTGAAAAATGTATTTGTTGATAAGGGATAAGTAACAACAGATAAGACAAAAAACGAGTCACTTCTATCACATATATCAGTTTCAATTTAACTTATGACACCATCATGAAGAATGTCAGTTATTCAGGAGAAAAAAAATATGTATATGATCTCACTGGAAAGCAAATTATATTTTATAGAGATTTCATAAAATTAAATAAGAGGGGCATACACTCCCTGACTGATAGGGTCTGCACACACAAAATGATCTAAAAGGGCTAATTTGTGTGAATTTAGTATAAAATTGCTTGTTCCCCTTAGTTGAATATGCCAAAATTAACCTTTAGGGATAACCAGAGGTCAGCACTATCCTATGATTATTCTGGGATCAAGTTACCATTGTATACAAATTTGTGGCCAATAGGGTGCAACTGTTTCGGAGTTAATGAATGGCTTCCAGTCTATCTCTACAGACAATGAAATGTTTCCTCCTGGGTGCATGCCTGGACAAGGTGCATGGAGAACTTGACTCCCCTTTAGGCCTAGCTGATGTTAGGGTGGTTCTACTGCCTGGTTTTAGAATCCAAGTTCACACTAGTTGTTTTTGTAAGACTAGAGAGCCCAATCTCCCCATTTATTTTACTCATAGCTGTGGGGGGAGATGGATTCATGCCTTTCCCAAGGGCTTTGATGCTGAGTGAAGATAAACAGCCCTAACTGGAGTTTGAACTCTGGTTGCCAATTCCATTGTCCTTGCTGTTATCGCTATGCCAATCGTCTCTCCAAGAGTCTATAAAAGATATAGTAAAAAATATTTGTCTGGTTAGTTTATTAATTTTCATATATATACATATATGTTTATATACACCCAAGAAATGGACATATTTGGTCTGACAGAATGAATTATAAATTGTGTTCTATTTTATAAAAACCTATTTGAAATGATTTCCTGTCATTACACAGTTGATATATTGTTCAATTTAGACAATATAAATAGAATAAAAAGTTGAAGAAAATAGAGGTTTGCTACTGGAATCGCACCTGCCACTAATAGGGTAGCCGTAGTGATACTCTTACTATTGGCAGCTGCTTAGCTCAATGATGAGAGCATCACTACATTGAAGTGGCTACCCTATTGGTGGCAGGTTCGATTCCAGCAGCAAACCCATTTTCTTCAACTGTTTATTCTATATACGTTGTCTAAATATATACATGTATGTGTGTGTGTATGTATATGTGTATATATATGTGTGTGTGTATGTATATGTGTATATATATGTATATGTGTATATATATATATATATATATATATATATATATATTGTTTCTTTTCTAATAAGAATCATACCAGAAATTTTGTGAGGAATAAATAGACATTATAATATGTACATTTTAGTTAAATATATACATTTTTTTCTTTAAGAAATCCTCCCCACCCACTCATGTTTTTGTTTTTGTTTTCCTTTTTCTTTTTTCCTTTTTCTTATTCTTTTTCTTTTTCACCAAAGCAAAAAAAGAAAATACTCTCAACCTTTTAGTCGGTATCTACAAATATAGCATTAATGGAAAAGGAAGCAAAAATGTTTCACCTTTTTTACTGAAGTTTTGAAGGTTTACTTTGTGACTGTTAACTTGATTTATTAGTTATGGTTAAGAACAAAAGAGAAAAATGGATTTCTTATATATATATATATATATATATATATATAATCATACCTGTTGATAATACTAGCCTTAATTCCTGACCACTGATACTCCTCTTTTTCTTCAGTTGAGAAACTCAGGGTACTCAGCTGAAAAAATATTCTGGCGCTGGTTTGACTGCCAAAATACTCTAAAAAGATGCTTAAAATGGTCAAAATGTTTTGGCAACTTTTGCATTAAGTGATTTTCGCACTGCCAAAGTTTATTTGTCAAAGACAAGATTCCATCCGAGATTTAGCATCCTTTCATATGCCTATTCTGTCAGTAACACTTTTCCTAATTTCTAACCATTAACAATTCCCCCCTCCTTTTTTTTTATTCATGAGTTTCTGTACTTGTCTTTGGTGAAATCATGAGCAATGCATTTACATCTTATATTGGAACTTTTTTTTTTGATTTCTGACATGCTAAAGCAAACCAATAAATAAAATTAACAAAGCCCTGCTGTGATTTGAACATCTGACCTGCAGATCAGCAGGCAAGTAGCTGTTCCATTAAGCCAAACTTACTCTGTATGAATATTGGACGAAATTAAGTTAAACAACAACCAACCCAAGCAAGCAGCAGGTGTAGCTTAAGTGGCTGCCGTTGGTTAAGACTTTATTCTCCTGCTGGCTTCTGCTTTTGCTTACATCCAATGTGTTATAATGCATAAAACCAAATGAAGGTCAGAAGAGTGTGTTGAAACAATCCATAATTTTTCCATACACAACATGAATAAGCCTGTTATTTTTTATGGGTGCTATACTAGTATTAATGTATAATGCTTTTAGCATTTGATATTTCACCAATATTTGTAATCATTTAAGTGAATGTAAGTTCTGATATATTTGTTTGATAAATCCTAATCATGATATCACAGGTAACGTAAATAGCTATTTATTAACTTGGATATTTAGCAAGCTTAGTTCAGTATAGCATGAAGCCAAATTTGGTTTTGAATGAAGGGGTAGGAAGAGTGTGTTCTGCCAAATTTTCAAGTGGGGAGGGCTTGCCTGCTTAGAAAATCAACACGGCTTTTTACTTGGGCTGCCACACCGACCTCTGGTACTGACATAATTAGACATGACTATTGTTTTTCAAATACCATGGTGATGATGATTGACAATATTCTGCTGCCGTTGTTGTTGAAACAAATAACAGTATTCCATTCTCCTCCATTTGAAGCCACTGCATCTTTTCCCTTGTGAGCATCCTTAACTCCCTCTGTGTCTTGCCAGGTCTCAATGTTCCCAGTCCAGTGTACTTGAGGTCTGCTCACAGCTTACCAAGCAAATCTGTACAATGACGGTCTTTCTTCAACTTGTAATTGTTGGCCTCGACCATTGCGAATTTCAGGGCTCTTTGTGTAGTTGTTTCTTCATTCTCTGGTCTCTTGAATGCACACCATGTTGGTGTTAAAGGGTTCACAGTCTTCTAGCCTTTTTACTGCTTATAATACCATCTATTTATATAATGAACAATGCGACCTTTTCTGGTTGTTTCTCTGTTTGTAGAGATAGATTCACTTGTATGCTAGGTGATAGCAATCAGGACTAACACTCTTTATCACTAAAAGTGGAATAGGTCATGTATAAGTACAGCTATAATACATTGGAGTTTGATTGGTCAAGATCAACTTCAGATATCATATCTTAAGTTAAGTATTACAACTTTCCATTTTTGAAGAGTACTAACAAAGAATCATGGTTATAGAAGCTTACACAACTATACAACAATTTTATGTATTATAATAAGTTGCGGAATTTTTTCTGTTTGTTTTTTTTCTTTATTTCTCAGTCTGCAATGCATACTAAAAGAAAGATAAAATTAATTGAATATACTTTTAAAAATTATTTAATCTATAAAGTGTTGCAGCTTTAAGGCCTAAAGATCACTTCATAAATTTTAAATCTATTTATTTGTTCATGTATTCAATTATGTGTGCATCATGGAAGTCAGTAATAAATCTATTAATTACAAAAAAACACATGGCAGTTAATGAAAGATGTTCAGAAAGTTACACAGAAATAGGTCTCACCATAATACGAATGAAATATTCTTGGGATGATAAACAGTTATTTACATTGGAACGATTTCGGGGATATCTGTATATGTGTGTGAATTTAAGTGCATCCATGAATTTTTTCATGTTTACGGTACTGGACCCTTTATTACGCATCTAGAAAACCAGAATTATCAGAAAACTGGCTATTTTTTAATTCGGCAGGCTTCGTAATAGTTCACAGCTTGACCACACTTAGTTCTAGTTTTCGTGATGTAAAATTGTTCTCAGATGAAGATTAGTAAATGAACATTGATTCAACAGTTTTTTAAATGGATTAATTTCATTTACTTTCTTCTATTTACATTTCATTGTTTATTTTACATTTTATGAATTTAAATGAAGATCCAACTGACCTGGTTTTGTAACAACTAATTGAAATCATTTTTTTTTTTTTCCTCCTTTTTTTTCTTTTTCAGGTTATTGGCCCCACATGAATTGCTGATGACCAACACTTTATGGCTGAATGCACATGTTGGTGTTGGGCTCTACATCTACACAAGAAAACACATGGTGACTGTCCCAGTCTATAAGAAAATTCTCTTCAGTTCTTTTGGAACAGTGGTATTCAACTTTGGGTCCGTGCTAATCTGGGCCTCGGCCAAATCCTTGCTGCCAGAAAATACAACCCTTCGAGTTCTTGTGGGGATCGCCTCCAGTGCCGCCGCCTTGTATTTGGGCAAAGAGTACCTGGACCACGTTGAAAAAATCTCTACAGTCACTGAAATCACCGAAATAGAAGAAAAACCAGCAGTTACAGAAGACAAATGAGAGAGCAAAAACAAGAGAGAGATTTACAATTTGAAATGATGTTATTAACAAGTAACTCTAGAATGTTTAAATTTTCTTCTTGGAAAGATCTAAATCGAAAGTTCTTGACTTGAACAACCAGTGTAGTTTTTGGAGAATTAAGTACTGGAAGAATTTTTTTTTTTCTTTTTTTTTCTTTTTTTTTTCTTCCACACAAAAACAAAGAAATATGAAAAACAATGAAATATCATTGCTAAAAAGAAAAAAATTGAATTTGAAAAATTAAAAAATCATACACAAAACTTTTTTTTTTTTTTTTTTGTCTTGGATAATTCCTGTTTACGGTATTTTTTAATGTAAGGCTTTCAAAAAGAAAATCCTTGTCTTTCCTGTTCTGACCCATTATTGGAATAGAATGTGTCAATGCTTGTAAAAAAAAAAAATGTATTCAAAAATTTAATAGTTTATAAAAGTGAAGGAAAATTTTTTTTTTCCAAATTTCTATCTCAATACTTCTTGGCGGAATGGTTTAAATCAGTGGTTCTTAGAGTCCCCGGTCACTCTCCTTAACTTTCGATCCCAGATTTCCTCGGCTGTTCTGAATTGTCATCTAATCATTTTTTCACCATTATACTTTTCATCATACATTTATCCCCTGACTGAAATTCCTTCACTGGGAGCCAAGTGGCTCCCATTTGAGAATCACTTTTCTTTTGCAATGTTTGTGCATTTTGTAAGTTTAGCTTAGTCTGGCACAAGGCCACAAATATATCTGTGCTTCAGTTTAGCACCATGGTTCTCAGGTTACTCTCATCTGCTTGTGATTCCTGATTCTCTCAATTTCTCTTTCATTTCGAGTTGTTACTTAGCAATTTTTTTTTTCACCAAACGTTTCTCCTTTGGCTAAAATCCCCTGCCCCCTGGTATTCCCCTTTCTCTCTGGAGCCAAGTGCCTCCCATTCAAGAATCACTGATTTAAGTCTAGCAAATATATTTTCTCCCCATTTTTTTCGGGAGGGGGGGGGGCGGATATTTCAAAACCAAATCCTTCACATTTCCTGATAAGAGTTTTTAAATCTCTCTTCTTTTTTTTTTTTTTCTTAAAGAAAAAAATCTCTATGCATTGATTGTGGCTGGTTTTGTTGTTGCAGTGAAATATAGGTTAGCAGTTACCTGGCTCTCTCTCTCTTGTGTCTTGTGTGTGAACTTTATTAAATGATGATACTGGGCAAGGTTCTGTACTTTGGCAATGAAAATAAATCTTCCATGGAGCCACTGACATACCGAAAGTAGTATTCATTTATCAACATTGGCTACCATATATGGACTCTCTCTGGAAATCTTCTGTTACTTACCCACATACAGATACATGAATATGTACATATTTATGTAGTTACATATATGCACACACATTCCTGCATATACACTCATACAAATACTCTCACACACACACTTATATATCTAGATGCGCACACACTTATATAGCTAGATGCGCACACACTTATATAGCTAGATGCGCACACACTTATATAGCTAGATGCGCACACACTTGTATAACTAGATGCTCACACTTATATAGACATATACTGATAGAACCATGCACACACTCATAGATATGCACGTAAACATTCATACACATTTGTAATAAGGTGCTAACAATACTTTTACAATACTTCATCTAATAAATAATAAATTATTCAAATTTCATGGTTGAAACAAAACTTCTTTTTCTTCTTTTTATTTTAAAGATTCTGAAATTGTAAAATCCTTGAAATATTTTGGATTTATATTTTTATTTACTATTTTGAAATCAAAACTGTCTGGAGCGTGAATCCCTCTTCACACTGGGATTCGTATGTAAAGTACCTGAAAAATACAAGCTGTCCTAATATTATGCCGGAGATGTGTTCCTAGAGGAGGCGGAGTAAACAAAATTGGCGCACAATCAATCTACCAGTTATTATCTTGACACTATGACTCTTATTGCCTTAGCTTTGCATTGATTGGTTGAAATTGCACCAGTGGTGCCACTAGTGGTGAAAATATGAACTATAGCCACATTCACAAAAATTTTTAATTTTTTGAAGAAAAGATTTGGGCAAATTTCAAATCAGCATTATTGTCAATCATTGTAAATCGAACCAGCATAAAATCAGGGATACCTGTAGTTGAAATTCTAAGATAAGATTTAAAATTCAACTTCCAAATCATATATATATATATGTAATAAGAGCCGTGTCAGTGACATTTGATTGTATCAGTAGCTGCCCTCAGTCCCTTTCCCTTCCTACCCTTGTATTCAACTACCTAACTTTATTTTCTCCATTTCTCAGATGTAATGCTGTCACCTCAACCCATAGACCTACCACAAACCTTGACCTTCCTGGTATAATGTACATGATGTGTCCAGGGACAATTGTAGCGAAAGAGGGTTGGTGCATACTTAACAACTCAATTCATGGGCCTATCCGAAAACATGGCTTTTACAGTATAATGCACTGGGTGATTTTTGAAGCAAAATGTTTTTTGGGAAAAGATATGGTGGGAAATGTAATAATGTTTCTGTGCAGAGACATACATATATAATACATAGAGAAGAATAAAAAGAGAAACACTCTTGGGCCATTGTATGCTGTGATTGGTCAGAACCTCATAACTTAAACAAATCAATATCATATTCAGAGTCAAGTTAACATTAACTCAATTATTAGTTAAACCTAATATATTGTATAGTTATTAGGAATAATAATTGATAAAATGTATCAGTTGATTGATAACAAAAATGTATTGAATATTTATAAGTAATAAAAATGCTGTAATTCACTTTTTTGTTTATATTCTACTTATATAATATGACGCATGATGAACTCCATTTTCTTTCTGTAACATATGTCAAGGGAGATTAAATGCTAATTGTTGGGTAGCCTCCCTTATTTATTTATTTGCAAATGTTTAAAAATAATCCAGGTTCATTCTAGTTGAACTTGAAGAAAATCCAGAGCAACCAGATATTTTTTGTATTTATTCAAGTCTAGTGCGACTGTTTTAAAAAAAAATAAAAAATAAGGCCCCATTTTTCAAAGGTATTGGTAAACTAATTGATGGATAAAAAAAATGTACACTTGAATATCTGAATTTATGGATGGGAATTTGTTAGTTGTAACTAAAATTTGGGATATATTGATGAGTTGGGGTGATAAATGTTTGGGTGGGTAAGAGGTATAAGGTAGACATGTATTTCAACTTCATGACAAACTTACACATTTGTCCAATTCTTTCCTTTCACCTGCACATTTTTTATTGATTCTAGCATCAAAAATTGATAAAAAGAACATTTTCAGTACATGCTTTTCTATTTTCATTTTAAGAAAGGTAAAAATGCAACTCAAATGCCAAAAATTGATTTTGTGCATATTCTAGAGGAGGTAATGTGTTGATTTGCTGCTGTACAATGTTTCACAGTCGAGTAGGCCAGTTGAGGTTGATAGTTAATCACATAAAGATATTAGGTGAGAGTCAATGTAACATGATGCAGGATTTAGCTAATATACTTGTATATCCAAATCAAGTATTGAAAATCATTTGCACCAATTTGGTTATATTAGTCACTTGTTGCTCATAATATAAGAAAGAAACCAATCAACCCCAGAAAATCAGACTTTGTGAAGTTAGGAATGCTATATCTCTTGGTCAAGTAGAAAAATCTTGCATAGCAGACCATATATGAAGAGAGAAAGTATCACTGTGATAAGATCCGTATGTTAGGGGTCATTACTGGAAGGTGTAATTATTGAAAGATGCTGTATACATCTAGTGAGTAAGTAAGTAAGTAGCACCCTTATGCTGCCTATGGCTTTACCCATTCCTACTTAGGCTTTTCTTATCACATTATTATTTAGTCAGCCTGTTCAATATGTGGAATAGACTTAGTGGGGAAAAGCACCTGAAATAGCATCACTCACTTCACTCTGCACTATTTTCCCTATAGCTAGGGAGAAGACAGTGTCATGCCTTTCCAAAGATTGTCAGTGAAAAATCAATGCAAACTGCCCCAGCAGGAGTTCATTCTTCACACGGCCTCCCCTCACTACAACCTGTGTACATCTACCTTGCATATTAATGTATGTTGAGTCTATGGATTTCTTGGATTAATTAGGAAGGTATTAGGGAGCAACTTCATTTTGTGTTATACACTTTGCTGTGAACTTTGGCTCAATCAGTGTTGACATCTGAAAGACATATTTGTGTGCAAGTTTGAATGCCAAAGGTGCTAAATAAAAAAAATAGCCAAAACAAAGAAAAATGGCCAAAATAACCAAACTAATTCAGTGATTTTTTTTTTTCTTTTTTCTTTTTTTTTTTTTTACACTGTCAAAATTTAGCACGAAAAATCCTTAAAAATCCTTAACCCATTGTACCTGAAAAAGAATCAAAACTGGAAGTGGGTTGATCCAGTTGGTATATTTTTTCTTCATTTGTTTACTATTAACTGATTTGCACTTCTGAAAGAAAAAAAAGAAGATCTTTTTCCTCCCTTATGGATTGTATGCCTGACAAAGGCTGTAGAATGGATCAGCTGGAAAGTGATAAAAACATAGAGTGCAAATGTCCAAACAACTCTTTGAATCTTGATAAGATTTAAAAATCAGAAAAGATGTTTTCCTGAAGAAGGCTGTAGAATAGATCAGTCAGTATGTTCCAATAATGATGAAAAGCAACACAAAGAATTCTATTGTTCAAACAACTCTTGGCATCATGATGACTCATCTCAAAATTACACATTTTTTACGTATGGATCGTACACGTTAGGAAGGCTGTTGAATGGATGGGCCCAAACATTGTGATAACAACAAAAGCAACGCAAAGAATGAGATCAATAGTCTGAACAACTCTTAGTATCCATTAAGTGAATCAATATTCACACTGAATAATTGTCCTTAAAATATTTTTGAGAGATATTATATCAGTTGCTGTTGGCAGATTAATAAATGTATGTTTTGTCATTTCAAAAATTGTCCGTCTAATGATAGTTTATACTTACTAAGCCTAGCTAAGTCTGGCACAAGGTTAGGTTGAGAGGAAAATATTAGGAAGATTGTGTTGCACTAATATTCCACCTAGCCAAGCTAAGCTAAGTAAATATTTACTAAGTAGAAAGAGCCTGTCTGCCTTAAAAAAACAGCATTTCAAATCCTGGCTTTTTACCTGGGCTTGAACACCGACCACTGGTGTCGCAATCCCAAGAGAAGAGAAGAGAAGAGTAGTGATATCTACTTAGCTTAGCTGAATACTCAATTCGATAGAACTAACTTGCTCCTAAAACTGCAATGTGGCCCTATGCTCCACAAGGAGTCTTCAAGATGAAAAACAAAGCTTAGTCAAGTACTGCACAATGGCAAATAAGAAATGACTGTA
This sequence comes from Thysanoteuthis rhombus, assembly GCA_963457665.1. NCBI lineage: Eukaryota > Metazoa > Mollusca > Cephalopoda > Oegopsida > Thysanoteuthidae > Thysanoteuthis > Thysanoteuthis major. Next base: position 5,018,296 of record OY735237.1, read on the forward strand.
AGAAGATTGTGTAGCACCAATCTTTTAAGTGGGCTAAGCCTGCTTTGAGAATCAGCATTCAAAATCCTGACCTTTACCTTGGCTTGAACACCAACCTCTGGCACCTGTAGGAATAACACGACTACCTCGGCCACAAGACCGGCTTATCTTCTGATGATGATCATGAAGCCCCCCCCTCCATTTTCCTGAAAATTTCAGTTTTTTATCTATGGATGCAGTGGGAAAATTATCCTAAACCTGTTCGCTGCAGTTATATTTTTTAATGTAACTTTCTCATGAAAAAATTGACGAAAATCCAAAGTCTCTATTGCATGTTTAAAACGGTTTTATTCTCATACAAATATGTACGACAGAATATCTGATAAATGTGATATATATATATATGAATACATTAATGTGTTAAATACTTAAATTTTCGATAAATATGAAACATTGTGAAACATGGAACTACAATTAAGATTGCCTCGCATTCAATACGTTCTTTCTACTCTCGCTGTTTCAAATTTTGTAAACATGTTTTACACTTTCAAGTGAGGTTTTGCCATCTTGCAAAAGAATAACACTATTGTAAGACAAATTATCTTGTCTATGGTATTGGACTGTTGACTTGCTATGGTGAGTTATTTCATTTGTGGCACTGGACTGAGAACTTGCTGAAACAAGTTATCTTGTCTGTGGTAGCGAACAGGTTAAACTTTTCTATTGAGGATTTCTCACATTCGCAGGAAACTCAAAGAGTTCTGACCAAAATTCTCAGTGCTTGGAACCTTTTTTTTTTCTTTTGTTAAATCAATTCCAGTGTTTTTTTTGTCTTCATTCTGCACTTCCTAAATCTGTAGTATGCATTTTGTTCCCAGGTCGTTCACTGCCAACCTCATTTTGGGTATTCACTGTCTCTGCTTAGCAATACCAATTCTTGGACTCTTTGGAAAATAAAATGTTTTTCTGTTGAAATCTTTGAATTTTGCTCTTTCTCTCTCTCTCTCTTAGATATATATGAGATGCTACTCAAAAGTGTTGGGAACTTAAAATACAAAATGGCTTCCTCAAAGGAAAAAAAATTAATAAAAACTGAGGTTCTTTATTTCTTGGAGTGATTTCCAGAGACAATTGAAATGTTTGGCTTGATATAGAAAATGCTTTGTAACTTTACTGAACAGATCTATCTCTCTGTTAAAATTACCCAGACTTTTGATTAGCACCTCACATATTCAGTTTTAGTATCTACGGTGTATTCACAGTTGACTAATGAAAAAAGCCCCAAAATGCGATAATTTTTTCTTGTTTCAAACTTTTGATGGCATTAAGTTTTTCCTGAGGTAAAGCTCTTACAACTTGGCTGATCTGAACCCAACTTAAGATATATACAAGACTGATCTTTCTAACAATCAGTCTTGTACTTCTTTCTTGGGTTTAAGATCATGAGACTAACCGTTCAGGAGAGAGGTCAGTTTTGTACACCTTTTTAGTTCTGTTCCAGATCACAAGATTGAATGTTTGGGAGGAAGGTCATTTGTTAGATTTTTAGATTAGATTAAGTTCTCTGATTGTTTTAATTTGCTTGCTGTATTTTTCAATTTGCATGCTGCATTTTTGAATTTGCATGCTGCATTTTTTAATTTGCTTTTTATATTTGCATGGCGTATGTTTTAACTTGCTTGCCTTACTTTTGAAATTCCTTGGGAAAAGGTTGGAAAAGGTGATTTAAAAAAAAGAATCCCCTGGGATTTCGTGAAACATTTCAGTAATTTGATGAAATTCCTAGTTGAACAATCGATGCAGTAATGGTTAACAAGCTTGTGATGCTGACTATTATTACTATAATGAGTTCAATACCCACTGAGCGCTCCACTATTGTGGCCTTGTGTCAAACTAAGTTTGACTTAGTAAATATCAATCATATTCTGCTTTAGTATCTATGGTGCATATACAACTTAGTTTGAAGTGAAAGAAAACTTTTTATAAATAGTCAAAAATAAAGAGAAACCTATTTTTCCCTTTTCAGGGATCAAAAGTGAAGGGAGACTTTTCCCCTGTTCAAGGGTTTTCAAAAGAAAAGGAACCTTTTCTTACAAGTCTGAAACATTTAATCCTTTTTGAAAAAATTTTACTCCTTGAATATTTAACCTGATGTAGACTGGTACTTCAACTACTATAGTGGTACCTCTCATAAAGATGGACTTTTGTTACAAAATTTCACTTAACAGAGGGGTCCAATTGCCAAAAAGAGCAAAATATATTCAGTTAGCAAGAAAAAACTACCCAATTTCACAAAATTATCCAGAATCATTCAGATTTCATTCATAATTATCTACATTTATATCTAGTATCTAGACATTTATTTTTTAGACAAACAGCTTGATTGACATTTGGCGAATTATGATAAGATATTCATTTATCACATTACTTACATGTTCATTTATATTCGTACATTATTTAGGGAGTAATTATTACATTATAGATTATTGAAATCCTACTGGCTTAATTATTCATTTAACGAATTTTCATTTAACGTTATGTTTTGTGGAATGGATTGTCCTCGTTAAGAGAAATACCACTTTGTCTATCAAAACTATCTTCTTAACCATCACTTAAAAGTAGGCCCCTAAATCCGTGAATTGCGGTCAAAACAACAAAGATGAGGATTCTAGTCAAAGTAATTTGTGAGATAATGACAATGTCACAGAATTTCAGATGGTACTGTTTTTTGTCAAAGTTGGAGCTGACTTTGTTTCCCCTACGAATAAGAACAAGAACAATCTTCACCAAATTCAAGGGAGAAAACTCTTCATTGTTTTTCAATCACATCACGTTAAACTAAACCTGTGAATAAAATGAACATTTCCCTGCTGTGATTTGAAATCACTGCTATGTGATTTGATGGTGGCTTCCCTACTAACTGAGCTAAACGGACATGTCTTATATAACTACAAATTTATTCATCATATATGTACTACAGAAATTGCTGTCGGAATAGAAGTAGTAGTGCAGCCAGGCTTGTATGATATTATTCCTTTAATTTATAGATTTCTTGAACCTAAAGGCTCCAGGAAAACTCGTTCCAGATACTTCTATTCAAAATGAGTTCATCTATTCAAAATATACAGACCTTTATTCGAAATGTAGTAACTTCATTGAAAACATAAGTAATTTTATTCAAAGCCTACCTTTATTTAACTACTTACAGAAAATAAAAGTCTGATTGATTTCAAAATACAAAAATAATCAGGGTAGAATATTATCCCTAATTTTAGAAATCGTTTCTTTTAATTTGACGCTGAGTAGCTAGGCTCCTCCTTTTTCTTTTCTTTTCATTTCCTGGAATAGGCTTGGCCACAAGGCCAGGGACTATGCATATACTATAATATCCAAATGTTGGTTTATGTTGATCTGATTTCTGTGATAAAGGTGTGGAGGCTTTCTTTCTTTTTTCCTGCCTTTTTCTCACTTTCTTTTTCCTCTTTCACAACGTAATCCTGTTACTTGTTTCGAATGAAGATCAAACAATGGCTCAATTCATTGTTTATTTGCTTCCCATTATTATTTCTCCTTTCCTCATACAGTTATTCCTTGCTATTTGTTGGTCTTCCACTTATAGTTTCGGTGATTTGCAGTTCAGTCTCGAATAATTTTATTGAGATGGGGGGTAGTTTTGTGGACGTGAAAAAATGCATCATAGAAAATATGCTATGCTGTATGAACAAAATGTTTAGGAAAGTTTAGGAAATCGTAATAATACATGTGTTTGTTATTTAATGTATGTACATAATATAAACACAGGATTTTAGACATTAGATTTTTTTTCCAAATCACTGTGCTGTAAACAATTTTATTTTTTAGTAGATTAAGCTCTATAAATCATTATTAAGAATTTTTTCATTTTTTTCTTCTACTTACCTTCATCCTAATATTTCTGTGGATTTTTAATGTAACTTTTCTCAGACTGTAAAATTTAGAAAAATAAAATAATAAGAGTATCGAGATGAATGTAAATGGTAGCATGAAAAAGGAAAAAAAATTGTCAATCACTGCTCTGTGGTTTAATGAAACATGGTTTCTGTTAATTAATTGTACATTTCTGTTTACTAGCATCTACCATACACTTTTTGAAACAATCTTTTGAAACATTGCAATTATTAATGATTTTCTTTGAAAGTTTGATTTTGGTTATAACTACAAGAAAATTGCATAGAGTTGATCGTAAAAAACAAAGTAAAAAGTTTTCTGAGGATTTCTGAGCAGATTAAGGTAATTTTTGACAAGAAAAAATATCGATACTGCTAAAAATGACAGATCTGTCTCCAAAAAAAGTGAAGCCAATTTTAAAGATTTAAAATTTTTACAGTATTCATTCATTTATTTGTATATTCATGATTTTGGAATGGTTTATTGTTTATGGACCAAGATTTGTTGGTTCAGGGGACAGAAAAGGTTTGAGGATTTCAACAAAAAATATTTGTAGATTGTCATTTTTGTGGCACCCTGGGGGCTCTAAAACTCAGTGAAATAGCAAGAGATAACAGTGTATACATAAACATAATCTAGAAAGACAGCTTTCAACACTGAACATTGAAAAACTTTATCAATCTATATATATATGTATATATATATATATAGGTGTGTGGGTGATGTATATTTTGTGGATAAGATGTTCAGATAAGACGAGACCCCAATTTTGGTCTGAAATTCATGGTTTTAGTCACTGTTTTTGTATCTTGCTCATAAGATGACCCTGTTTTGTTTTGGGGATACTTCAAGTGTCCTCTTATCTGCCAAAATATACTGTATCTCATTTTCATCCCTTTTAGCTCCTTGCACCTAAAACTGAGCTTTTGGATAATCTAGCCTGGTCAGTTATACCACTTATCATTAAAGGCACCACCATAAGGCTCCGTTTGAACGATGAACCAAGCAACATTAGACCCGTTATGTCACATGTTTTCACTAACTAATCATTCTCTTCTATTTTACATTCTAATGAATAGAAATAACCTAATAACCATTTCTCTTCCTAACACCTCCTTCTCTATAAAGATGCCACATAGTAAGCTATTCTAAACAGGCCTCTTCTCTCACAATCGATCTTTGCTTAATTTCTATGTTTTTTATTCAGTTTTACATGTAATGCTTATACATGCCTCATTTGTCGGCTCGTTGGATGCAACTTCTTTGTCTAAACATCTGCAGTTGTCTTCATTTCAATTATGAACAATGTTTAATACCTGCATTCATATTCATAAATGGCATAGAAATTCTCCCTTCTGTCATCGTGACTGATGCTATCCTTCTCCTTCAACTTGTATCATGACAGAGGACTCAAACATGTGGGGCAGATTCCTTTGTCGTCTACGACTACCATCATCTTCTCGATAAACAAAAGCAACTACCATTATTACTCTCCCACATAATATAGGAACTTATAAAATGAAAATGAAAATGGGGTGTTGGTCGGAAACTGTTGACAACCATTGATTTTGAAGAAGTAAATATTTAAAGAATTAGAGAAATTGATAGCAAATTATTGAGCCTTTTAAAGATTATGTCGCTCTAGTAGGAGTCAAAAAATGAAGAAACAAGTTACAATATTTGTTGACCAATAAGATTCAATTTTTCCTCAACAAAAAATAAATCCAGATGTTACAATGCATCCAATGTGTTGGTATTATAGCTATGAGCATGTATACACCTAGGAACTTGAGATGAATTGCAATAAACAGTTGTAAATATAGTCCTATTGAGATAAATAAAAATATCTATGTTTTAAATTGGTTCATTTAGACTAATTTCTTCATCTTGGAGTAATTTTTTGATGATGATGATCATCAGTTTGCTAGCGTTCATCGTTGGACATACACCTTCCCCAAGATTTGCCAAACCCCTCTATCATGGGCATTGCGGAGCCAATACTTTCTGAATTTATCTAGCTCTTCATGCTATCTTACTTTCTATTGACCACACTTGTTTTCTAGGAATCCACGTTGTGCGACGTGATATCCAGTGGTTGTCTGAGATTCTTGCAACATGTTCAGCCCGTTGCCATTTGAGTTTTATAATAGTTTCTGTATTGTCTCGGACTCCTACCTTTTCTCTGATATACTATGCTCTCTTATCTCGCCATGTGAGGTTGAGCATGATTCTCTCATGTGCACATTGCATGGTTCTGTTTGAGGGTCAATCTTTTGGTTAGGTTCTACATTTCTGCTCCTTATGTAACTTTTGGTAGGATACATTAGTAGGATACCCTTCTATTTAGGACTAATGGGATTTTCTTGTTCTTGAAAGTTTTCCTCTTTTGATGACTTCATAGAGACTTGTTGTCCTAGGTATATGTAGTGGTCTACTCTCTCCAGCTTCATATTTTTGATTTTGCTAGTTTTGTCTTCGTCCCTAACATATTTATACATGACTTCTGTTTTGCTGAAGTTCATGTGGAGGCCAACTGTTTTGCCAGCTTCATTTAGTTTGTCTAAAATTTTTTGAAGGTCATGAAGGTTCTAAGCAAAGAGGACAATGTCATTAGCAAATCTGAGGTTACTGAGGTATTCTCCGTCTATCCTGATTCCTTTGCGTTCACATTCTAAGTTTTGGAAGATCATCTCAAGGCTGGCTGTGAAGAGTTTGGGTGAGCTGGTATCACCTTGTCTCACTTCTTTTGCTAGTTGGAAGGGCTCAGAGTCTTTATGTAGCCTGATGAAGGGACTGCTATGTTAGTAGATATGTTGTAGTACTCTGCTGTATACGGGATCTACACCTTATAGTGTTATTGCGTCAATGACTTTGGGGATTTCCTCTGAATCGGTGGCTTTCTCAAAGCTAACAAATGCTACAGCTGGTGGCATTTTATATCCTACTTTCTCTTCCAGTTAGTTTATTGAATAGAGATTGGCAATGGTTGAGTAGCTTTTTTTGAAGCCAGCTTGTTCCCATGGTTGGTTTTTATCTAATGTTTTGGTGATCCGGTTGGTGATCACTTTGGGGAGAGAGTTTGTAGATACTGTTGAGTAAGCTTACTGGCTTGTGTCTGTAAAAACCCTTGGGTACCATTTGCTCAAATTGGTCACCTTTCTCTCTTTCTCTCTTCCTTTCCGTCTCTCTAACCTCCCAGCTGGTGTAGTTTTCATTCTTTTACTATGATTACTGTCTTTTGTCATCAATCTTCCTCAATGTGAGAATCTGTAAAAGCTTTTTGGCAACTCAATTGCAAACGCTGCATAGTTAATCCCTGTGAAAATACTCACTGATATATTTGAATTTTTATAAGATGATCTTCTAATAAAAGCAAACAAACTGAATTCCTTTCGGTGGAAGAGTCTATTGTTTCAAATGTTGCGTGGGAGATATTTATATCAGCACAATTGTTATCTCCTAATCGGGAGTTGACCATTACAGACAGAGAAACAAAAAAAAATCACACTGATCATTATATACATATATATATATATATATATATATATATATATATATAAAACACATTTATGATTATTTCTGTCAGATTATACATTCATTATTCCTGTTGAATCATATATCCATTTCTGATAAATGTAAATGTTGAGAAACAAATAGAGCAGATGTAGACTGTGCATGAACAGAATGAAAATTTGGAGTTACAGCAGTTATTTGGGCATAACCGATGACTGTTCAGCTCAATGGTAGGTGCAACATTACACTGGAATGGCTATTTTATATGTTGCTGGTTCAATTCCTGCTGCAGTTTCAGTTTCTTCAATTGTTTATTCTGTTCATGCTGTCAGAGCCAAATGACACATTCACCGTTTGATAACAGAGATCATTTCAAATGAGTTTCGAAGCAGTATAATGCATTTATGATTACTTCTATCAGATCGTACATCCATTTCTTGATAACATAATTGTCCGTACTGAGAAATGAATAAAGCAGAGATAGACATTGAATGAACAAAATGAAAATTGGGAGTTAAAGCATGTATTCATATATATATATATATATATATATATATATATATATATAATCTTTATAATAATAATTAAGATTATATACGTATGTATATATATATATATATATATATATATATATAATCTCAATCATCTCAATCTCTCTCTGGATCAATATTGGTTTTAGATAAAACTTGAAAAACCCAGTGACCTACTGGGTTAGCCTTCAAAACTCAAATAGTGCAAACTGATATTACCAGAATGAACATTGAATATAAAGGCCTGATTGCACCTGCATTTTTCATGCATTTACAAATAGATAAGGGAGACTGCTCTATAACTAACATTTAATGGTTATCTTCTTTGAGAAATTGTTTCTTTGGGTGCAGTGGGCAGAGCCCACACTATCATTATAAAGTTACAAATCACCCATTTTTTTTGTTGCATTCTTCAAGTAAGTTAATTTTAGGGATACCCTAGTTCAATACCTCTGGCTACAATGTTCTATTTCAGCTACTTGAGGGTCGGAAGCAAATAAAGAAAATAAAACTTTTAGTATCATATAGATTACTTACAAAAGAAAAAAAAAAAGAAGCGTGGCTGAAATAAGATAAGCAAACCTTGGAAACCTGGAATTGGTTAAGCTCTTTGGATCAATTTGATGGCAGGGCAGAGTGACCATCAGACAAATTGGCTGGCAAACAGAGAATCAGAAATGGTATTCTGAAATATTGATTGGAAGCACAATTTGGTCGAGATTTTATGCGGATACTTGTTGCCATGCAAGAAGTTGAATAGAATGTCAGTCTGGTACAAGGACACATTTCTAGAGGATCAGTCAGGCTTCAAATCATTTTATGTAACTCTTTTAAGATCAGAATGCTTTCCACTATACTGTGGAGGTATTTTCAATTAGCTAGACTGATACAATGCCAAATATTTATGTCTATTCTTTTTTTTCTCCATGCATTTAATTCTTAATTAGTTTAGCCCAGTTTGGTATGAGGATGCAATTATAGAGCTCACCATTAAGGCTCCACCACCCTAGCAATGTTTCCGTCTCATGCAATGCATAAGGCAGTGATTTTATCTCCATTTCTTGAATGATCTATGGAAACCTAATTATTGTTCCTGTTGCAATCTTGGGTTATTATGGTGCTGGGGTGCTAGCCTGACACCAAGGACAGACTGCCTTATAGGACTATTTACTTATGGCTAAGGAGGAAAGTAGATTCATGCCTTTCCCAGAGCATTAGTTCACTGATTACATCCTTTGTGCTGTTAAATGATCAACCATCTGCATGGCTTTCAAGTCTAATGTTTCCCAACCATTGCTATATCATATGCCCTGATATTTACTGAACATATTAATGGGGCACCCATTGAGGCTCATACTCACTAGCAGTAATGTAAAAGACTAACTTAATTACCATTGCTCTATAGCGGGAGCTAAGATATTTACTAAACTTCATTACTAAACCTAGATTGGCTAAGGGCCACAGAAGAGGAGCGCCTAGTGAGGATTAAAGCCTGGTTCACTGACTTCTCTGTGCAAGTCTACTCAGTGCCGACAACTGAACGCCAACTTCTTGGCATATGACTACTAGGAGCAAGGATAACTGGGTGCAAGTAATATAAAAAATTTCTGTTGAAGAATAAATATGGTCAGAATAAAGTCTATTTATGATATCACTGGTATTTTTCACTGGAAAACATTTAAAATAGAATAAAATAGAGTGAAAAATAGAGCATAAAATGGGGTTATTTTCCCTGGAAAACATCTAAAATAGAGTAAACCTGTCAAAATAAGGCCCCATAAGGCTAAAAGAGCAATTTTTTTCCAAAAATCAAGAAGAACATTTTCGGGAGAGTCTAATTGAGGACTGATGCCAATTTCCAAGTCTGTAGACAAAATGGTATGGCCATGTTCGCTGAAACACATAAACACATGCACATATGGTGGCTACGGTTGTTCAATAGAGTCAGATATAATGGAAAATTGTAGGAAGGACAGAGCATAAAAAAATAGAGAGAGGAGAAAGTGAATGAAAGAGAGTTGATGAAGAAATGAAAGGATGACAGAGAGAGAGGAAAGATATAGTGTATATGAAAGAGTGAGTAAAGCAGTGAAAGGAGATGAAAAAGAGGAAGAAAATGAGAGACTGGTTGGGGTTTGGAAAGATTAATCAAGGGAAAGAGAGTGAATCATTGAGAGGAGAAGAGAGGAAATGAGAATGATAGAGAGGAGGTAAAAGGGTTACTCATTGAGAGGATGAGGGAGATGGAATGAGCAAATGAGTGAGAGAGCAACAAAGTTATTAGGAGTGGAAAGGGATAGTGGATAAGAGAGACAGTGAGTAAAGCAGTGAGAGTCATTGGAAATGCTGCAGTTAATCAATCAACTGAGATACAAAAATCAAAGGTATTTTTTTGTGCTGAATTGTTTTAGTGAATCAATTTACTTCTATAATTCAATTGGATAATTCCTGGTTCACGGTAACAAACTGAATCGAGTTGAAATTATTCATTACAGAAATTGAAATTATCAAACTTCAATCCAAACCTGGAGTTGACTTTCTTTTTCTATCGCAACAACAAGAACAAATTTAGGGAAGTAAAAACTGACACTCCCCAACCATGATTTGAAATTATGAATAACTGATTTGTAGTCTTGATTCTCACCGACTGAGCCAAAGAAACAAAGAGGAGATAAAAGAAGATTTTCAATAGCAGTCATTGAAAGCATTCTAAAAAAAAGGTTGGGACTTTAAAGCTATTAAAAAAACACTCAGTACAGGAAGAATGCAAATAATTAATGCGTTTGAAGAAAATAGAGACCTAACAACGGATAGGAACTGAATTGTTGACAAGTTGTACGTATCTATCAGAATTTATTTTCAAAATACATATGGGCTTATTTTGATCTAATAAATAAATGTATCTATGAAATTAACATTTCCCTACCATGATTTGTAATCATGGCCACCGGATTGGTAGGCTGGTGTCTTATCAACTGAGCTAATCTGACAAGTCTTATATATAAAAAAAATTCATTTAAGAGATACGCATGGGCTTATTTCATTCTAATTAATAAATATATCTATACAAAAAATAAAATATTTTTATATTCTTTTTTATCATTATATATACAAAATGAAAGTTGCAGAAATCATCTTCTGTAGTAATAGAAGTAGAAGTGAAGTTTGACCCTGCAGCTGCCAGGCTTGTTATAGGGTTGAGTTTGTAAATAAATCATATCTATTTATCAAAATATTAAAATCATTTTTTACTTTGCAGTATCAGATTTTATTACTTGGAGAGTTTATTTATAACAATGAAATTTTTTATCAAAACATTAAAATGATTTCTTTTCCATTTTGACTTTGTATTTTTAATAACTTCTTATTTTTGCATTGTACTGCAGTATTGCAATGTTATGTAAACAATGATTATTATAAATTTGTATTTATACTATTATTTACTTTCATTTCAATTTTTCAGTTGCTTTTAATTGCAACTTTGCTCGGGTCATCATGGTAAAGTTGGAATAAAAAAGCAACTAAAAAATTAAGATGAAAGTAAATAGTTGTATAAAATAAAAAAAATAAAAAATGATGCTTTATAACATTTCATCAAATAGAAATTAATAATAAGATAATTGCTGGGAGGTAGGCAGACACCGAAATAAGCTTAACATCAATTCCCACTAGTGAAATTTTTATATAGTTGGGACTAGAGAAGAATCCCCCAAATGCTATTCCCTATATGGTTAGTTATTTTGTTATTTCAAACTTTTAACAATGTAATGCCTTCAATACTTTTAGTTAAAAATTAAATATGAAACCCTTCTTTCAGCTAGATATCAAAAGTGTCAATTCCTTCAACGACCCCTATAAAAGCCCTGAACACATGTGGTCAATCGCTTACGGGCACCGGCACTTCTAGCTTGTTAGGCTCACTGGTCCTGGCACTTGTAGCCAGTTACTCTTTCCCTCTCTTTTTTTCTCTCCAAGATCAGTAACATTTTGCTGGCCTCCTGTTCGATCCAAACTTAACCATTTTTCCACCGTAACCAAACTCTGTACTAACTTTGCCCATTTCAGTTCACTGTTGTTGTGGCATCTCACATATGCACAGCTACACAGTTACTCAACCGTGTCCTCTCCCTGTGCTCCAAATGCGTATTCACCTCTAATTCTTATGAATGAAACGGCAATGCTTTCTACTATATGATTTTTGTAATGATCTCTCATGATTCTCCTTAATTTGGGAAGTACCGATGGATTAAACTCTATGTGTTCCCCATCTTACAGAGTCTGTGCGTCATGCGTTCTCTAGCATCAGAGAATGACCAACGCAACTTGGCAGTTTGGTGTACACACTGGACCTGGTCTACATAACCATTCCTTGGTATGCACCAAACCTTACGGATTCAAAAGTAGTTCAGGCATCTCCGCTTCAACTCCAACGATTGTACTATCATAGCAACAAAGCTCCCTCTTTCACTTCATCTCCTATCATCTCTTTTCTTCACAATCGATCGTATCAATGTTATCATTACATGTATTTCATTTTTGTTCTTTATTCATCTTTAACGTTCCTGTATTAAATGTACGTTTTATTTGTCCATCCAAATACTTGTAAGTGTCCTTTTCACTTTGTCTCATCTCCGCATCTATGTTCATACTAAGCGTGCATTCTTTCCTTATATCTCCCTTCCTCCTTCCACATTTCCACCGATGCCCACGTGGGTCCGCTAACACAGCAGATGCCAGTTCTCCAACCAGAACTATCCAGAACAATATAAGAACCATATATCTTATAACAGTGTTGGCCTCTTCTTTGGGCAAAGTTGCAAAAATCTGAAAACCTGACTGGAATCAAACTAAAAAGTTACACAAAACTGACCATTTGAGAGTAAGGTTGAAATGCTTTGATTCTCCAAGATAAAATTTCTTTCTTTCTACAGACCATAGCCCGATGTGGCTAGTTTTTTCTTGAGTTATCAAATAAGACTGAAGAAGAAAAAGAACAGACTCTGTTCAAAAACTGCAACATTGAATATACAATTTTTGACAACATATGTCAACATTTGTTTCTGTAATGAAACTATTTCTTCTCGACTTAATCCCCGTTCAAATAAAGAAACATTGTATCAAACATAAAATGAAAAATATCATCTGAAATGCCACATAATTCATTGTAAAATGATGTATGTGTTATTAAGAAATGGATGTATAATCCAACAGAATGAAATGAATTGCATTACATTATATTGAAACTCTTATTTTGAATGATCATTTCAAATAAGAGTTTCAATATGATATGATACAATTTATGATCAAATATATATGTAAAGTGTAAACACTGAATTGTCTGCTTTCTTTCTTTCTTTCTTTTCTCTCTTTCTTTTTGTACTTTCTATCTTTTTTATCTCAAGAATTGATTTAAAAGAAAAAAGGAATGATATGATATTGTGTGATGTGAAAAAAAATTCCTCTTTCTTTGCCCACTCTCTACATTGTATCTTTCTATCTTTATCAATACTTCCTCTCTCTTATTATACTCCACTAATTAACAACTGTCTTTCTTTGTAAAGAATGCTGCCGATCTCTCTTTAACCCCTCTCTCTTGAGGTCACCTAATTCCTTACAAATACAGTTAACCAATTTAAATCTGGTCTTAACATAAATTTTTCCCATTCTTAGAACTGTCGACTTACATTGCTGTCAAAAATTGCTAAGAAGAGCAATATATAACTTTTTGAGTTTTTTAAATTCAAAAGTAAAGTATTCATACAGATCTTATGTTTCTGTGTATTGAAAATGGTAAACAGAATTTATTTCCCCAAAGACTTATCTTTAAAATGAATAAAAACTCAGTGTATGCATGATTGTATGTATATATCTTTGTTCTTTGTTTATAGAAGGGTGTCATGGGGTTAGGAAGACCCTTTTCTGGTTTGCTACACCTGTTGAAGCTTCTTTCTGTTTATGGCACCTGTTATTCCCCTATGGTCAGCCATCCAAGTACTGACCAAGCTTGATGTTGCTTTACTTCGGTGATTGTATTAGAACCGAAGTATCAAATGTGATTTGGCTGTAATCCTTTAGCCCCTGGGAAAGGTTCCCCAATCTTAGTCCTAGTGCTGAGTGCTTGGAAGAGGCATTGAGTTCGATTTTTTTTGTATGTCTTGTCAGTGGATGGGACCATGACCTACAGAACCAGAGTCAAACACTTTACCACTGGACCATGATGTTTGGTGGACGCATGATTGTAAAAGTAATATGAATCACCATTCTGAACCATTGAACCTGTAAGATTATTAAATTCTGGATTAGTGAGATTTAACCTGTATGAATAGAAATTTGAGGCTATTTACAAATAAATATGCTGTGAATGGTATCAGCCACATTTTGCCTCAACTTGCAGCATTAGTGTAGCCAAGACTCAGTTGCAAGGACAAAAGTCTGGTGGGAACCACATCAGATAAATGACTTTTTGATGTCTCTTTAAATTAGATAAATTTAATCATATATTTTATATAATCACATAGATACTCATACTGACCAATAAAAGCTGCTGCTACTGGCAACTTTTAATAATACTAATGGTAATTTATGGTGACATTACTTGCCTACTCACAGTGCAGAATTAAATGTCTTTTTAACTGAAAACATGTTTATCTCTCTCATCTTATTTATCTTCCCTTTTAATCCAATCACAACTCATCCATACTCTGTCCATCAACATATAAAAGTATAGATATATAATATAACAGGCACATTACCATGTATTTGGGAAGAATATATGATATTATTCTGACAGAGTAATCTGAGAAAAGAACGCAGAATTAGAATAGTATAATAAAAAGTATAATGTTCATAAAAAGTACAATCATGGCTTGCTACCAGACAACTTGGATATTTTTTTCAAAATCTTATACATCCCAAAAGTTAGAATGGGATTTATAGCCTGAAGATGGCTGGGTAATGGATTGGCCAAAATGGTGTGGTAACAACAAATGCAACATAAATAATGAATTCAATAGATCAAGCAGCTCTTAGAATGGTGAGTCAATGGTGACGACTCTTCTCAAAATTACTGAAGACTTTTTCGTACACCCGAAGAAGGCTGTAAAAAAAATCAAAATGATTAAACCCATGTAAATATGATCTTTGGTAGGATAAGGGTTACATTTTAAAACTTTTCATGACACCATATCCATTTTCGGACGCTGATTTACTTAGAATCGTGTCCTGACCTTGGAAAGTCTTAGTCACAACATATCCTGTAGGCTTCTTCAGGTTCCGTCAAAGTTAATAGTCATCTTGGAATTTTGAAACTGGACCCTTTATTCAATCCACAGAGGATGGGTTCCTATAATCCCATTGTCCATGTTGGAAGACATCTTGTATCGGTTAATTCTTCCTTGTTAATTGGCGTTTGTGATGCAGCTTTTTTGCTGAACCAAAGAATATGACTCTTTTACACTACCTGACACAGGGATTGAACCACCTGACAGGTTATTAGATATGCTCAACCAACACTTTTATCCACTAGGCCAAGGGTTCCCAAACTTTTGGGAAATCACAGTGCCCTTGATGCATTAGTATTTTTCACGGCATCACGAGTCAGAAAATAAACTTTTGAACTTATATTATTAACTTATTTGTATTAGATCGTTATTGTTATTTGAATAATGAATTTAACCTGATTGCTTGATCACCTCACTATTCAGCAGATTCAATCTTCAATGACGCTGGAGAGAATCTGCATTTATTCATATGCAACTACTATTCACCAAAAATGTTCTAGAACAATCCAGAATGTAAATCTTGTCTATTGGCAAAGCCCCATCAAGTATTGTAATAGCAAAGTTCAACACTAGGTAGACAGAGTGATTTGCGATGTTTTAGTTACACCAGGGTGCCACAGCACACTCTTTGGGAATTACTTCCCTCGGCCATTGTCTCATATGACACCTGTGACAGACCCCTGGAGAAGACTGAATGGACAATGGCTGAAACGTTGTGACGATAACAACTAAGATGAGGACATTTGTCCAAGTAATTCAGAATATAATAATGATAATTCCTCATCTTGAAAACTCAGGCAATAACCTTGTCCATTTGTCTTGTATGATATAGCTTTTTATGGGATACCGTAATTTTTTAGAATAATCCAAAAGTGTTTTTTTTCACCTTTTGCGAACAATATGCTTAATTTTCTTGAGTTGGTATTCTTTTGGATGATGTGTGAATTCCTTTTTCCTGGAGAGATGAATTGTGATAATCTAACACTATTAGTCATCCCCATATTTATGATGTTTGGTCTTGCTGGTAATGAAGAGAATAAATCCCCAGAGATCACATGCGAAACCGAGGCCAACAAAATACAAGATGGGGAGATGAACTCGACAAATTTAGAAAATACTGGCTCCTCGACGCCCATGATAGGGAAATGTGGCAGATCCTGGGGACGGTCTATGTCTAACGACGGACATTAAAAGACTATTGATGCTGAAAGTGATTGTTAGTTTGATTGTCTTGTGCCAGACTTCAAGCAAATCGCCCCCCAGCTTTTATTAACACCACTTAGCATCTTGGAGTTATCTCCCCTTAAATGTTTCCCCCACATTTTTCTCGGGTCATGACCGTCATGAAAATTCCAAGTTAAATTGTCGTAAAAATGTTTAGGTAAGTTATTTTTCAATTCCCGTTTCAGAATTTTGCTTATTTCTTTTTATTTTGAACAATTTCGAGATTGTTTTCTCATAATTTCCGTACAAATTTGTGATAATTGTTTTTTTTAAAACATCCTGCGAATCGAATGACTTGAAAACACTCTCACTAACCGAATTCGTTTATTTACAAAACTAAAACATAGTTACAAGAAAATACACGTGGCTTTTTGGGAAACATTATAAAATTTTAAAAACATACTTAAATAAAAAGTAAGCTGGTGTTTTGAAAAGTTTTAGTTGGTTTGTGTCTTGTTTATCATATTACAAACAACACACCCCCTGTAAAACTTATGCAATAAATGTTTTTCTCTATTTTAAAAAACAAAATAAGGTTGACGAAAATCCATTGGGAAAAAAAAAAACACCGGGAAACTTGTTACTGACAATTTTATTTGAATAAAACTTTTACCTTAAAGAACTAGAAAGATGTCCTTTTATCGTCCATTTGCTGACTAGTCGTAAAACATACTGAAGACAAGACTATTTTCAAATCGTTCCTTTTCAATTTTTGTGGCAAAAAACCCAAATCTGTTTTATTTAGTAGTTATTCAAATTTCTTCGATGAAACCTTTCCATTGAAAAGTCACCAATGTTTTTGTTTGTTAAATATTTGCCTAAGGTTAGATGGGTCGTAGAAAGTAAGAACGACCTGAGGGACGGAAACTGAGGGCCAAGTGTTTTAGCATTATAGTTTCATTGTAAATAACACCCTCGCTCCCAAGAAAAGACTCTTGAAAATTGATTTTTCTCAAAACTGATAAATATCCGTTGGAAAAGAAGGAAAATTACTTGCGATTTTTTCTCTATTTTGTTAGAAATTTGGTTTAAGATTCATTTTTTGAACCTCGCAGTCGAATCTAAAAAATCCATTTTACGTACTTTCGATGTACTTGACTCTACAATCATCCAGAATTTTTTTAGTTTTCAAATTCTATTTACAATGTAATTATAATGATAAAAAAGGAACTTGTTATCCAGCATTTTCACGGTGATACGGCTTACGTGAATTATCGTCTGCTTTTCCCACTTATCAATTATTTTCCGTTTGGTTTTAAAATATACCACAAGAACAAAAAGGACAAAATTTAGAAATTTTGATATTTCGATTCTATCAATTTATCAATTCTAAATTTCAGGGGGATTCGGGTTGACTTGAGGAAGGAGACGATAAATCAAATTATGTAAGCCCTATCTCCGTAAAAATGGCCGAAAATAGGTTTATCATTGTAGTTACATCGTAAACAGAGCCCTTTCCCTTGTGAAACCTTTAAAGAAAAATTTAGAAATCCAACCAATATCCAGATGGTTGTAGAGAGTCAAATCAAAGCTCCTAAAATTAAGAGAAAAATGTTTCTAGGACAGCGAAGTTAGAAAAAAAAAGAAAAATGTATCTTAACCGAAATTTGGTATTATCCGAATCTAACCGCAATAAATTTTCATATACAATGGAAATTTTGGTGCCCACTCTCTTCGTTTTCTCAGTGGGTGCCCCACAAATGTGGCCCCTTGTATCAGTCAAAGCTTAACAGAAATAAAAATTCCTTTCCTGGTATACCGGAGTTATCTCCCTTCCAATAGTATCTTCTCTTCAATAGCAACTAGGTTTACTTCTGAAGGAATATATATATTGTAGTTTAGTAGATGATTATCTCTCTGAATGCTCCATAGTTATGATCTTGTGCCAGACTTGATATGATCTAAGAGAACCAAAACTTTTTTGAAGATAGACAATGGCTATTGGAAATGATTTCATGCAGGGCCTCAAGAGAGAAAATTTTCAAGGTGTTGCAAAGATGTTTTGCTCTCCACATGCTGCTCAAACAACCTTACCCATTAGCGATACTCTTTTCATCTGCTTTAACCCTTTTAGCATGCCATACTATGCTCTTTTGCTGGTGAACAATAGTCAACTTATTTTATAGGTGAACGTATTGTATCGACTTGGAAGTTCCAATACACAGCTCTACCCGAGAAACTCTCTGGCTCCCCTTGGCTGTCTGGGCTTATGGGTGATGTGCCAGCTGTCCCCTTCACCTTCTCTCAGAGGCCCTGGATGCATTCTCTGGCAAAAGTTAAGACCTTAGCTCTGCTGCTGCCATTTCACATTACACACGAGGCAATGATTTTGTTCCAATTTCTCAAACGATCCATGGAGACCTGAACATTGTTTGTAGTTGTAGTGGGTTCTAACGGCTTGGGGTGCTAGCCAGATATCAAAGATGGACTGCCTTATAGGGCTTCAACTGCCCTGTTATTTATCCATGGATAGCGGTTGGGGGGAGTGGATTCATGTCTTTCTCAAGGGCATTATGTTGGATGGCAGAAGCAAAAGTCAAGGGATTGATCTTATATCCAGTGCCCACTGATAATGATAAATAGAATATGCAAATGCAGAAAGCATCCTTGGGACACCTCGATGACAGGTGGTAATGGAAAACATCCTGACGATTGTGTTTACAAAAAGGACATGCTACCCGAATGGAAAGCCGTGAAAGCAACAGCTGTTCTTACCTGAAGAAGCCTCATCCATATGGGCAGATACTTCAAAAAGCATAGATGGATGTGGGCGGTGACACCAAAAAGCGTGGCTTGATCTGCCAAACGTGTGGGCATAGATCCCCTACAAGAAGGTGATAATTGCCGTCTTAGGAGACCAGATTTCTAGTGATAGCAGATTACAAGACACCTAGGCAGCTTTCGTGTGCCTATCTGTCGTCCTGAGCACTACTCAATCTATCCATTCTCCATACGCCACTTGGAATTATACCAAATAAAAATATACGCCTATATTTTTATAAATCTGTATCCTGTCTTCTTTTGGAATACCTTGAAGTTTCAGGCTTATGTAACAATTAGCGTGAAGTGAATGCAAACTGTCTCTGCTAATCATTTCCATTTGCCATGCTGATGACTATTGGGCCACCCAATACCCAAATAAAAAACAAAAACAAACAAACAGACCCAGTTAAGATTCTCATTTTTTACCTTTTTATAAACTTGTATCTAACTATATACATATGAAATGTATTTTTATGTATGTTGTTTGTATGTTTAGATTAAATCAACATCAATTACGTTGAGGAGAGTTTTATGTTGTCTTTATCATATTATAGATAAGAATTTTATTTGTTAGGTATATTACTTATAAATATTTATATGAAATAATCATATAACTATTATTTTGACATTTCTGAACACTTTTTACTTTGCGATGCTATCCATACCAAAGTGAATGTGCACTTTTTCCTCTAAATTTGAACTGTAACAATAAACTTATTCCATTGTTTATATTACCAAGAAACACATAGCATTTCAATTTAAATTATGAAATTTCACTGGTAAGAAAACATAATCATATCTATAGAGTTGCATTTAGCAGAATGATAGACAGTTGCTGTTTTTAAATTTGTATGATCGAAATGTGTCTACAGTGGGCCATTAAAGTGATGAATACAAAAGAAGTTCTCTTGTTTTGTTTCAGACAAGTTAATAACTTTTTTTTTTTGATAGTATTGTATACACTCATTTTATTACATGCATATAAGTGATTATTTAAACAAAGATATAACAATTTTGTTTAATATCACATTTGTCAAATACATGAATTGTAATAATGCTACATTTCAATGCTGATAATGTATTTTGAACTGTTATATATATATATAGAGAGAGAGAGAGAGAGAGAGAGAGAAACTATACAAATTGACATTTTTCTGATGAAATGAATTGATATTCTTTGTCAAACTGTTGAATCAATGGAAATTGCTTTTCATTGAAACTTTCATTTGATGCTTTAAATGAAATGATAGATTGTTTCCTAAATACTCATATATACATAATTGAATATTGTGTTGCATATTTGCCTAAAAAAATCAAGAAAAGATGGAAATTTCCTGAACCGAAGATGAAGTCGAACGCCACAAATCTCTGGACTCTGCTAGCAAATTTCGAATTTGTTTGTTAAATAAAATCTTTGTGATAAATGTCTTACTTTCCTTCATTATTATTTGCTTTCCAGTAAGATATGGAAGTCATAGAAAATACCTTCTACAATTGTTTTGGGTAGCCCTAAAAGTTTGTTCTCTATCTTTGGTTAGATTGCATTAGAAGTATTCAAATTTAAATTTGTTCATTTAAAAAGGCCCCTTTCGATTGTTGTGTGACAGCTATCATATCAGTGTTTATTGTCAAGATTGGCATATTTTTGTTTATTAGCATTTACCAGCAGATGGAGGAAATTAAGCATCATTTTCTGTATAATTTGCTTTTTTCATTGTAAGAAAAATAAAAATGCAGCTCAAACACAAAAAAAGTTTATGGAGAAGGTATTGTGAATAATCAAGTGTGTCAAAAGTGGTTTACAAAGTTTTGTGTTGGAGATTTCTCACCAAATGATGCTCCATTGTAATGAAAACTAATTGAGGTTGATAGTTATCAAATCAGAAATTGTAATTGTAAATCAATGTTATACAAAACTGGAGATAACCAACAAATTCAAAATATCCAAATGCAAAATCAAGGGCTGAGAATCATTTGCACTGGCTTGGTTATATTAGTTGCTTTAATGTGTAGCAAAGGGATCACCTGCTTATAAAGATGAAGTATTTTATTGCATTAGATTTTGTGTCAAATTGACTACAATACACAATATGTGGTCCAAAATTCTGGAATTCTCATGTTTGGTACCAATACTTGACCCAACACTACTCACTTTTGAGTAAGTTGTGTCTTGGTGCTGCTGTTCATCAGATGTGCCTTTGTTGCTTGCTGATATATTTTTATTTTGTAATTTTGTGGATTGTGAAAATGACAGAAAGAACCGGGTATTTTGATACTGTCTATAGTTTCAAGAGGTGTCATTTACCCCCTTTTTTTTTTTTTTTTTACGATTGAACTCCTTCTTTCGTTATCTTTCGTTAATTTTGATCTATACATTATTTATACATTTTTATATTTATTTCTGTCTTCTTTATTACCCCACCCACACAGTTTCCTCTTCACCATCAAATGTGCCTTTGTTGCTTGCTGATATATTTTTATTTTGTGATTCTGTGAAAATGTCAGAAAGGACCGGGTATTTTGATACTGTCTATAGTTTCGAGAAGTGTCATTAATTTTTTTTTTTTTTTTTTTTTTGATGATTGAACTCCTACTTTTGTTATCTTTTGTTGATTTTTATTTATATATTATCTATATATTTTTATATTTATTTCTGTCTTTACTACCCCACCTGCACAGTTTCTTCTTCATTTCTGCATGAATTATGAGGGTCGACCTTGAAGAATTTGAGGGGAGGGGGGCATTTCTCGCTGTTGGCTCTGCCATTGTATGTTTGTTACATATTTACAATAAATGATACTAATAAATTATTTCATATAACTTCATATCTATTTTCACTCACTGGCGGGGAATGACACCCAGCGTTCTTCTTGTAGCCTAGAGAAAAATTTGAATGAAGGTTTGTAAAAATGGAAAAATTTGTTACAAAGCAGATTCACTTTTAACGCTGTAGAGAATTATGGACCCTGAGTTCTGTGCTATAACGGGTCTACAGTGTAATCATTAATAGTCTTTATTTGTCTTACTAAATATGAATATTCATAAGGTTCACTGCAGAAATATTAATGTGTTTGACATTACTCGTAAATATTGTACTTGACCGCATGAAAACTGGTTTTAAAAACAGTGCAAAATTAAAGAGAACAAATTCTAAAATTTTGATTTTTTTTTTTCTTTTTTAATTCTCTTGATAATTTTGAATTTGGCAGGGTTGACCTCTGGGAAACTTGGGTTTTATTACTTGCTATGTATTGTAGGATATACAATATGTATTTACAGCAATACCTTGAGTTATGTGTTTTTTGATTTAGTACGGTTAAGGTATTGCTGTACAAATAAATGTTTCTAAGAATAAACTGAAAAAAAAATTATTACTAGTCATCATAGTCAATAATTGTAGAACCATTATGCACCCCCAAATTCCATCAAAGAATTATATCAAAGGTATCAGAGGGGAATGACGCTCTATTCACTAACAGCAGTAATGTCATCCTCCAAAATAAATATATCTGTGGAGGGGCAAGAAGGTCCTTTTGCCATGGAGTAAGTTGGTCCCCGGGGCCAAAATAATGACAAAGTGTTGTTTTTTTTCTGGTTTCGTTTACTTTATTAGATATTGCGGTCACAGAAATTCAGCAGATTTGTTATTGTCTAATCATAGTTTACAGTGAAATCATTTTCTAATTTTTAAAATCTACTTTGTCTCCTGGAGGATTGCCAAGTATCATTATAACCTGCATGAGGATCTTGATGCTGATAACATTACAAGTGAATATTAATTTTCTGGATCATGGGGTGGTGGGCATAAAAAGATACAAAAAATGCACTATTTAATGTTCTTGTGAATTTTCTGCTCATTGGAAGTGAGGGACCCACTTGCCTTGTCCTCGTGTCACTTGGTCAGCTATGAGTCAAACTGTGAATTATGTCACGATTCTTTTGCCGTTTATTGATATCCCAAATTCAAGCAAAGTATTGACGCTCAGATTAAACCATGAATGCTTCCTGTAACTCTAACTCAATCAAAATATTCTCAACATCGTTTTGTGAGCAAAAAGGGGCTTGACTAGCCCCAGTCACCCCACAAGTTGGTATTGTGATTGACTGTTTTGTAACCTGCATATTATACTAGCCATGACCACTTCATTTTGTATATCATTTAATCGAATATATGAAATGTTTTACTATCTTATATTGATAACCTGGGTAGAAACTGATTCTTTTCTTGATCTGTGTTCTAGCCCTGCTAATGGCTATTTTAATTCTATGCTTGATTTTATATGTTGAGCTGGTGTATATAATTCAAACAAGTGTAATTTGCAAAAGTGTAGCATTCCAGGATCAAATCTGGTGATGATCGGAGGTTAGGGAGATAGAACAAAAATGTTTGACCCGACAGGCAAAAATAATTGGGGAAGGGGTTCATTTTACGTTGTGAAATTTGTAATGAGAATGCAAACAGGAAATAAAACCAAAATTGAGTCGTGTATTTATTTATTATCAAAAATAATTTTAGTCATGAAAAATATTCACAAGTTTGTTAGGGAGAAAATCAAATTAGTATTGCTTTTACATCATATTTACCCAGTTCAGAAAAAAAGCAACCAAAACAAAGAAATATAGAAATACTACTATAATTCACCAAATGTCTGTCTGTATGTGACAATGTGAATCAGGAACCACGCAACGTATCCCCATTAAATTTTTAGTTGTTATTAATAAGATCCTTGAGGATAGTTTTTAAAAAATTCAAAAATAAAAGTATGAGATCTGTGTGTTCACACTCACTCCAATAATAATGATCTGATTTCCATCTATCTATCTTTCTATATAATAATACTAGCAGTCTGATTGTGTTTATGTATATGGCTTCTATGTAGCCAAACCAGTGCATTGTAATCTGAGGTATTGATTTAAGGTAGCCCTAAAATGCACTAACTTGAAGAATGCAAAAAAAACCTGAGTGATCTGCATCTAAATAATAATAGTGTAGGATTTGCATTCATACTCACTGTGATGTCAATGATCCAATTTCCATCTATCTATCTATCTCTAAAAGACTCATTCTATTTATCTGTATACGGCCTCTAAATAGCCAAGAGTTATTGAATTGAGGTGCCCCTGAAAAAACTGTTTGGATTTCTTATTTGGGCCGTAGGCCCCCCATGGGAACTGGTGCAAAATCCGCTAGTCTTTTTAGTACAAAATTCTGTTGGCAATTAAAAAGATTATTGGCAAAATTCAAATATAAACCTCTGTGTGTTACTTTTTCTAGATACTAAACAGTGTTCAAATCACTCTTGGTCATCTAAAAATATGTGTTATTCTCCTCTTTTTTCATATTGAACTGTACTGATCATCTAATTGAGTTCACATGATCCAAAAGGATGTACACCCTCCTGGTGGGGCCACAGTATAAATGTGTGATCTCTATCTATAAAACAAACCGGACAATGATCTTTATCTCAAGGACCATATCAGTATCTCTATTAACAGCTTATTGGAGATGTAGATGTTATGTGTTTGTGAAACACATTGTTAGGTTTACTCTAATATATATTGTCATGAAGATGGCCTAGCTATGGAATCTCCCCTTCACCCTGTAATTTTTAATATCTACATGGAGATTTTTGATCTTACCTTACTCATTTGAATCCTTTGGTCAGGCTTAGGTACATGAATGATGTTTATACCCTGGCCTAACCTGGTGGAGGTACATTGAACTCAATTAGACCAATTATACAAGTCTGGAAGGTACAGCACAATAAATGAACAACAGAGATGAAGAAAATAGTCTGATTGAATCAATAAATGATCCTCAGAACTAGTATTCAAATCAATTTACAAGTTCAGCTTCAACTATATAATTTTGTACCTCTGACTGGTTTACTCTGACTGATGTTGCTGGAACACTAATGAATTTTTGTGAGTATTATAACTCAGTAGTAGTCTATATAATCTATTTTGGGTGTTATATATAGGAGATCAAATTTCTTTGAGTTCTTGAATTGTTTAAAAGTGAGAACATAAAGGTTTTCTATTGACTTTGTTAAGATTTCATGTTTTAGCCAAATCAAGTAGTATTGCAGAGACCCAGATTATGATGAGGTTTCTTCGTTTAGGGGAATAAACTTTATTTTTACATGAAAGTATACCAGATTATTTTGAGGTAATGCTTGTAAGAACTTAAATTGTTTAAAAAGTGACAAAATAAAGGCTTTCTATTGACTTTGTTAAAATTTCATACTTAGCTTGGCAATGTTGAACTATAGGAGACTTAGGTTGTGAAGATTCTTCTGTTAGTTTGAATATAAGAATTACAAATATGTATGAAAATGAATGCTTTTAGAAAAAGGTCCCTGCCAATGTAGAACAAGTTACAAAAGGATGGCTAAACAAATAAAATGTATATCATGTCATTAAATTTCTATAACTAAATAATCCCATTATTAAAACCAGAAAATCCACAGATAGTGAGAAAGATCCGTTCAAATAACATACTTTGTTGAATTCACAAGACTCAATCTTTTTATACTTGTTAATAAATTGGTCTAGTGGACATGTTGTTCCGCATCCAGGAATGTTGATAAGACGTTCATTCAAATACATCTGTACGACATAATCTGTCCCCTGTTCCATGAACATATCGACATATTTTCTCCTCGTACAGAGCCCTTCTTGGGAGGCACATTGGTATGTTACAACAGCAATGTTTCCTGCAAATGGTAGGATGTAACTGGAGAGAAATTTCCTGTGATGTTGTTTGTTGAAATTATCTGCTCTCAGGGGTATGTTGTCTTTGAAAAGTCCAAGGTCTGAGTAGACAGGAGCCAGGGTTTCTCCATGACCAAACATGAAATTGCCTTTGATGTAACTGAAAATGAAAGGATAAATATCTGTACCTTGCATAAATGAATCAGCTTGGATCGTGCATGTACTAGAACTGATTATCTAAAAAGGAAAAAGATCTTCTGTCTAAAATTATCTTTAAAAAAATACCAGCAAATGATGTAGGCATTGTTGGCTCAAAATGACCATGGAGACCCCCAAAAAGTACCTTTTTGAAAAAACAAAAAAATGTTTTTAGATGGTGCATAGTTGTATACTCATGCAAACTTTCGAGGTTTCAGCCCTAAAATATATCCCCAGGAATACCCAGAGACCCACACAGATGAGCAAAGAGAGAAGAATCTGTAGCCCATTTGGTTGGTTGGTCGGGTGCGCCATTTGTGAGGTTACAGCTATTTGAAAATGCAACATTCGTGAATGCTTGTTTCTAAGAGAAAAAAGTTAATGCTGAACTGAGCAGATTTATTGCTTTTCTGACATCATTTGTCTTCAGCTTGAAAGTTTCAGAAGTTTGAAGAAATTATGGCTCAAAATTCCCTTAATACAGAAAAATTGATAGAAAGTGATGTTCACTCTCATTTCCTTGGCTGAGTGATTTTGAGAGATGCAGGAAATCTCCAATGAGACATGGGGAAATCCTGAGTAGCTTGACCGATGAATAGATTGATAAATCTCTTTAAATCTCCTGAACTTTAGGGTTGTACCTCAACCTAAAAACAAGAAGTTGATAGTAAGGATAAATAGTTATATTTACATTAAATTTATTCCAACATGTTTTGCCTTTTAGCTTTATTAAAGTAGTAATTTCAAATGAGACAATATTGAAATGTTTGTTTATTTCAAGTAATAACATCTCACCAATTTGAGAAGTCATTGCAAGTGTTGACAGCATCGTTTCAGTGATCTGGAAACACAAAGGTCCTGCTTTGTGTACTAATAATAGACAACCCAGGCCTTTAAAGACACTGTCATCAGAAACATTTAAAAAAAAAAAAAAGGAATTAAGTCAGACTGCTCAAACTAACAATGTATCACACAATGCTTTTATTTGCTGACAGAATCCATTGTGAAAACTGCCAAATCCCCTCCCTGAGAGCTAGTGTTGCTTTAGAGCTAATCAAGGCACACCTGATGTGATTTTTGTCATTTAAAAAGAAAAATTGAAGAAACAGTATACACCCACATGTCGACTGAGTGTATAAGTCAGACAAGTGTGATGTTCAACCCAATATGGTTTCCTTTACTCAACAAGGACAGGGTATAGAATTCCAGACACAAGGGACTAATTTGGCATAAATTTCCATTGTAAATTTAACCTGCCAATAAAAACCTATTAAGGGGAATTTTCGAAAAAACAAAAACATTTGATCTACTCATTGAAAAGAGAGTGTGTGTGCATAAAATTTTGAGTTTTTAATGTGTACAGTTAAGTTTGAGCAAAGTCTGGATAGATAGATTGATACATATAAATGTCAGAACACATGAATAACCTATACCCAGCGACAGTGATAAAACCTGTCTGTTGTGGATAGCAGTGATTAATAAATAAGAGCACTGATCAAACATTAAAGATACTTACTTTTGACCTGTCCTGTGAGCTCTCACTGATGTGAGTATGCTGAATAGAAGATCTTTCATGATGGGACAACTCTGCTGATAATTCACCTTGTAGCCATAAGCATTGATCCAATATTGCTAAGGGTGGAAAGAAAAAAAACTGTCATTAATTCTGTTGAATATCTCAAGGTTAGACATAAACAGCAAAATAATGTAATAATATACAAATTAAAAACATATGAACTGGGGAAATTTTTCAACATTTTTCTTTGAATTTTTTCCCAGATGAATCATTGTCAATTATTAATTTTTAACTAGTATTTCATTCAAGGCAGGCTGTAAAGAGTTTGGGTGAGCTGGTATCACCTTGTCTTACTCCTTTTTGGAGCTGAAACGGTTCAGAGTCCTTATGTAGCCTAATGAAGGAGTTGCTATGGTTGTATGTGTTGCAGTACTTTTACGTATACAGGGTCTACACCTTGCAGGGTGATGGCCTTCATGACTTTCTACAGAGTCGAATGCCTTCTTGAAGTCTATAAATGCTACAGCGAGTGGCATTTTGTATTCTGCTGCCTTCTCTTTTAGCTGATTTATTTAATGGAGATGGTCCATGGTCGAGTAATTTCTTCTAAATCCAGCCTAAACATGGACTGGGAAAATAGGGGAATCAAAATAGACAGTGAATGCTTGAGCAACCTTAGATTTGCAGACGACATTGTCCTTTTCGCAGAGAACCTACACAACCTCCAACTAATGCTAGATGATTTAAACAAAGAAAGCAAAAAAGTTGGCCTACACATGAACTTCAGTAAAATGAAAATCATGTGCAATAATCATGTTGAGAATAAGAACGTAACTGTCAAGATAGAAAATGCAAAACTCAGCTAGGTAGACCACTACATCTACCTAGGACAACGAATCTCCATGAGACCCTCAAAAGATAGGGAATTGTTGCGAATTCTGGGGAAGGTCTATATCCAATGATGGACGTTAATAGACTGATGATGATGAGTATTTCATTCATCTCAATTTTAGTCATTTTTTATCCTGAGTACTCATTTGGTCATTAGAAAACAGCACAGATTGAAAACTAAGGATGGCAGTTGGATAAATGAAAACAAAATCATTCACCAATGAATTGAATTAAGGGTCTTGACATTCCCAGAATGTTAATAAAAAAACCCTAAAGAAAGGGTAAAGTGAATGAATTCAACCTGTAAGATTCAACTCAATCAGCTAACTTGAGTCAACTCTCTTGTGGGCGTGTAAGTTTCTCAGTTTTCTTGATCACTGATCGAGTTTGAAAAATAAGATTTTTTCATCAAATTTTATATTTTGAAAAAATTTGTAATATTCTACTGAATTGTTATCAGGGGCAAACTGAGCAGAAATAAACCCCCAATAGATTTCTTGTGGTATCGATTCCAAAGACAATTATGTTAATGTTTCCCCCTCTCTAATTTTTATTCTTTGCAAAGTTTGTTCACCTGACCTCTATTTGAAGGTGAAATAATGGAAGTCAAGTCATCATAGTTCAATACACTTTATATGATGTTTTCATTTTAGGTTTGAGCCAATATTTGCATAGGTATTTTGGTTGAGACAAATTATTTGGGGGCGAGTAGACTTTTCCTCCAACTTGACCAGCAGTCAAGTTACTTTTGAAAAAAAAATCTTACAGTTTGAACGAAATGATTTTATAAAAGCGCAAAGGCAAACGAACCTGTCTGATTGAATCGATGTCTAATTGTAACACCTCAGATTAGAAATTCAGACAACAAATGTCTTGAAAATAGAGTTGAAAAAAAAATGTAACGTTCACATAAGAAAATATGTTTTTTTATTATAATGATTGCAGGGTGTGCAAAAATGACTAAATTATGAAAGATACGAAAAAGTCAATTTACCAACCTTAATGTCTGAGAGGTATTCAAATCGTAGGTTGTCTTCATGATTCAACAATCGACACCAATCGGAGCTATTCAGAAGGCACTGCTCAAAGGCACACAGCACATACATGACACGAACGTCACCTGTGAGAAAAAACTATGATTAAAAAAATCAAGGGACGGATTTGTTTCATGATCAGAAAATAGAAACAAGTTTGAATTCTATGCCATTTTCATTTCCTAACGCAGTCAAGAAATTCTGGGATTCTTTTTGTCTCATTAACAATCATCTGGTTTAGATAACAAGAGATAGGAAGAGAGTATCCAGAGTGTTTCAGTCAAGGATGTAATTTTTTATATCTATATATATTAGCAGAAGATAAATCATCATCGTCATCAGTCTTTTAACATCTGTCGTTGGACATAGACCTTCCCGAGGATTCGCCACAATTCTCTATCATGGGCATGGCTGAGCCAGTATTTCCTGAATTTGTCTAGTTCATCTCTCCATCTTGTGCTGTTCTGGCCTCGGTTTCTCATGTGATCTCTGGGGAATTAATGAAAAGGATAAATATAAAAGCCCTATTCTGTCAGTAATGCTTGCATTAATTCCTCATCAGTGATAATCTCTTTCTTCAGGGTTTTCAATGCATTTCTATAGTAAGGTCATTAGCAATGTATTTACATTTTACACATCCTGTTGTTGGACCCCAGTTTCAAAACCAGTGTGTCAAGTAAGAGATCTAAACACTGAGATATTAGGTAGATGATGGACTTTAAAGGATAGCCTGATGATTGGTGTTACATTACAAAGAGATTGACACAGGAAATCCAAATTGATTTGCAGGTGAGAAATTGTGAAAAAAACCTGGATGTGAAAGAAGATGAATTTCAAAATGCAGAGAGAGTGGTACAAAGACTTTCCTTCTGGTCAACAGATGAGAAAATTGAGTTAATGCACTCAATTTTTAAAAAATTAGTCTTCAAAAAAGAGATAAATTGCTAATCTATAAATCTTCAACTTTGAAATCTTACCTGAATTCTGATATTTAACAACGGCACTGTAATGACCATTTCTGCCACCATTTCTTTTATATTCAAAATTTAAAATCTTATCTCAATCCTCTCACAGCTTGTGTAGTTTTTTATTTGTTATAAACTAGCTCTACACCATGATATCATAAGTAGGATTTGTTCGATAAATACATTAAAATGTTATTTATTCCAATGATTACATAACCAGTGACACATCAGATTCTGGCATTTAAAAAAAAATGAAACCATAGTTGTATTTTGGCACCAACTGCATTTGAACTAGTACATGTGGGTGGGTTTTTAGCTTTTCTCATCCCTGCCCCCTGATTTTATGACACTTCCAACTCACTCCTGTTAAGCTTTACTCATTTTCTGCTCTGAGAAATCAAATATTTCTGGTGGTAAGGTGAAATACCTTTCAGAAAATGTGAATAATGACTCGCTCGGTCACAGAGATTTTTGTTCTATTATGAATAGCCACTAAGATTGCATTGAATTTCATATTGAATGTATGTATGAATATATCATTCAAAATAGTGCGATATCAAGTTGATATAAAAGATACCTCAGCTTTTTTTTTTTTTTGCACAATGTTAGAAAGATCTTAGAAATATCTGTGAAGTGTTCTCAGCCAAATATCTGAATATTTTTTTTTTCAAAGATATAAGATTTTTTGTGACCCTTGACACATCAGGAGGAGACAGAGAATTACCCTGGTTGAAAACCACTTCCCTAGGGTGACC
The DNA here is from genome assembly GCA_963457665.1 of Thysanoteuthis rhombus. Taxonomy (NCBI): domain Eukaryota; kingdom Metazoa; phylum Mollusca; class Cephalopoda; order Oegopsida; family Thysanoteuthidae; genus Thysanoteuthis; species Thysanoteuthis major. The sequence goes on from OY735237.1 coordinate 5,049,585, forward strand.
AGAGGCATTCTTTCACACAAATATACACAATCTTGATGTAAAAGTTAGCAGCAACCATCTTTTGCTCATTGTTTGGGAAATCTTAGAATTGTCTTTTTAATCTATTCAGCTCTTCAATTAGTCAAATGTAATGAATTATTGACAAGCCTGAGGAAAACTTGTAAATGTACAGAGAAATATCAGTCAGAGATAATACTCATTTATTATCTTTTTCTCTTTCTTTCTTTTGGGACTTACCTGAGTTAAAGAAGTTGTTTTCAACCCTGAATTCCTGGTTGATCTTTTGGACCACTTCATCAATGAACTCCCCTTCGAGAAACTTGTAATATTCGGCCATTGCTGTCTTGTTGTGTTTCACATCTTTTTGGTACTTGGCGCAGTGATCATAAAACCGCAACAAAGTATTGTTGTTTGATGTTGTCACCTTTTCATTAAAGTCATCTATGTCAAGTTTGTGTGTTCGTAGGTATTCTTTAACCCCATCTCCAAAGGCCTTCATGCTATCCACGCAACGCTGTTTTGTAGATGAGACAAATCTCAGTGGCTGCAATTGTTGGTTCTCTAAAAAGACATCTTGAAAGGCAGCCATGAAGTGATGAGCAAGCTTAATGTGTTCGGATCTTCCAAGCTTAATCAACTGTCCCTCGCCAGATTCAACGAATGGACTCTTCCAGGATTTCAAATGTTCTGTCACTGAGCTGAAAGATTTGATCTTGCTCAGCTTCTGCTGTAAATAAGCCATGTGCCTCGTGTCTCGGAGCCCGGGATTTCTCGCACCATGACGGAGGATGGTGTACACGTGCATGGCACTGCAGTTCTGGTCTCTGTACTGCACTCTGCCGTGCAGTTTGGGGGGATGGGAAAAAAAATCATTTTTCTCAGGCAGCCAATCATACGCTGTTTTGGTGGAATATATTGGCTTTTGATTCTGGAAGGCTTCTTTCTTGCTTTTTGCGATCGCACAAGACGTGTGAAGTAAGAAAAGAAATTGCAGAAACGCCATCTGTAGAAAAAAAAAAAGAGAAATATATTGTACAAAAAACTCAGCTTACAATAAATAAGATTTTGATAACAGTATTAAGAAGACATTTCAGCTCGAGGAAGTGAGAAGATTAGACGTCTTCCGAATTGAGAGAAATTAAGTAAAACAAGGTTGGTTGCCGCAGGGTCAAACTCCGCTCCTACTTCTATTCTCAATAAAGATGATTACTTCAGTTTTTGCTATGGTATTGGTGTACAAAAAGATAATATATACAAAAAAATATTTTTTTAGATAAATATATTTATTTATTTGAATGATATGAGCAGTTGTGTATGAGTGAGATGAATTTTCATTGATATGTAAGACTTGTCAGTTTAGCTCAGTTGATAAGACACCTGCCTACCAATCAGTTAGTTGTGATTTCAAATTACAGTAGAGAAATATCAATTTTATAGGTGTATTTATTTATTAGAATTTGTGTATATACAACATGAATTATGGTAAATATATAAGACCTGTGAATTTATTTTAATCAGTATGAGACGTGACTACCAATCAGTTGATCATGATTTCAAATCACAGTAGGGGAATGTCAATTTTTACTCCATTAAATTTTGTGAGGATTGTTGAATGGCTGTAGCCATCAAAGATGTCAAAGGGTTCTATCCTTTTTTTTTTTATGTGTGTGTATTTGTTTATATCAGTTTGTTTGGTTGCTTTTTTGTTTGTTCCAGCACTTCTGGCCATACTGTTTTGTCTACAGATATGAAAATTGGCATCAGTACTCCACTAGACACCTTCTAAAAGCTTTTTTTTTTGCCTCATTCTGGTGGGTTTATTAATAACATTTAGATTTTTCAGATTTATCATTTGATGGATTTTTTTACATGACTTCAAATTTTTATGCTATGGTTGTTCAATCATTGACTGTGATGGTGAGTTCTTGTTCTGGTAGAAAAACAAAGTCAATTCCAGGTTTGGACTGGAGTTTGACTAAAAAGACTGTTGAAAGCAGGTATAACCAGGGAGGCTCTTTGTTGATCAAGTAACATTCGAACTCAAAGAACTATGAACTGAAAGAAATTAAACAAAAAAACAAAAGAAGCAACTGTTTTGAATAGATGTAACTTACTCATGATCAATCAGCTAGTGAAGCTTTGACAGGCCTAGCAAGCTGGAAGTTAATCGAGAAACTTGTTTGAGTGGAATGAATGAAAAAGGAATGGCAAGAAGACAACATCGTTGGAGTTGGATTGGGGGCGTAGCACTGAAACACTTGAATCCTGAGGACTATCCATCACAGTGAAAACCCATCAAGCCATTTACCGCTGTCTCCTCCACCCTCAATGACACCTTGGAGTATGAGTGGGTGGTAAAATGAATTAAGAATAACAATGAACTATTCCAAATTCCGTTCAGACAATTGAATTCTTCATTCATATTCTTTATGTTGTCACCACAATGTTTCGTTCAAACCATTCTTCAGCCTCTATCAGGGGTATGATCCATAAGAAAACAGGAATAGAAAAACTACTTTTTCAGAAAACAATAGCTTCTGAAATTTCAACATAAAGATGTCTGGAAGCTGCAGAGGCTGAAACATTGTGATAAAGGTAAGAAAGATGAGGAACATAACACCTTGTCTCAAAAATGTACACAAAACCTACCAGATGATTTGTCAGAAAAATTTCTCTTACAGCCCAGAAACTTTTATACAGCTGAAGTTGTTCATCTTCAGTGGTTCTGTCATTTTTTTTCTGGATTTCAGAAAATTCTGATGAATAAGATGTTTCTAATTTTCTGGAATTGAATGTCAAGGTAGCTGCTTCTCTACTGTACATTTAGATTAACTCTTAAATTCTTGAACCACTAGATTTTGCTTTTAAATGAGAGTGATAACCTTTTTGGATAGAGTGAAGAATAATGGAACTCTTTTGTGAATAGAATTAGAAAATCTTTCAAAAAAATCACCTATAAGTCAAAGGGAGGTAACGTTTCTGATCATCCGAATTTGGGAAGATCATTTCTCACCTGAAGAATGACTACCTGACTACCTTGGTTTTGCTCAGTGTACTCTGGATCAGAGGGATCCGGGTTTCCTCTGTAACCAAGTCCAAGTGTTATTATGCTCCAAAGAGAATTTTTTGAGGAAGTTCCTGCACCACATGTTCTCATGTGGGATTTCCCACATTAAACAAATTGAACTCATTAATCTTGTGTCACACCCTCTTCTTGCAGGGGCTCTGGTAAATAGGAACTTTAATCAGTAGTTATTCCCCTCGATTCAAAATTCAAATTTTCTTATATGAATTTAATAGTTAAAAACCAGTTGCATATTGTTGGGTCAATAAAAATACAGGAAAGTGAATTCTTTTTATTTAGTATGTGTGTGTGTGTGTGTTTATTTCTCTCTGTTGAGGCTGATAAGTTGTAAAAAAAGCTTTTGTCATCTCCAAGTCAAAGTCTGTGAAGCAGAAGAAATTTAGGGTGTTTGGCCAAAGGCCAAGAAGTTTTTAGTTTGAGGATCAGTGAGAGGAAAGAGAAGGAGGGTGAGCAAAAAAAAGAGTGAAAGATTTCTCGCCATCACAGTCAATAAACGAACAACTTTATCGTCCAAATTAGAAGTCACATTATAAAGATTCTGTCGAAGAATAAATTCTATTAATGATATTGGCCTTTTCCACTGGAAAACATCTAAAATAGAGTGAAAAAAAAACAATCTCTAGATTCTTGAGAATCTATTTTTTAATAAACCCATCAAAATAAGCCTCCCCCCCATTTTAGAAGGATTTAGTTTAGTACTGATGCCAATTTTCAAGTCTGTAAACAAAACTGAAAGTGCTGGAATAAACAAACACATAAAAAAGAGGATAGAACCTTTTACCACCTTTGGTGGCTACGGTTGTTCAGTAGTGAGATATCATGGGAAATCGAGGGAAGGAGAGAGCATAAAAAAGAGAGAGAGTGGGAAAGTGAATGGAAGAGAGTTGATGAAGAAATTGAAGGATGAGAGAGAGAGAGGAAACAGTGTATATGAAAGAGTGAGTAAAGCAGTGAAAGGAGATGAAAAAGAGGAAGAAAATGAGAGACTGGTTGGGGTTTGGGAAGATTAATCAAGGGAAAGAGAGTAAATCATTGAGAGGAGAAGAGAGGAAATGAGAATCATAGAGGGGAGGTAAAAGGGTTACTCATTGGGAGGATGAGGGAGATGGAATGAGCAAATGAGTGGAAGTGCAACAACGTTATTAGGATTGTGTAAGAGGGGCTTGGAATGAGAGTGAGTGCAGGGTTTGACAGGTGATTGTCTCATGTGAAATGGTTTCAGCAGACATTCCGAAGAATGGTTCAGGTGACTTAGTGCAAAGATTGATTTAGACTTTGGAAAATGTCTGCTCCCTTTTTTTTGGCATTAAGCTGTCAACTTGCTCTCCTTACCACCCTCTCTCTATATCATAGTGTATATATATATATATATATATATATATATATATATATATATATATATATATATATATATATATATATATAATATATATATATATATATATATATATATATATATATATATATATATATATATATATATATATATATATATATATATATATATATATATACTTGGATGTACTTGGGATAAATAAAGATAATGCAACATAACTTTTGATAAATACGTGTACCCATTCAAACTGACTATGAGAAAAAAACATTAAAAAAAAATAGAAAAATGAACAGACAAAAAATATCTATACTTTTTGATAACACATGTTTAAAAGGAAGAATGCCACCAATATGTATGTATACATACATACTTCTACTTATATCTAAACCTACCCTAAGACTTTTCCTATTCAGATAATTCAACATTTCTTATAACTCAGCCAATGATTTTAATATTAGTACAGTGTTACCAACAAATCGCAATTGTTTCAAATACTTTCCATCTGTTTACTCCCATTCCTTCCCAGTTCATTTTCCAGAATATAATCCCGAGGTAGGCTGTAAAAAATTTGGACAAAATCGTATCCCCTTGTCTCTTTCCTTTGACAATCTTTATCTCACTTGTATCTTTGTGTGGTCAAATCATTACACCGTCAATTTGTTAGCCAATAATTGCTACAAGAGTGTGGATCACTATTTGGCAAATTCAAATTTTCATTTATGAATTTTAGAAATAGAAAACACTCACATAGGTGCTTGGTCAATAAAAACATTGCTCCTGCACCACACATTTGCGTGTGGGATGCCTCACATTGAACCAACCTCATGTCACATCCTGTTCTCGTAAGTGTTCTGGTAGGAACTTAACTCAGTAGTTATTTCCCTCAATTCAAACTTCAAATTTCCTTAAATGAATTCAATGGTTAAAAAACAGTTGCCTATTGCTTGGTCAATTTGGTCAATGAAAATACAGCCTCTTCTCAGGAAAATAGTGTGTGTCTTTTTATTTCACTCTGTTGAGGCTCATAAGCAGTAAAAAAAGCTCCTGGCGCTATTAGATGTCATTTTGTAGGTTTTGCTGAAAATGCCTAATAGGAAGGAGCTGTCCACTGCAACAAAGGAGGATATTGTGTGCATGGCTGAATCTAGTCAATCACCTTTGGAAATTGCTTAATTTTTGGATCTGAATGATTGCACTGTCTGCATAGTTATTGTAAAACTTTTGCACACTTGTGGCAATTATTGGCTGGAAAGATGCTGGCCGCCTTTGTATGATAACTTGGCCAATGTGATGTCAGTGCAACACTGCATTTTTCATTGCACTACAAATCAGTGTTGGAAAATATCTTCATAGACCTGAATTATTACCAACGACTAGAAACTGACCCAAGAAAAAAAAACCATGTACATTAAACATGTAGAGGAATATAAATGTCTTTGTAAAAAAGGATGTAAATATCTCAAACAATTTTAGGTAAAAGATAGAAGTTTCACAAAAGAACCACAATTAAGACAGCATGTGAATAATCAACTGAAACAGATGTTGATATACGCAAGTCAAGGATTTAAAATTATGACCAATGATAACTGTACCGAGCTTTCGAAAAGACATGATAGATTTTTTGTGCTTAGTACCTAAAATAACATAATAATACCCTTTTGGTTTCTTTTGATGAATCATTATATTCATATTTTAAGCCACAAACTAGGATTTTTAGAACTAAAATTCTGAATGAACAAATATCCTAATGAGATCCTAAACAGATTCAACGAAGAGTCTATACAAGAATCTATAGAATTCATTCTGGAAAACAACACCTTGCAATTCAATAACAACTTTTTTTTTGACAAACTTTACAAACAGAGAAGGGAACTTAATCACTTTGACAGTTGCATATTTAGGAGAAGAATTAAATACCCAAATATCTGAACAGGATAGAATTTTCGGAAAACTTTAAAAGATCATGGAAACTCCAATCAGATGACTGTTTTCCAATGTGAACAAAACCAAAGGTAGACCAATTACAGTTACACCTCAAGTTTACAATGGATTTTAGCAAACACGAAACACCATTTTTATACTTATAAGTAAAACAGAAGAGGAATTCATACCAACCTGTATTACAAACTGACTGATAGTAAAGCTTTACGTATCATCCTTTTCGTGTAAAGATATGAACCCAGTATCTTATTTCATGAAATATCGGATATTACGAAATATCAAAGAACATTTTTTTTTTTTTTTTTTTCCCTGAAATTTATTGGCTCCTTTTTATGGAAATTGAGTATTCATCTAATTCTTTCTCATGTATAATTTACATACATTTCAACATTCGTGTACATTTACATACATTTCAACATCCTTATACAGCTTCAAAATTGACAGAATTTAGATCGGTTTGAAAAATACAAAAATTGAAAAAGTACTGGCGTAAGATTGAACCTTGAAAAGTTATGTACAAAAATCAGAAATCTTCGACCAAAATTCTTTGAATTTGGAATGTGTATAAGTATGTAAAAATACATTTTTTTCCAAGATGTATCAAATACTTTTTGCACTTTCTCCCTCTCTCTCTCTCTCTCTCTCTATATATATATATATATATATATATATATATATATATAATCTGACAGAATGATTATGAATTGCATTATATTATACAGAAACTCTGATTCGAAATCTCCTGTCACTACATGGTTAATATAACACTTAGTATAGACAACATTAATAGAATAAACACAGAAAATGGGGCTGCAGCAGAAATCGGAGCTGCGACCAATAGGGTAGCCTTTTCAACTGTTATTAGGGCCTTTGTATTACTGGCGGCTGTTTAGCTCAATTGTGAGAGCATCGCTACGTATTATATAATGCAATTTATAATTATATATACATTGATACTCTAACCATGGATCAGTGATAAGCATTACATTGACTGTAGTGAGTTTGATGCATACTGGGTACACCATACTTGCAGCCTTGTACCAGGCTAGGCTGAATATAGTAAATACATGCATACATATATAAACTAACTTGAAAAATTTTTTACGTTCAAAATAAAAATAAAAACGATCGTTGTCAATGAACAATTGCAATGATTTAAACTTTAAATATCAATGTCAAATCTATCCTTAATGACAACGTCTTTAATTTTGTAAATCATTGAATGCATACGAAATATATACCCTCATGCCATGACACATGTGCACACCTAATTCAGTGATCTACCCAGGCCGTTAAGTGCAACCTTGATAACAAAGAAGAGCAGAGATGTACGTTAGATAAACATAAAATCAATAGTCCATCTTGGTTCTGCTGCGGAAACGGGTACGTAGATATATTGTCGGACATCAGCATCAGGTTGGCAATTTGTGCCCAACAAACCAAAGATACCACAGGAAGAATGAGAAAGATAGCAATTAATCAATAGATTCCAACTCACAATTATTTTATATATACATATATATATATATATATATATATATATATATATATATATATATATATATATATATATGTCTTCCCTGTAATCTGAAAGTAGAGCATTCATATAAAAATGTGTCATGGGATGAAATTGTGTAAAGTGAAGAATTAATCACCATTAACTTATATTGGAAAATTTTTGAGTGTTCCCGGACCTCAAAAATAATGATGATGAGTTATCAGTGGTTAAGGGGTGAGAGGGCCAGGAAATTGGGGTGTAGGAAAGAGAGAGAGGAGGTGGGTGCATGCTGCCTCTTTAATAGCTCACTGCAAAACAAACGCTCTTTTTTTATTTTTATTTGTAGAAGTGAACAAGTGGTGTTGAGCAAACTTATGGAAAGTGGCAGGTACCTGTCTAAAAATCATCAAATTTTTATGCATATATATATATATATATATATATATATATATATATATATATATATATATATCTCACACAACAGGATGACCCTAGCAGATAGGATCCCATTTTTAGCTCACAAAGCAAAGCTCTGGACATGTTCTACCTCAAACTTATAACTATTAAATGGTACACACACACTCCTGAAGATGGGAATACCTCTCGAAACATATCTAGACCATCAATGAAAACATTTATGGATAAATAAACCTAATTTCCATACAGTTTCACTCCTGAGTCTGTCTCACTTCCTATAGTTCAAATTATATATATACAGATGTACATGTAAAAAAATCATCTAATTTATTTATTTATATTTGTATGTATGTATATGTCTAATTATGTATATTTGTATAAAAAACATCTGATTTATATCTATAATAAATATATATGTGTATAAAAATCATCAAATTTATATATATATATATATATATATATATATATATATATATATATATAAAATGTATTTTATATATGTAAATATTTAAAAATCCAGTATATACATGTATATAAAAATCTAGTGTGTATATATATATGTATATATATATATGTATGTATTTATATAAATCTAGTTTGTTTTTATATATATATATAAATCCAATTGATTTTTACACACACATATATATATATATATATATATATATATATATATATATATGATTATGAATTGCATTCAGTCACCCTAGCCAACGTAAATAGAATAAACAATTAAAGAAAATTGAGTTAAACCTTGCTCCATGGCAAGACATCCAAGATGCACACCCACGTATATTTCTGTTTTGGTCAAGGACTGAATTATTAATATCATTATAATGTATGTATATATTAGACTTTTCAGCTAAATGATGTACTCTATCATAAAAGAATAATTCTTGTGGTCAATTCAATGAATTCTTGTTATCCTGAGTCTTTTGAAAGTACTGACCAGACAAGCAGTGTCACATGAAGCCAAAGATAATCTGCTGGTGACAGATTGGGAGAATATGCTACATGTGGAAGAACTTCCTATCCCAGCTCTATGTTTGTTTGCTCCATAACATTTGCAACTTTAGGGTAACTGTTGTCAAGTAGCAGAAATACCAATCGATTTCCTTGTCTCGAAAAAGCTCTTTGTCTTTTAATACGTCATTCAAATAAGCCAACTGCTCACTGTATTGTTTTGGAATAAGTTCTAGCAATTTGTAAAAAAGAATTCTCATTGAATCTCACCAAACACATTTTTCATGAATGAATTAAATTTAGATTGAGATGACCAGGGTTATCTTGGTTTTATCCATGATTTTCTCAATTTAGAGTTTTCTAATTTATTCCATATTATATTGCTGGTGACTATATTGTCCATGAAAGACTTATTTGTGTTATCCTACCAATAGTTACATATGCAGCTGAAACAAAGATTGAACCTCAAACTGAGAACCATGCAATGAGAGAATCATGCTTAATCTTATGTGGAAAAGATCATAAGACAGCGCAGTATATCAGAGAAAAGACTGGAGTCTGAGACATAGTAGAATCTATTAGAAAACTCAAATGGCAATGGGCTGGAAAAGTTACAGGAATAGTAGACAACAACTGGACATCATATTCCACATCATGGATCCCCCAAAGATCAGGTGTGAGGCTGTGGTCAATAGAAAGTAAGATGGTGAGACAAGTTAGATAAATCCAGGAAGTACTGGCTCTGTGATGCCTATGAAAGAGAGGTCTGGCAAATCTTGGGGAAGGTGTTTGTCCAATGACGAATGCTAATAGATTGATGATGATGATGATGAAGCAATAAAAGAGAAATATTTAAATGCTTACCGATGTTGCTTTATGCTTGTGGAACCTGTTTTCCTAACTTCCGATTTTTTTTCCTTAGGCTGTACAGTTAACTGATTGCACTAGTTGAATAAACTTCCAAAGACATTTTTTGTGATTTCTCAAACAATGTGCAAAAGGTACTAAAACTACTTATTATTAGTCTTCATTGACAGAGGTGAAAAATGTTATTTTATTATCTCCCTTACACTTCACTTACCAATTACTTTAAGCTTCGTTAAATGAACTATGAAAGTTACTGGATAGAATATTTTATTTGTTTTTTTGTTCTCTGACTTATTCAGTTAGGGTAATCAGTATCATAGAGCATAAGCCAGCTGGTTGAAAGGTTCAAGCTTTTAACCCTGATGTCAAGACATTATGTTGATGAATGCAAAAGAACTTTAACAATGGCAAAGAGTTCTTTTCTTTTCAGCACAATACCATACTTGTGAAATACACTTCATCTGCTGATCTAAACAGCTCTCTTGCTAATGAAATATAAATCAAGATAATATTACTCATACAAATACAACTAATTTAGGAAGGATTTAAGGTTAGATTTGATTTTCTGCCAGACATTGAAGTTCTGATAGCTTGATTGGTAAAACAATTGCCCTACATTGGTAGGTTCTCTGTGGTGAAAGGGATGCAAGCTTATTTTCTATTTCTGTATTGATCAAATTACATTGGATATACTGGTTCCCATATGATCACCCAAGTTAAGCAACATTGAATCTGATCCATACCTAGATGGATGACCAACTGGGTTGGCCAGGTGTGGTTTGCAGATGAGGATCATACAGAGAGCCTCCCATGGTGATCCCATTAATTCGCCTAGGGAGAGACTATGCTCAACAATGCAAGCCAAAGTGCCCCACCCTCAACCCTCTGGTTGGCCTGGCTGCAAAGGACAAGAACGTTTATTTCTGATATGTATTATTTACTGACATTCTGAGTAGTTGCAAAGAAAAGCAGCTAAAATTAAGATGAAAGAAGTACTAGTGAGAAGTTAATAAAAGCCTCTTGCTCTCAGATGTTGTTCTGCTGAGGCAGATTTGAGATGGGAAAAATAGCTCTCCAAAGGCCAATTACAGTTCTGAGAGTCATTTTTGACTGGGCAATGCCAGCTGATCTTGAGGGAATCATATATTTATAGTATGTATTTTAATTAGCCTAGAATATTCTAGCAGTAGCCATCCCGTGTTTGATGCTCAGCACGTTTCTCTTTGAATTTAAGCAGACGACTGCGGCTGCTGTAGAACACAGAGCCGAGAAAACTGGCAGATCCCCAAACTTGAATAGAGGGTGAGAGTGGTTGTGGGAAGAGGAGAAAAATAATAGGGAAGAGGAAGAAGGGGAGGAAAAGTATCGGGGATGGTAAAAGTTTAAAAATATGCAGAGAAAGAAGATATAAAGAGGAAGAAGTATTTGAAATAAACGCGAAAAAGAAAGAGAACGTTGAGAAATTATTACAAAGGGGTGGGGAGAAATTGTGAGAGGGTAGGAGGAAAATGAAGTCATAAGAGTGTTCAGTGAGGGGAGGGGGAGCAGGATGAAAAATAAAATCTGAATGTGAGGGGGTGAAAAAAACGAGATAGGTTGGAGGTAATCAAGAAGGGGAAGAGCAAAAAAAGTAAGTGAGGAGGAAGGAAAGGGGAGTAAGTAAGGTGGAGGAAGGGGAGTAAGTAAGGTGGAGGAAGGAGAGTAAGTAAGATAGAGAAAGGGGAGTAAGAAAGGTAGTGGAGAGGGGGAAAGGAAGTGAGGAGGGGAGGAAAAAGAAAGGAGAAAAGATGAGAAGGGAGGGGAAAAGGAAAGTGAAGAGGGGGAAAGGAAAATGAGGAGGAAGGGGAGGATAATTAAAGTGAGGAAAGGGGAAGGAAATTGAGGAGTGAGGGGAGGAAAAAAGAAGAGGAGGGAAGGAAAAGGAAAGTGAAGGGAGAGAGAAAATGAGAAGGAAGAAAAATTGAGAACTTGCTTTTGTTTGAGAGGCAAAAGAAGGAGAATGAGAAAGATCTAAGAGAGAGGTAGAAAGTGTTGGAGAGAAGAGAGAAAGAGGATGAAGTGAAAGAAAGAGATAAGATGAGAGAGAATAAATGATAGGGAAAGACTAGATAGAGATTGAATAACATGAGAGAGCACAAGAAATATGAGAGGGAAGAAAGAGAAAGGATAAGAAATGCAAGAGAGAGGGAGAGAAGAAAGAAAAAATTAAGATGTGAGAGAGAGGGAAGAAGAAGATGATAATCAGTATGAGGGTAGGAAAAAGCATGAGGATATCCACAAAGAATCACCGTAGCCCGTGCATGTACTAGAAGTAATAATCTAAAAAATTATCTTGAAAAAAATTAATCTATAATCTAAAGGGCATTGTTGTTCCCATAATGACCGTAGAGACCCCCCCAAAAAAGAAAAAAAATTTCAGACGGCGTATAGTGTTGTACTCATGCAAATTTTGTGGGTTGTAGCCCCCAAAATGTTATTATGAGCGCCTGGACACACGCACACATAGGCACAGACAAGCAAAGAGAAAAGAATCTGTAGCCCAGTTGGCTGGTTGGTCAGGCAGGTCATTTGTGGGGCTTTGGTAATTCGATAAGAAATGAAACAGAGAGAGAGAGAAGAAAGGAATGATAAAGATGTGAGAGAGAAGGAAGAAAGGATAAAATAAATGAGAGAGAAGGAAGAAATAGTGATGAAGTAATGGAATAGAGTAAAGGAATTGAGACAGGAAGATAATTATGTAGGTGAAGAGAAAGAAAGAGGGGGAAGTATTGTTCAAAAAGTTGTGGATGCAGGAGACTTGAAGAGAGAGAAGCATAAAAAGTAGATATAGTTGAATAGGGAAAGTAGGAGTAGGCATGATAGAAGAGGTAGGAGTTGCGTGTGAAAAGTCTGTCTACTCATGGTTTGGTCAGGTCATAGATTGTTGAAAAGTAGGCCTCCTCTATGCACCTCTTATTGATAAATGGCTTAATGTATGTACATTGTATATATCTATCAATCTCAGTTATTTTACAGCTATCAAGATCTATTAATCTCAGTCCGTTAGATCTGACCATCTAGACTTATCTATTTGTATCGAACTACGTTTTTCTATAGGTCTGTATCTATCAACATGCAGAGGGAGCTGCTTTTTATGATCACTTTGTGACTGTCTTTTAGATAAGAACACAAAGCAAAGGATATAAAATCAAAACTAATCATAGTTGTATCATTGAATTAATTGTTATAAACAACTTTAACATTGTATAAAATTATATAAGATTTATGTGAAATTTTAAATCTCTTTAAAACAAAGTGTTCAGGATAGGAATCTGAGACATTATATGTTGCAAGAATGGCAGACGTCCACTGGACATAGCAACGCACAACATGGATCCCTGGAGGTCAAATGTGGTACTGAGGCTGGCAGAATATGAGATGGCGAGACAAACTGGACAGGTTCAGAGAGTATTGGCTCCACAACGCCTACGATAGAGAGGTCTGGCAAATCCTGGAGAAGGTCTATTTCCAATGACAGACTATAAAACTGATGATGATTTTGATAACCATAACCATTCGATAACATTATCTATGATTAAAATAAATGCTCAAAAGGTGTAATGGTTAGCACGCCTACCTCACATGCAGAAGGATCCAGGTTTGATTCCTGGGATGAGCAAAGAGTGTGAAAAACTCTTCTCTGGGATGAATTTCCCTGAGTACTCAGCAGCTAATTGAGTACACTTTGAACTTTGTGGTTAGGGTGAAAAAAGTAGGGAATGGAATTGCGCCCTCCTTTATTCGAAAGGATGGTAGCTAATTGAAAAAAGAGCTTCCAGGTTGCCTCTTACAGCCAGCGCAGTAGGGTCTTTGACTTGACCCGATGATTAATGGCTTCCTCTCCATTTCAATCTGTTCATGTCTATCAGTACCCATATCTCTGTCTTCTGATATACATGGGTTATCAGAAAATGTGACTGGAAGAGGATTTCAAATTATGATGCTAATGTAAGACGTACATGCAAGTTTGAATTAATTTTAGAAATGCGCAAAATATTTTATATCACAAATAGTCGGTCAACTCTCAAAATTCAAATTTGATTCCAGACATTCTGGTTTGTACATCAAACATGTGTGCAATCTATTACTGAGTGCAAGTAAGTTAAAAAAATCTTCAGACTATGTTTGTACGTAAAGATAAAATCAACAAATGTTTTTTTTTTTTTTTTTAGTTATGATGGCTAAATCAAATGTTTTTTAGTTATGATGACAAAATCAACAAATGTTTTTTAGTTATGATGACAAAATCAACAAATGTTTTTTTAGTTATGTTGATGAAATTATGTTTTTTAGTTATGATGACGCAATCAACAAATGTTTTTTTTCACTAATGATGACTAAATCAACAAATTTCCATTAGTTATGATGACTAAACCAATAAATTTTTTTTTACTGATGACTAAATCAATAAATGTTTATTAGTTATGATGTATTTTTGTGCTCATCTATGTAATGCAAGAATTCAATTGGGAAATCTTGTGATTAAACAATACCAGGGAATGCACGTTTAAAAGGTGTATCCGGTTTCATGAAAACATTCAGGAGGTCTAAACTTGAAATGATGAGGCACTGTTCCTCATTTACAATGTTAATAGCAACAATCAAAACAGGAATTTAAAAAAATGCTCTATGACATTTAACTATGATTTAATTTAATCTTATTTTATAGAAAAATTGTCAGACACCCTCCCCCCAATTCTCTCTTTCTCTCTGTCTATTTCTCTCTCTCTATCACTTCATTACTCTATCTTTTTTTTTTCCATCATTTTCTTTCTCTTTATCTCTTTCTCGCTCTCTCTTCCTTTTTTTGCTCTCTATCTCTTCCTCCCTTTTTCTCTCTCTCTCCCTCCCTCCATACCAAACATTCAAAGTTATCAACATATGCTGATAGTATATATTCAAATCGAATTTTCAATATAAATCTAGCATACCTCTTATATAGAGAACCATAAATCTAAACGACTTAAACTTGACACTGTAAATTCTGGTGCATGGACCGACATATCTGGCAAATATCAACTTTGTACAATGGCCAGTTGTTGAGTTATTTTGGTATATACACATGGAGATTTCTCAAATATTAGTGAGCTGTGGCATTTACTAAAAGGTGTGGGTCATGTAACTGCATAGAATTGGTAGACTGAGTCGGAATTTTGGCTGAAGCTTTTAGATTTACTTTGTACTCATCCCTATGAAGATGAGCATGGCTTCAGTCTTGGTGGGGTGCTGCAGGAGTGGTGCAGCGCAGGGTCTGAAATCATGATTTGCACTTGGATTATAGTGAGGATGAGCTGTGCACATCAATAGCCTCACTCTCTCTCAACCCTGTCTGCATGCATCCCGAGGAAAGATGTAATCAAGATGGCTGGAGACAGGTCGGGATGTAGTGGATGATAAAAGAAGAGATAGATTCATGTCTTTCCCAAAGGCCATTAGTTTGAAGTGAACACAAACCATCTCGGCTGGTGTTTGAACATCAATTCTGTTCTCTGTGCTGTTAACCGTTAGGCCATCTACACCTTCATACTAATGCCCTTGGGAAAGGCATGAATCCACTTCTCCCTGCACTTTTGATAGATTTTCTTCTCACTGGTATGCTATAATGGTTGAATAGAGTGGGTAAGTGAGCACTTGGGCAAACCACTCTCCAATAAGTTTCTGCATCCCGTTAGTAGCAGCAAAATGCTTTTACCACAAGAGTTGATTTTTTTCAGGGATCCAAGTTGGAAAAAAAACCCAAAAATAAATAAAAGAGCTGTTAAAGATGGCATTAGAAGTGTTTAGTTTTAATAAACATCATTGATGAAGATTGCCTTCGACTGTATATTATGACAGCTGTTATATCAGCATGCATTAAAAAAATTGTGAAGATTGGCAGATTTTTGTGTACTGATTCTAGCATTGAAGATGGAAAAAAATATGCAATTTTTTGGTATATTATGCTTTTTTTAAGTTAAAAATGTGACTTGAACACACAAAAAGATTCTATATTAAAGATTTCTCACTGAATGATAAGATATTAGATAAGAATAATTAACATTGCACAATATACTCAAAAATCCAAATCATTGAAAATCATTTGATGTGTGGCTTCCACAATTTTAAAGTGAAAATTAAAAAATTCCAAACTACCAGATTGTATTTCCATGTGTAATTCACTACTTTATGTAACAAAAATGTTCTATTTTTGGAACAAATTTTGTCAGTCAGTGAAAAGTGGATACTTCACAACAACATGGAACATAAGAGGCCGTGGGTAAGCAAAATGAACCACTAACTGTATCAAAAGCCGGTCAGCATCTAAAGAAATTGATTCTGTCTTCATGGTTGGTTTGGAAGGGAGTCTTATACTAAGAGCTCCTCTTGGAGATTAGAATGATTGATTCGAACAAATACTGCTCCCAATTGAGCTAATCGAAGGCGGTGATGAACAAGAAAGTGTCTGGATCAATCAAAAGGACATAATATTCTATCTGGCCAATTCTAGCCCCCATGACTATTTAGTGACCGACTAATTGTTAGAGCTTGGTGAAGAAGTTTTCACTTATCTGTTGTATTCACCAGATTGTACAGCTTTAAATTACTATTTATTCCAGTCTTTAGAGAATCCTCTTAATGAAAAAAAAATTCAATTCCTATGAGAACTGAATTATGAAATTACTTGAAAGAAAGCAGAAGATAGTCAAACTAAATGGTAAAAACATTGTATAATAGAGTTAATGTTGAAAGAAAATCTGAATAAAACGTTTGGCTCAGATGTTAGTTGAATTGAAAGGAGGTTGGTGTAAATGATTTATACCTGTAGAATGGACTAATAAAATCACAAACAAATGATAAATAGGAATGAAATGTTTTGATCAAATCCTGGCTTGAATAAAAGAAGGTCGGACTACTGGATTTGATAAATTACAAACACAAACCCAGTATATTAGAACAAAAGCTTTTGATCAACCCTTGTAGCTTGGATTACATGACTTGTACGTGTTGCAGCATTAGACTGAAGAGTAATCTTGCTGTGGGATGGCAAATAAAGAAGATGCAATAGTTTTTTCATCTTATGGTTCACCAAATTCTCTCACCTTAAATAATTGGTTCCAGCTGCAATAACACAGAACTAATGAGCCTTTCTGATGTTTACTTGTGTGCATAAAACTTGAAAGCATAGACTGATGAACATATTGCAGGGGTTAGGTAGAGAGGCTGCATCTTGAAGAATGAAAGAAAAATGCCTTATTTTCTAAAAAAGCTTGAAAAAATAATTAGTTTTTGCAAAACAAATATTAAAGATAAATTGAATTAATTAAATTCATTGTCTTCTGAGTTCTGAGATGAACTCTTTTCATTTATCCACACATTATTCAGACTGATTAATATCTTTATATTTGTTGTCTGAAGTTCTGAGGTGAAGTATCATCATTATTTCACATTTTTGGACTATCATTTTCCTCTTTGTTGTTCTTAACACAATGTTTAGATTTGTGTGTGTGTATATATATATATATATATATATATATATATATATATATATATATAAATGTAAAAAAAATGCAAACCAAATGCATATTGTAGCATTGTATGGAAACTATATATATATATATATATATAAAAAAATGCAAACCAAATGCATATTGTAGCATTGTATGGAAACTATATATATATATATAAAAAAATGCAAACCAAATGCATATTGTAGCATTGTATGGAAACTATATATATATATATATATATAAAAAAATGCAAACCAAATGCATATTGTAGCATTGTATGGAAACTATATATATATATATATATATATATATATATATAAAAAAATGCAAACCAAATGCATATTGTAGCATTGTATGGAAACTATACTGCAATATGGTGATAGAACTCATTCTTTGTGTTGTTTATGTTGTTCTCACACATTTTGGCTGATCTATTCTATGCCTTCTTCAAGAGTACTATATGTATGAAGAGAGAATTTTCTTTTCTTTGTTGTGCGTACCTGAAAACGGTAGCATACAGAAAACTTGAAACCCTCTCTTTCCATAAATAAAGTACACCTGAAGAAGGCGATAGAACGAATTGGCTGAAAAATTGTGTTAACAATAAAAGTAACAAAAAGAATGAGTTCAGTTGTTGAAACAATAATTGGAATGATACTGACTCTTCTCAAAATTATAGACAATACCTTTATTGGATTGTTACTTTAATCTTCCCTGGGCATCCCATGCTTGTGGCCTTGTGCCAAACTAAGCTATGTTTAGTAAATAACAAGCACTGAGAGGGACATTTGAAATATTGTTTTGTAGATATGTATATTCTGGAACATGAACAAAATCTGATATCAGATGACAATGTTTAAGTTTTCCCAATAGAAGAAAATATTTCATTTTTATTAACAAAATTCATCTTGAAATTCTAAAATGGAAAAAATGTTTCTTTTGATACACTTACTACATTTTCTCCATGAAAAATTTGTTTGTTTTCCCACTGATCTCTCAAATTTTCAAAAGATTATTGATGCTGTCAAAAGTTTCACATAAGACATTTTGAGAGGAGAAAAAAAATGAGAAGAATGAATATACCATATTTGCTGTTATATAAGATGCACATTTACATAAAAAAAAAACGACGAAACAAATTCTGCAAATATTACACTGTATTCAATGCTCTGGTATTATGACTAGGGGGTTATCCACTGAAGTTCAAAATAGACAGCTACAAGGCTTAAATATCTTTGTAAACCTTTCATCTTATACGCCGGCAAATATGGTAACTATTTTTGATATCTTCAACATGTATAGAGGTTAAAACTGCTTGCAAAACCCCATCTGATCCTTCAAAAAATAGAATATAATGTTACCTTTTTTCGTCTTTTTCACAACCCCTTATTTAATATCAAGTCTGGTTTTTGGTATGCAGATGTTATTTGTACTTTATGAAGGACTCTTTTTAACTGCCTTTTGAGGGGTTATCAAATTTCCTTGTTTAAGGGTGGAAGGGTACCAACATCTGTACAATCCTTTTAGAAATAGATATGGAACGGGTGGGGGGCACTTGACATCAACACATAAGACAAAACCAAACCAGACATAGATAAAGATGGTAATTTTCAAAACTTTTAGAAGGTACAATTTTGGAAGTTAAAGAGAGGAAGGGGATAATGCAAGCACACAAATACAAAATTGGCTATTGCTAAGGAAGTCCTGCTATGTGGGTACATATTTTCACTGACTGCTGGTAATATAACATCACTATTACTGCTACTGTATCAATTTTAATTTTTTTACTCAATTCATTTAAAAAACAATGACTCAAGACCTGGAGAGCTCAGGGGTTAAGAGGGAAGGAGAATAAGAGAGAGGGAGAAATAAGTTATTCATTGATCAATCCCAATACGGTATGCTGTCAAAAGATGCTAGTTGCCTGATGGTTTCCACTGAGTAACTAACTCGACATGTTTCGTTGATTTGAAAACTTTTTCTGGTTTTGCTAAAGAATTAGAAAAGAAAAGAACAAATTTCAAAAACAGTTTATTGAGATTAACAGATTCTAACCAACTGACAAATTCTGTTCATAATGCACAGCGGTATTTTTTCAAAATGGCCCGCTCTTATAAGAAAATAATTTGATAACTAGATTCTCCTAGATTTAGTATTTTAATCTTTACATTTTATAAAGTATGAAATATAGAGGCACAAGTCATAACTTGAGCTGTCGGGGCCAGACTCATTGATTGGGGCCTCAAATCAGCTCCTATAGCATGTGCATTTGCAACACATGTTCCTTAAGTTATCAAAAAGTGAAGGATCGCAAATTCTTTTTTTGAAAATTCTTTTTTCAAAATTTTTTTTATTTATGGTGAATTTGTTACATTTCAAAAAATATCTAGGTAAGGAAATGAAAAGCTCACAAAGCATACAATGTAGGATAATTCAATTTTGCGAAGCCTGTGCACTTGATGGTAGCTTGTTTTTCAGTCTTTATCCCATTCCTTTAGTATCTAATATGATTTTTGTCATTTAGATATATTAACTAATAATATCAATAAAATGTTTGCGAATTTGGGTCGGAATTTTTTTAGATGCTGGAAACTTTTACTTGATTTCAAAAAGAATTTTGCGACTTGAAATTTTTCTTGTCTGAGACCTCTGTGGGGCTCCTTCCTCACCAGGGCTCTGGGGCATTGCCCCATTGGTAGGGACAGCCCTGTCTATATGGCTTTCTCCTAGGAATTGATAAACTCAACAATTACAGCATAGAATAATTAGATGTAGTATTTTACATTCTGTAAGCCACGAGTACAATACACATTGTTTTGCTAACAGTATACCTCATCATCATTATTATCAGTCTTTTAACGTCCATCATTGGACATAGACCTTCCCCAGGATTTGCTACAATTCTCTATCATGAGTATCATGGGTATTGCGGAGCCAGTATTTTCTGAATTTGTCTAGTGCATCTCTCCATCTAGTATTCCGTCGGCCTCGGTTTCGCATGTGATCTCTGGGAATGGGTGAACCTAAAACACTGCAGTATCTGAGAAAAACTCCTTCTCTCTTACTCTCATGCATACGTAGCCAGTCAGACCAACTCAAAAACTGGAAGACACCTTGAGAATTTTGGTGGACAGTTTTTAATAACAACAAATATCTCAGCTTTGGAGAAAAAAAGAGTCAGTCAAGATTGAATATCTTCTTTCTGATGTTATCTTGTAAAGTCATTGGAAAGAAAAAAGAAAACCTATCTAGTAAGTTTTAAAGATCTCCAGATGCAACACACTCCCGAGGAAAGCTGAAGAACACATCAGTCCAGAAATTGTGGGAAAAACAACAAGCAAAGATGGAGATTATTATGTGTGGTTAGTTTTAACTAATTTCTTCATCTATGTTTTATTTTACTACATTTTAGAATTTTGCTGAAACATTCCAGAACACAAGAGACATCTGAGGGAGGCCAAATGATCGAGAGCCAAAACATTGTAAAAAAAAAAAATAAAATGGCAAAGATATATAAGAAATAAGTCTGAACCAATTACATACATTGATTAAAACACCTTGACTAACAAAATAAAATAAAAGATGAAAAATATATGGATTAATGGAAACAATTGATCTTGGAACTTCAGATAATGTATGAAGGCTAGAGAATATAGTGGCTGAAACATTGAGTTGAAAATAACAAAGATGAAGATAACTTCTGTAAAATATCTGTAATAATGCATCTTATAGACCATTTTGTGTCCAGTAAAGTTATGAATATACTTTTTTTTTTTTTGTTTGGTATAAATTGGATAAATAATTTTTTTTTTACTTGAATAGGAGCAAAGACATTACCTATATTTCATAACCAAAGTTGAAAGAAAAATTTCCCAACTTCATCTTCATCCCCATCCAACGCCACAATTGTTTAGTGTGTCCTTCGAGCAATCACATATCTCTGCAATTTGCTGAGCAATCACATCATCAAAATGACGCACAATGCCGTCCGGCAAACGTTAATTTCCCCGGAATTATGTGTGTGCCATTGATTCATCATTACCATCGGCTGGCTTCAGTTAGGGATGACTTGATTTTTATTTTTATACTAAATGTTATCCTGACTGAAGATCTGTCTATGTTGTGTAGAAACTCTAAGAGCATTATTATGTATTGATTTTATTTGAACCATTGTTCTCATGTTGGTTGTTATGGATATTGTTATAGAATGTTTCGAATGTGCACCGTCCAGCCTCCTTCGGGTGCATATTTTGCTCTCATTTTTGGCTGTCTAATAACAAGAATCAACTAAACAGATATCTCCGAGCATAGTCAGCCAAAAATGAGAACAAATAGGCACCTGAAGAAGGTTGGAGGGTACAAGGCCAAAACGTTGGTTGTATCTATGGTTCGCATGATCATAAATAACATCTGTAATAACAAAAATGAGAACAATCATATGAATAAAAATCAATACCTAATAATAATGAAGGTAACTGTTGAAATATTTGGAATCTTGCAAATTATCTAGCCATTTGATATTGATGGAAAATAGCCTACTAAGAGCAATAGGTCTTGGTCCCCTTCAAAGTACTTTGGGAACTCACATACTCATCATAGCATCCAGTTCACTTTTCATAACAGTCTGCCCAGTCAATAGGGATTGCCATCAGCTGCCTTATTATGTTTTCCTTGTCCACGGTCTGGAACCTCCTCCTTCATTGGTAGCCAAATATGGACTGGGGGAAGGGGGGCTAACAGTTGTGGGTGATATGATGTTTTGCCAAAAAAAGCCCTGCATGAGACGTGGAGAGTAAGCAAACTCGGTCATTGTGAATGCGACAGTCACATAATAGTCTGATTCAGTTACATCTTACTGCTGACTGAGCTACCACATGGGAGAGTGTCTGTTCACACATATGTAGTAACTTCCACTCTGATTGGTTGCCAAGTTACATCTAGGGTGGGCAAACAGTTCTCTCAGTATTCAAAATGTCTGGATACTTTCCTGACAGACCATTGGAGTATAGGTAATTTTGTTGAATATTCCTGGCTCATCTGTTTCAAACAGGGATCATTGATAGCCCCCCCCCTCCCCCCAATAAGTGTGTGTCAATTAGTAGTCAATCATTATGTACAGGGTATGTGTATGTACGTGTTTAGAAAATGGTGGCAATAAACATGTAAGTATTTACAAAATCATCCGCACTTTCTTGTTAGTTAATGGGATATTGATCAGAGGAACTTCTATGCTTTTCTGAGTGGCTTTCTTTCCTTCTTTAGATAGAAAATACTGTGAAGATGACAGGAATAAATATGTAAATCTTAACAAAATCATCCACACTTTATTAATCAATTACACACAAATATTTTCATGCGTGGTAATTGAAGTTCTTAAGGCCCTGTGCCAGAGTAAGGTAAGTTTGGTAAATATCTTCAAGGAAAATCTAATGTTGAAAGAAATACTTGATTTAATTTTATTAGATAAGGTGTTTTAAAGATTGTTTGTAGTTGTTTCGAACAAAGACAAGCTAATTAATTTGATTCAATCACATATGATGATGGAAACAGTTTTCGTAGAAAGCTTGAAGAAAAGCCATAAATCTACCTTGCAAGCGATATCTTCTAAAGGACGTAATGTTAAAGTCCTAATAAACATGGTCGAAGGTGCCTTGCCTTGGAGCACTGGTTAGCACATGAGTGTTGCAGGCCATCACAACTAATGGAGGTGATGATGATAATTAGTTTGCATTGTGGTGTTGTGTATATATATATATAATATATATATACACTATATATGTTGTGTATATATATATATATAATATATATATACACAACACCACAATGCAAACTAATATATATATATATAATATATATATATATATATATATATTTTACTTGAACCTTTCCCTAAGTCTATCGAGTATGTACGTCAAATTTGGTTGAGTGAATCAGACTTTTAGTATTATATACAAGTAGATGAAAATCAGATCATTATTATTGGGGTGAGAGTAAATGCAGACCCCCCACAATATTTTTTCGTGAAAGGGGAATTCATGTGGAAATTTTGCACATATATTCAACCTTTTTGGGGCTTACTGGAACCGTTTTAGTCTTTGGGTCAAGTCAGAAGTTAAAAAAAAAAATGGTTCAACTGGAAATTGACCCTGGTACGATAATATAATTGATCTGCCTATATAAGGAACAGTGTAACTTTTAGTTTCTCTCTCCGTAACAATTGACTCTTCCACTTAGAGGTCACTCTTTCTGTAACAATAGACTCTTCAACTTAAAGGTGACAATTTTGCTGATAAAAAATATCTCCTATCCACCATTTGAAACTTGAATGGGTTCAGTCATGTTTTAACCTCAGAATGAAATGACGTTAATGCGGGAGTTGGTATATATATATATATATATATATATATATATATATATATATATATATATATATATATATATATATATATAGTTTGTTTTCTAAAAAAAAATAATCTCATAGAAATTCAAATTTATCTATGAATTTTTCCACCAATAATAACCAGAATTCATGATAATAATCCATAACCGGATCTTGTTTGTGCCCCTCCCACGCTTTTTATAGCTTGTGGCCACAGTTGATTGGTTGTTGGCCGAAAACGTCAGCAATGGCTTCAAACAAACATGGCTTCCCCAGCTAGCAATTATTCAGTCTCCAGTGTGGAGGCTTGGCAACTGCAATGATGTTATCCTCTGTATGTTACATCAGAGGAGGCAGACAATTTATAACACGACACTAGCAGCCATTATCGTGGTTGCTTTTTGAGTGCAATCTATAAAATGCACCATGAAATGTGCATTCATTAAATTTGTATCAGACTATCACAAGGAAAGAGAACCTAGTTTTAGATGTGTGAAATGATATTTTTTGTTGCAGAAGTCAACTCCTGTTTTCCTAAGTTTTACAAAAAAGGTTAAGGAGCTGATGTTTATGAAAAAATGGTAGGGTGCATTTTATGTACTATACATTAATACATAAATACGTACACCTTGTGTGTGTAAACATACACACATACACTCATGCATATATATGTATATATATATGTGTGTACGTGTGTATATATATATATATATAATGATTAGTTTGTGGATATGATATATACAACAATATGTATTGAGTTGACAATGAGAAAAAATAGTTGTATTTAAATTGAATTTATCATACATCTGAAATGCAATTTCAAATCAAACAATATTGAAATGTTCATTTATTTTGAGTAGTATCAAGTGATATTGTGAGACATTGTTACTCGATATAAACAAACATTTCAGTATCATTTCATATGAAATTGCAACTTCGACAAAGTGTTGAGGACTGACTGATTTTGATAACAATGACTGGCAACATTATCCATTAATATAACTAACAGCTTTCTATACACACACACTACATTGAGGACTGTTTCCTCAGTTTTTTTGTTTTTTGACTTTATATTTATATATATATATAGTGATCACTTGATATTTGTTGGTTTTTATTTGCAGTTTCGATAATTTGCAGTACGGTCTTGAATAATTTAATGGGAATGGGGGAGATCATGCAATGTCCCACGAAAAAAACGCATCATGGAAAATACAGAGTGCAGTATCAACAAAACAAGAAAAATTTTAGATCATAAATGTGTCATAATAAAATTTGTTATTAATTTATTTATGTAGACAATATAAACCCAGTTTATTTCCGGGTTAAACACTTGCGAATCAGTTAGTTGAATGGTATTTTGGACATTAATTTTTTTTTTTCCGAGTCATTGTGCTGCGAACCGATTTTTTTCATACATATAAATCATTATTTACCATTTCTTTCATTTTTACACTACCATATACCTTCATCTTAATGTTTTTGTTGTTTTTTATTGCCACTTTCCTCAAAACAAAATTTTTTTAGAAAAGCAACGGAAATATTAAGATGAATGTTGTAGTATGAAAAAAAAAATCTAAATAATCACTCTACTGTAGTTTTAATTGACTGTAAATTATTTTTTACAAGCATCTATTTTTTTAATGATCTTTTAAAACTTATTACAATAATTAATTACCCTCTTTGATAGTTCAATTTTGGTTATAACTACCAGAAAATAGCACAAAGTTATCGATAAGAAAATGAAAAAATACTTCTTGCATACTCACAGAGGATTTCTCAGAAGATTGATTCTGTTTTTATGTTTTTGACTAAAAATATCAATTTTACCATAATTGACACGGATCTATCAGCAGAAAAATTGGATGTCAGATTCGAAAATTTAAAATCTTTTACTGTATGCTTTACTTGTATTTGTTTATTTATTTGTACATTTACAATCTGGGAATGGTAAAGTGTTTGTTTATCATTTATGGTACAAAATTCATAGTTTAGGTGTCTGCAAAAATTATTTGCGGATATTTTTAAAGGAAGAAAATCGGTGTCTGTGACATTGCAGAAACCATTAGAAAACTCAAATGGCAATGGGCAGGCCATATTGCAAGAATGGCAGACAACCAATGGACATCATGTCTCACAACATGGATCCCCAGAGATCACACAAGAAACTGAGGCTGACAGAATAGAAGATGGAGAGATGAACTAGACAAATTCAGGAAATACTGGCTCCGCGAAGCCTATGATAGAGAATTGTGGTGAATCCTGGGGAAGGTCTATGTCCAACGACGGACGTTAAAAGACTGATGATGATGATGTATTCGCAGCACCCTAGTGTCCCTAACGCCCAGGAATATCGAGGGATAATAGTATTTATTTATATGATTAGTTTCTGGATATGATACTTACAAAATAAGTATTTGGACCCTTACAAGATATTCATTTAATATTCTTCAGATGCTCACATTTACAGGTGATGAATTTTGATATAAAATTAACAATTACTAAGAAAAAAATACATATTTCTAAGTATACAATGCAGAATGAAATATGAACAAAAGTAATGGAAGAAAAAACATTCGAACTCATTGATTTCATATTTTAATACTTGGTTCGATAAGCCTGGTTTACAATCATTTCTTGGAGATGTTTCTTGTAACCCTTCACAAGCCCTCCATGACATTCTTTTGAAACCTTGGACCATTCTTCCTTTTAAAAGACCTTCAAAATCATTAATGTTTCTGGGATCCCTCTGATAAATCGTGATCTTTGAAGCATCACTCTAAATTTTCAATTGGATTTCAGTCAGGAGATTGACTACGTAGCTGAAGTACCTCTACATTGTTCTGAACAAACCATTTGCGAGTTATTTTGGCTGTACACTTTGGGTCATTATCTTGTTGAAAGATCCAACCGCCTTCAAGCTTCAGCTGTTGCACTGAAGAGAACACTTTAGTTTTCAAAATACACTGATACATCATTCCCTTTATGGTTCTTTCAATCACATAAAGAACGGGAATGGTAAAGCGTTTGCTTATTGTTTCTGATGCAAATAATAAATACCATTGAAAGAGACACCTTCCCACTAACCATGATATTTCCACCTCCGTGCTTTACTGTAGGGATGGTGTTTTTTTGATCATTGGTGCATCCATCTATTCTACGTGCTGGGTTTTTGCAAAAAGTTTGATTTTTTGATTCACCTGACCAGAGAATGATCTTCCAAAAATGATTAGGACTCATTAAATGGTCACAAGCAGACTCCATCTGAGAATCTTGGTACGTTTTTTTCAACGAAGGTGTTTTCCATAGTGTATGGGATTTTAAGCCATTCTTATATAGTTCATTACTAATAGTTCTTTAAGTAACCAATGTACCAGCTGCTCTTGAATCATCTTGGATCTCCTGTCAAGTTACCATTAGATTTGCTTTGACTGTTCTGAGCATTTTTTGAGTTGCTCATAGAGAAATTTTCCATAGAGCACCAGTTCGAGGGAAGTTTTTGGTGATGCCAAACTTTTTCCACTGTGGAATAATTGATCCAATGATTCCGACAGGGATATTTAACATCTTGGCAACAGCCCTGTAGCTCAAACCTTCATTATGTTGCTTAATTATGATATTTTTTGTTTGGTTGAGAGCTCCTTTATTTTATTCATGACTGCCTTGTTTCAAAATGATAAAAGTAGTGAATGATGACTGCAATGAAATCAAAGCATAATTAAGTATTGATGGAACATTTTAGAAGTTTCTATGCACGTTTAGAATAAACTTTTTTATGATGAATTTTTAGTAGTGTCTGTATACTTTTTCCAACATTACTTTTGTTTACACAAAATTCTGCATTTTATGTTTGGAAATATGTAATAGTCAATTTTATATCAAAATACACCCTCTTTAAAACAAAAGTGAGCATTGAAAGAATATTAAATCAATATTTTGTAAGTGTCCAAATACTTGTTTACTCTTACTGTTTCCAACTATGTATTAAGTTGACATTAAGGAAAAATAGTTGTAGTGAAATTAAATTTATTCCACTAACTTGTTTTGCTTTTTGGCTTTATCAAAGTAGCAATTTCAAATGATATTGTGAGATGTTGTTTCTTGAAATAAATGAATGTTTCAGGATCGTTTTGTTTGAAATTGCCACTTTGATGAAGCCGAAAGGCGAAACATGTTTGTAGAATAAATTTAATTTGAATACAACTATTTTTCCTGATTGTCAACTTATATATATATATATATATATATATATATATATATATATATATTATGATGGTATATCAAAAAAGTCCACAGCCTATCATATAGCTGAATTTTGATCTGTAATATCCTCTGTATAATGTTTGATTAAATGAATAATATTCCATCGGTTCAAGTACATTGACAAAAAAGGAGATTATGTTGAAAAAATAAATATTTGTTGTGTAGAATAAGTGCTTTTATCATTATCAAGTTGCATACTTATTGATATACATGTGTATATATGAAGGTTTATATCTTGTGTGTGTGTGGAAACAGTGTAAGGTGTTGTTGATGAAATTCTTTTTTTAATGAAACTAGTCTGTCCACAAAATATATTCAGAAGTATTTGCCATAAAAGAGTGATTTAAGTTTTAAGCATCCATACACAATTATCAACATCATAGTTATATGTCCATACCACACCATATCACCAAAAATTCATAACTATCCAAGAGTTCTGAATGAAAATCTGTAGAATGTTAGACAATGGGCTACACAAGAAGTGATCATGCTTTGGGGGTGGATCCATGCACAATTAACCTGACAATGACTTTATCAGAGGTATGTGCTCTGAATGCTTTGTGGTTTTATTGTATGTATATTTTTGAAGATAGTGAATAAGAATAGTTTCATGCCATCGGTACTTATTTTTTTCTTAGTATTTTACAAAGTACTGAAAAAAAAGGGGAAGGAAAGATGAATGAAATTGTTATTGAATAAGGGCTCATGCCTTGACATTGGATTATATGCAAAAATGATAATGAATTATTTATAATGTGTAAGTACAAAAAAAATCACCAAAAATATAGATTTCCTAAGGAAAAATAATACGCATATATATATATATGTATATATACGTATATATATATATATATGTATATATATACACACACACACAAGCATACACACACATATATATATAAACATTTATATATATATAAACATTTATATATATAAACATTTATATATATATATAAACATTTTTATATATATATATAAACATTTTTATATATATATAAACATTTTTATATATATATAAACATTTTTATATATATATAAACATTTATATATATATATAAACATTTTTATATATATATAAACATTTATATATATATATAAACATTTTTATATATATATAAACATTTTTATATATATATATATATATATATATATATAAACATTTATATATATAAACATATATATATAAACATATATATGTATATAAACATATATATATATATATAAACATATATATATATATATATATATATATATATATATATATATATTCTCAGTGACTATATCATTTAGCTTTAACAATGTAAATTGAATAAGCAATTAAAGGAAATGGTGCTGCAGCAGGAATCAAACCTACACCTGATAGGAATAGCTACTTTTATGTAGCATTTCTCTTACCATTGAGATAAACACCCATCTGTAATGCAATGGCCTAAAAACTCTCTTAACTCCAAATTCAAAATTTTGCTTATTCATGGTCTCTATTTGCTGTATTTGTGTCCTCCAATTCGGCAGTTATGCTATCAAGAAATGAATGTATGATCTCACCGAATAATTATATATCATGTTATATTATATTCAACTCTATTTCTTAATAATACAACTGTCACGTTGAAAGAAGCAAATAGAGCAGATATAGAATGTGAAAAATCAATATATATATATTTATGTGTGTGTCCAGGATGGACCCAAAAGTCAGGGTACCTTCCCAGAACACACACACATAGACTTATGTCTGCAATACACATGAAAATTAACTTATATCTATGCAAATAATTTTTTCATGGCTTATTTATATAGACCAATTTTAAGAATGAAATATATATCACGCTGCTTTAAGCATTTTTCATTTTTATTTAGATTAAACTGGTCAGGATAGCTTTGTATGTATTAATGTATCATATGAAAATGTGCCCCAAGCATTTTCTGACACCCTATAAACATATATATATATAGGTGGCTGAATGATTCAATTTACAAAAAAGCTGTAATGTATATTGCATACACACACACACACACACAAATAACTCAACCAACCATAATAAATGGCTTCGCTTTTAAAAAAACACATTATCGCGCCTTGTATTTGAATGTGTGTGTACTCGTGTTCGTTTCGACCCAGTCAATATTTTCTCCCATACAACTCAACCTCCCCAACAATATTTTCTTCTGTACAATACACCTTAACAGTATTTCCTCCCATACAATGTACCCTAACTATATTTTATTCCATATAATGCACCCCAATGCTTTGAATTTGAATTCGTGTATGTGTGTGTATTCACTCATGTGTTTGTATCGACCCAGTCAAATTGCAACAAAATGGTGGCATAGTCTGATACTGACATCAATGTGAGGACAGTCATCCCGTAATGAAACAGAATTATAAAAGTACTTATAAATAAATGCATCTTCAAATATCCGCATTTCGAGTGGCTTTTACGTATAACGTGTCCGTTTGTTAAGTTAAAAGCTTTTTTCCCTCTGAACATTTTAAAGGAAACTGCATTATCATTTTATGCAGTTTGAACATGTTTTCCTTCTATCAATGTCTTTCTGTGAAAAATCTTTCTATTGTGCTCCTTGAAGTGGTCAACAGAATTCTTTCACAATGTGCCTATTAGAATGCAATGAAGGGAAAAATATTCATTATTTAGACATTACCTCAAGAAGGAAGGACTTCCAATTGCAGTTGAGCACGTTAGTACCTGCTACCTTAGAAAAGAGTACTAAATACCTATCCGACTATACTGTAGAAAACGAGTGACATTATTTGATGTACTTTTATTCCATTGTAGGACAAAAAGTATACATCTCATATTGTTTGTGAAATATCACAAAAGCTTAATAATATTAGATGTTTTCCAGTGGAAAAAGCCAATGATGTCATAAAAAGAATTTATTCTGACCGTATTTATTCTTCAATAGAATTTTTTTTTTCATAACTTCAAGTTTTAATGCTATGTTTTTTTCATTTATTGACAGTGATCGCAAGTTCTATTAATTATTATCCTATTATTTTGCTTGTTCGTATGAACAACTGTTATACTTTAGAGTGAGAGTTCTGTCCTCGTGACCCCGCATGACATCAGGACTCTCCTTCAGCCCACCCTGACCACGACATGCTGGCCTTGTTTTCTTGCACACGCAACCTCTCTTTGCATTTGGACATTTTTCGCCTTGTGCAAACTGAGTGACTGCTACCGCCCCATATTGGTTACTCACTTCTTCTATTTCTCAACCCTCTACCCACCCACTTTTGCAGGGTGATAAGCAAGGTAAGAATGGAAGAGGGTGCACATGCTTGAATGGGAGCAAAAGGGGTTCAACCAGTTATTCATTTGAATTCTCCTCTCTCACTAAGTCAATTTATAGTAGTAGTAGACCACAGGAATATGGACGGATAACAAAATTAGTCAATAATAACAATGATGATAATAATGATAACATCATCATCATCATAATAATAATAATAATAACAATAATGATATCATAATCATCATCATAATAATAATAATAATAACAATAATGATATCATAATCATCATAATAATAATAATAATAACAATAATGATATCATAATCATCATAATAATAATAATAACAATAATGATATCATAATCATCATAATAATGATAATAACAATAATGATAATAATAGAATTCATTTGCTTTAGCATGTTATTGTCAAACTCTGACTGAGTTTTGACTTCATTTTCCTCACCTATCCACGATGGCCATTTCAGATTTCCAGTTAAGATGAAAAAGTGAAAAGTTCAAAATGATAGATAGAGAGAGAAGAGAAAAGCAAGTCAGATTCTATTTCTATATCATCAATCAACAAAAGGAAGAGAGAATGAGAGACAATGGAGAGCCATAGTTAGTTTTCAGTTGATGTCTGAATTGTCTCAAATCTCATCTAGAATTATCTAGATTTTCAGGCAATTTATCTAGAAAAATATCTAGATACCATTTTATTAAGTCCCCTTCCATGACCAAATTTAAAGATCTTTTCCAAATTTTTTTACAAAAGACAAAATAATCTAAAAAAATTCTGTCAGAGTGGAGTTTATCCCAGAAGCTGCCAGGCTTGTTTGTACTTTAATTGCAGTAATATATATATATGATTGTACATCTTAGTTATCAATACCAGTGGAATCACCTTAGGTTTAACTAGTGAGCAATTATTTGGAAGTTAGGTGAATCAGTTTATTGGTATTCAAGGTACAGAAGCTGAAATGTTACCAACTAACATTGTTAGTTGAGTGTGTATACATCAGAGAGAGAGAGAGAGAGAGAGAGAGGGCGAGGCAATATAGGGAAATCAGAGATAGTTGTGTTAGTGATTGATGTGTAAATAATAGTGAGATGAATTTCAGTAGTCGTCTTTTTGATTCAAACATATTGCAAGAGACAATACATCCCTCCACGTCCACGCGTAGAGCCAATTTCTGTGGTCATTAATAATAAAGATTTAAGTATCATGCCTTCCACTGCAACCAGTCACTCATTGGTCAGCATCTGTTGCAAAGAAGAAATTTCCAACCTTTGACTTCCCTCAGCAAAAATCCAATGAATCGTCTATTGAATTATCAGTTTATCTAAATATAATCTGTCAAAAAATGTTGATAGAGCAGTTTTGCAATGCGGAGGCTATGAGAACAGTGTGGTTCCATAGCTGAGAGACTGGAGACTGAAGGCATTCTTTTTAGAAAATGTCAACCGCAACATAAGTTTCTTCAGTTCCTAATTAGTTCTGCCTGCCTGACTACCTACATATGTGTCACATTGACAGGCTGCTGGATGGGCTGAAAGTTTCCTCTTTATTTTGTCTAGAAAAAAAACTATGTTCTTTGGAAATTGACCCTCTTACTGGTAGAGTGACATTATTGTTGTCTTTAGTCATTGTTATTTAAATGAACTCTGAGGGTGAACACCACCTAAAACCAAGTAGATCACAGCAATAAATTGTGCCTGTCTGATGCAATACTTATACTGGTACCAAGTGGTACTGTATAGCTGGAAGAGAATCAACCAGTAGAAGGGTCAAGTTTTTATTGGAGTGTTCAATTTACAATGTAAGTTCATGTTAATTTGGTCCCTTGGTCTGTATCCAGTAGCATTCATGCTTGTTATTTGAAAATTTTGACTTTTTACTGATCTCTGCCCTACAAAAGGTGAGAGAAGTAACTGCTTCTCTGATCACCTCTTTTTACTGAATTTTTAATTGATTATCCCAAACCCAGCATGCTGCTAAATGACATTAGTCTCATGACAGTTTCTATTGAGTGACCAACCAAACCTGTTTTTTTTTGCAATTAGAACTGAAAGAAGACCAAGAAAGACAATCTAGTGTTCATCCCAGAGTTGGTGGCAGCCACAGCTTTGATGATGACGGGTCATCTGCTGTGTTTTTTAGAATAATATATATTGGATTTGTTTTTGTCTGACTCATATCAAATGTTTCTAATAATACATAGTGAATAAAT
This sequence comes from Thysanoteuthis rhombus, assembly GCA_963457665.1. NCBI lineage: Eukaryota > Metazoa > Mollusca > Cephalopoda > Oegopsida > Thysanoteuthidae > Thysanoteuthis > Thysanoteuthis major. Next base: position 5,083,343 of record OY735237.1, read on the forward strand.
GCAAGGTCTGTTGCTAATATATGCACAAACATATGCTGCTATGTGAACAAGGCTGTCTTTTTTGTGAGGTGAATAAGTGGTTTTGTTTTCAATACTATTTTGGGTGGCCTGTGCCACACACATACATAAAAATGCATTTATTTACATGTATTCATCTTTGTGTATGTATATATATATATATGTGTGTGTGTGTGTGTGTGTAGAGGTATGTATATATATAAATTCATATTGATGTATAATCAAGGTGAACATGTGTTCAAATGCATTTATTTATATAATTGTGTGTGTAAATGCAAGATAAAAATGGAAATCCTTGATCTCTGAACTTCAGACAATTTAATTTTCCTGCCATACAAAGTTCTAGAAATAAGAATAAAAATCTACTTTTCCAAACCGTGAATAATTTAAATTTCATTCTGTATAAAGTTCTAGAAATAAGTATGCAATTATTTGACCGAGATATCCACTTGTTTTTAGCCAATATTTGATAAATGAGAAACTGATCCGGGAAAATATCTTTTTTTTAAAGTCGATTTTCTCCAGTTGTGACAAAATCATTTTTCTTCCTAAAGAAAAATGTGTGGGATCTTCAGCCTTCCTATTTTTCTCTCATTGTTGGGCAAGGGATATAATCTATGCAGTTCCAAAATTAGCAGGCAACAAGAGGAAAAAATATGCAGGCCTAGAATGATTGGTGAGAAAGGAAGAGAAGATAGTATTTTCAGCAAAAATTTCAACAAATCTATGGAAAACTAAAAAATTGGTTCAAAATGTTGGACATCTTTGAATCAAGGAACAATTTCTGTTCGTCATCTTTTTTTTATGGATGATCAAATGTAAGAAGAATAATAATACTTTATTTACAGCTTCTATTAAATATTATTATCTTTGAAACTTGGGAATAAATTAATCTTCAAATTTTAATAAATTTGCATACTTTTAAAATGGGTTATCTTTTTTATGTATGTCAGCATGCCAATCTATTTGATGGTAGTCAATGCTTCTCTGCCAAGAATTGAGGAACCTCTCCCTGAGGCTCAGGGGTTATGGCCAAATGTTGGATACTCTGGTTCACATAAGATCACCAAAATTGGGCATCACTGAGCCTGGTCACAACCTAGATGGGTGACCATTAGGGAATAGCAGGTGTAGGGATGAAGCTGAAAGTGAGTCTCACTAATTATTGCCTCTGTGTACCTAACTCCTTGACAAGGGTATAAGCAGAAAACAATGATACATACTAAAGTCTGCCAGCACATGTTTTGCTCATATGTAAGTCAGCCTGTAAGTCCACCAGTCTATTTTTTGTTTTACTAAATAACCATGTAATATACACACATCAAAATCGATATGTAAGGCCAATATTTTTTTGATATTTCTATAATTTTAGAATAGAATAGAGTCAAAATCTTGGAGATTGCAACATTCAAGATGATTTGATGAATAAATATTGATGATTTGAAATGTCCGCACATCGAACAAAGGGAACCATTAGTTTTAGCGGGAATTGGTTGTTAGATCAGCTGGCTAATTGCAATCTCCATTACAAAGAGTTATGACTTGCCTAGCCAACCAGTTGGTTAAATCTTTGAATGAAGATGCCATTTGCAATCTTCCTTACAAAGAGTTATGACTTGCCCACTCAACCAGTGAGTTAACTCTTCAAACAAAGATGCCATGTTGACTGTGGGAACAGCAAAGAATTTTAATTGTAGTAGGGTTGTTGAAAAAAAAGTCTGGTAGCGTCCATATCATTCCCTTGCCAGCAGCCGGCGGATGGGGGGAGGGGGTTGAACTGTATGAAGTAGCTTGTGGGTTAGTGTCCATATGAGATGAAAGACTGAATGAAGAACTATGAATGATAGGAGAGTTTTAGATACATGATGCTGATCCCTAGACTTTGTAATGAAAATTCTTCTTTCGTTTTCTTCTTTGAATTCCTCATTTTCCCAATATAAATCTTTGTCTGGTTTTTCCTTTTTTGTTTTTTGGAAACTGTTCTTTTCACTTCAGTGGAACTATTTAATATACGATAGCTTTTTCTCAAATTTTCGTACCACGATCAAAACACGTTTTTCCATTCCACGTGGTTATTCCACATGATTTGAGATTGGTGTCGACCAGGATCAGATCACTAATCTGAATAATTGAACCTGCAGTTCAAAATGTTACCACAAGCAAACTCACAGGGTGAAAATAAGTCCTGTATACACCTAGACGGAACTAAACAGAAGAAAAATATCACAGGAGACAGAGGTTGTTTTACAAAATCAACAATTGTTATGATTCCTAACAGTCTGTGCGAAACCAGCAAAACAATATAATCTATCTGGAGGAACACAATAAAGAAGTGAAAAATTCCAGCATCTTTGTAAATAAATAAATTTACATAACCACAGGCAATATCATTGGAGCAATATTGATAGAGGGTCTAAGCCTCTATTTCCAGTGGTTTTCAAATCTTAAATCAAAGTCCTTGGCATTACATTGCTCCATGCAATTTACCTTGAATGTTTTGTGAAAATCTAGAAAATTTTAATTGACTTTTTATTTTCCATGTTCAATATTTAAAATAAACACAGAAATATTTTTCATTTTCCCATTTTTGTGGTTGGCTTTGTTCCACTTGTTGCTCGCTAGTTTGTTTAATCAACAAGAGTCTCCTATTAGAGACTGTCAACCAAAACTGTCAAAATAGGTTTCTTCAGTTTTTAAAGTTGGCATCACGCAACAATGGAGCTAGAGGACTGAAAATTTAAATGTTTACTCCTTATCATGTCTAGAAGAAAATGTTTACTTTTATGTTCTTTTAAAATTCCCAGCCAAAATATATTTTTTACTGGGGGGGGATTAATTTACAATGTAAGTTTATACTTAATTGGTCATTAGTTTGTGCCTGCTTGTTTTTGAAAATTCAGACTTTTTGAATACCCAACAAAAGGCGAGAGAAGTAACTTCATTGATCACACCTTTTTCCAATTTTTTGATTGATCGTTCCCAATTTGGCTTGCTGCCAAGCAAGTTGAGCAGTGATGGCCTTTTCAAGCCTTGCAGTCCTTGAGAATGGAATGATGTTACTCATCCTGTACTGAGTCTTGTTGGAGGTTCGGCTGTTTGGTCATAGACGTCCTGTGATTACTCATATAGCAAGTATGACCCTTTTTGAAATAGAACCCATAGAAATTCCAGTGTATCTTTGTAACATTTGAATGGAACATAGTGCATATGATAACCCTATTCTGTCAGTTGTGCTTTTATCATTTCTTGACCACTGACAATCCCTTTCGTCCTGATTTCCATGAAAAATACACCGATTGAGTGCTAAAACAAATTGTAGGTAAAAAATTACAAAAATCCATGCTTAATTTATCTCTACCACCAGAAATATTTAGTTTGTAAGTTAGAAAATGAGTAGAGTTTTGCAGAGAGAGTGATGGAGTAGTGATAAAGTCAGTGGTATGAGTATGTGTATGTGTATCCTGAGTGGTACCTTTAGTCAGATTCAAGGGTGTCCGCTGCCAATTTTTGCAAAAAGATATATTTGACAAAGGCTCACTCTTCATTTCTGAGTGTGTTGATATTAGGGTGATTAGGTCAAAGGACTCCAATTAATGCATTTTCTGAAATAGCGCAGATTGAGGACCTGAAAGCTTTTGATTTTTTCCTAATAGCCCAAAGGAATCAAAAGTTATACAAAAACGAAGTTTTGAAATTGGGAAGTAACTTTCAAATTTTAACTCTATTGTTTATAAAAATAGTACAAGAAGTAGCTGTCATTACGTCAATACATACTCTTGTAGTGCGTACACAATATGAATAGCTTTAATGTCATGAAACGCTGTGAGCCAAAATGTTAAAATCACTTTATCATTGTAAATGAATAGAGTAAATGAAATGTTGTACTTTTCCAAGTGCATATGTATCCCCCTTGCACCTTCATGGTCAGATTATATATAAATATTTATTAAGATTGTATAAAAATATGAAGGTGTATCAATTGGTCTAAAAACTGCCTTGAATATACTCAGACCATAGATGCACCTGTTCTTTGCCTTGCACTTTCTGACATATATAAAAGGAGTACAAGGAAATGAGAGGGGTTGGGAGTATTTCAGTATGTCAGCCAGTTAGGGTAATCCGTACCAGGAATGAAAAAATAAACAAATGATAAATTCAAATATATTTTGATAAAAACCATGGAAATAGAAAAAGAATGTTGAGGCAAAGGGCAAATTGGAATTTAGATTGTTTTGTAGGGAACAGCATTTTCGGTAGAAATTTATGATGTACGTAAGTACCATGTGTAAATTTTCCAATTTCGCTCATAGTTTAGAATTATAGAAAATCATGGAATATATCATATTTAGCATTGTTTGAGAATATCACATGTTTGTTAAAATTTCTATATTGGACCAAATATAACAAATTTGTCAAAAAGTCCCTGAATTGTGTTATAGAGGGAGCCCTTTATTTTGATCACTCGGGGAAG
>OY735237.1:5092831-5180331 GCA_963457665.1 Thysanoteuthis rhombus
TTTTAAAAGTTCTGCTGGTATACAATTGTGAGTAAATGCCATACAGATTATAAATATGAAGACAAATTATAAATCGGTCATTAATTATTCTATGTATGAAGAAAACATCTAATGTATCAAGAAAACATTTCATGTATGAATCAAACACTTTAAAAAAACAAGGCGTGATGATGACCGAAACATTTTTGACAAAAACTGAAAGTGAGTCTATTGCATGAAGATTTTTTCTACTTTCTCACTTTTGGCAAAAATATTATCAATTATCAGATGAAATAAGTATTTACTAAGAATCCAGATCAAATAAAGATTGCACATTTACTTTTATTGAACGTGATTTGTTGAGGATTTGCTGAAAAGAAAACATTAGCATTTGACTCCAAAAATACTCCTAAAAAGTTTTGGTTAAAATTTGATCTTAATTAAAAAATAATGAAAATTATGAAAAAATATATTTCCCATGTAATTCTTTTCTTAGAGTCACTAACTGTATAAGTCATTCTGTACAATATGATTGAACTATTTTCCTTGTTTACGTGTTAATTTTTTCAGAATGTTTTGACCATTCACCCTCTGGCCTTTGTTGGGTGTGGTTGGTTCTAGAATGAGGAATCACTACTCAGAACGGATGCTCAGTTAGACTGGATGCATTATATCTGGGTTTTTTTTTTGTATATGTATATCCAGGTTGTGGTGTTGGGGTACTTCCGAGTTTCCTCCCTTGCATTGGGTAATCTGGTCATTTGTTTTTTAGTCTTTTATGAGGAGAGGCTCCCAGATGATATTGATATCAATACTCAGTCAACTAATTGGTTAAAAGTATCAATATATGTTTTGTGTTAGCTATTAAATGAAATTGAATCAGCTAATTATTTTTTGAAAAATTGCCAGAATTTCAGCTAATTACCATTTTCATCGGCTAAATAGGGAAAAAAACGTCTAGACCTAGCCAAAAAACGGCATCCCTGATTGTGCGCATATGCATTGCATTCACAGTTGAAGTGTCTGCTAAATCCAAAAATTTAGATTATGAAAAAATTACATTAAGTTCTATGAAACAGGGTTTACAGTGCCTATATAGAGTGAACTTGAAAAAGAAAAAAACAAATTTAAAAAAAAAAATAATGAGTAAATGTTCAAGTTTTCAGACCCATTGGTGCAGCATAGATAGTCAACCAGCCAGACCAATTTAAAAACTGAAGAAACCTGAAACCTATATCTACAGTTTTCGTTGAGAATTCTTAATAATCTCTTCAACTGTATTTGAAGATGTCTTAACCCACTGACACATATACGTGAAGGCCCAGTCGGTACCTAATGTCTCCAAAGTATTTCAAGTGGTTCTATTGCCATGGTAAAAAGTACTACGTGTTTACTTTAAGTGTTTCCAAAAATTTCTAGTCTAGTGCATTGCCATAGTTATTTATATTGCCTTAGATAAAACTGTGAAAATTAAAGCACCTACGCATCATACCACATGGTATATGTGTGCATCATGAGGAAGTGAACATGTAAAAAAAGTGCTTGGAATATGGTACATTTCAAGTTGGTCAAAAAGTTGGACATTTTTTTTTTGTCATTAGTTTCCACTCAGAGTATTTAGTTTTAACTACCTTTATTCAAAATAAAAGTGCATGTTATATGACTTGAAATATAGTAAATACTTTCTATGCCATGATTATTCAAATGTGCCAAAGAATAGATATAAGATCATGAAAGATGTTCACCCCCACAGAATGAACACCACTTAAAAATTTCCAATTAGCAGATGATCTTTTTTATTTCTTTTTTTTTTGCATCAGAAGAAAATATCAAGTTGTTGCCCATCAAATTTTTTTTCAAATGCAAAAAATGAAAGATAAACTAATGTAATTGTATTTTTTTCACAGATTTTATGTGAATACCTGCACCACATATAAATGAATCATTGTAGCCTGAGCCAGAATTAATTATTTCAAAAATGCCCCCCCCCAATATAGATCTTTCATCTAAAAATATACTGATACAAGTGCTTGTAGACACACAAACACTTGTACAGATATATGGGTGCATAGATACAGACAGTGAGAAGAATCTGTAGCCGTCTTGGCAGGTTAGTCAGTGTATTTGTGGGGCTACAATAGCTCAACAGAGATATAACTGGTTTGGAGATTTTTGAGCCCAAAACAGCAATCCCGTTAGCCCTAAAAAGAAGGCTATACAACCAATACATCTTCCTGATGGTCATCTATGGAGCTGAAACATGGAAACAAACCAAAAGACTGATCCGCAAACTGAGAACCATACAACATGCACATGGGAGAGTCATGCTCAACATCACATGGAGAGACCACAAGACAGCAGAGTATATTAGGGGAAAAACAAGAATCTGAGACATCACAGAAGCCGTGAGGAAACTTGAAAGGCAATGGACTGGCCATGTTGCAAGAATGGCAGACAACCGATAGACATCATGACTCACAGCATGGATTCTGAGAGACCAAATGCAGAGCCAAGGCCAGCAGAATATGAAATGGCGAGACAAACTTGACAAGTTCAGAAAACATTGGCTCCGCAATGTCCGCAATAGAGAGATGTGGCAAATACTCAGGAAGGTCTATTTCCAACAATAGATGATAAAAGACTAATGATGATGAACAGCAATGCTGTCTATTCATGGAGTTAGACTAATTTCAAATTGGGACATAATACTGCTAAAGCTGCTGATTATGTCAAAAAGCATTTGGGGTGAACATTACAGTGTGAACTGTTCTGCATTGATTCAATTGGTCTAGGTCTAGAAATATTGTAAACCTATTTTTCTTGATGAAGAACAATCAACAGCAATAGCCAATGAACCACAAATGGCTATTTAAGTACTTTCTGGAGACTGTGAGACTTCAACAGCGATCATATGACATCATCTCAAGACCAAAGAAAAGGTTGAAATGTTGGAGAAATGAGTCTCACATGAACTGAATACAATGCTCAATGACAGTCCTAACCTAAACCTCTTGGCTGAATGTATCTAAGCTAAGAGAATTGGAATATGAAATCTTGAAGCATCCTCCATATTTACCAGACATTTCTCCTAGAGACTGTCATCTTTTCAAGCGTTTTGAACTTCATATCTATAAACTTATAAGATTTTATGGAAAATGGCATATTTTCTATAGAGGATTGTTGGAAAAAAGTTATTGCTTGAAATGGGTTTTAATTTAATTATATATTTACTGTTTTTCTGTTCTCTATATTATTCATCATATTACTTTTAAAAAATGGTATTTCATATGAAACAAATTCATTTTTATAACAAGAACCGAATGTTCAATGAGGCATCCACTATAAACTTTGGATACCATTGCTGGATCAAATGACCCTGAGTAGAAGATGATTTTTGCTAAGAAGCAAATCTGAAATAGCTGAGGTAATAGATTTCAAAACATAATGTCTAAACGTAATTATTGACAGATCAGGTGACTCAAATAGAAGATCTTTCTACCAAGTTTCAAGTAAATCTGACTTGAAACAGCTGATGGACTATATGGGAACTAGCCTACCAATGGCTGAATAGATGAACAGACAAATAGATGGATCCTCTTGTGGAGACAAAGATGCCTTGAAAAAAAAAACCCCTAAATAAACAAAATATTCCTGTTTGAAATAATCAATATTATTTTCATGAATCTCATTAATAACTACATATTTTTTCTCCAAAATTCCTTTGAGCTTATTTGAAATATTTAATTGGACAAATGAAGAAACACTTCAAAGCTTCTTCACCACCCTTCCTCGAAAAAAATTCAAATTGCCTATCATTTTCAGAACTGGGTGAAATGCATATACTCTTTAGTATGCAATATGCAGACTCATAAAGGAAAAAATTTTTTAGTAACTAACTAGCAAGGTCACCTAGTATTGCTTGCATTAAAATACTTGCAATGCTTCATAAAGCAAGGGTACAGAGTGATATAATGGTTATCAGCACAAAAACAGAATGTACACACCGAGTTTGAGTTTTGGGTGAGGCTGATAAGGTTCATGTAAAACTAATTCCCTTGGGGAAAGGCATGAATTCATGGATAAATAGCTGGGCAGTTGGAGCTCCATAGCCCTATAAGGTAGTCCCTCTATAAGTTACTCTGACAAAAAAAAAGAAAGAAAGCCTGGTTGAGTTTGGCACAAGGCAGATTGGGATCTCTAGCCTTGGTTGTCAGCTGGTCTAGGAAACACCTGATTCTAAGCTAGGAATGGAGCCCCTATGGCAGACAGGTACCAAACTCTACATCCTGTCTGGCTATTCCTGCAGCTAATTTGTAATGTCTCATTGTACCACTGAAAAAACAATCTCGGAGGCTGAGATAGATTGTCCCTGAGTAATGACCCTCCTACTTGAAAAAAAAACATTCATGTACGGCACAGCCACAGACATCATCAGAATGATAAACTTCATAAATCTAAGATAATCTTTGTTGAATATTGAATCAGATCCACTTTAAACAGTGATGAAATATACTTAAATGATGATGCTTATGTATCAATTTTTTTCTGGTTGTAAAGAAAAGAATATCTCTTCTGATATTCAAGATTTTTTGTGACTCTTTACATGCTCAGAGGAGATAGGTGCTTTGAATTTCCTTTGAGGAACCAGAAACTAAATTAATCCTTACAGCCAAATATATGGATATTTTCTGTGACTATTTAGATGCTTGGAGCTTTAAATTGCTCTTGGATGATGAGAAACTGTAATGTAGAAGCATTCAAGACAGATGTATTTTATACACACCCTAGGGTGACGTATCAGTTAATTGCACCATTTTTTGCACATTGTTTCAAAAATCTTAAAAATATACTTTTACTCAGCTTTTTAATTCTTGTGTAATCGGTCAACCGCAGTGGAGGTATATGTACCTCAAAAGATACAAAGACACTTATTGCTAAATAGTTTTTTTTAAAACAACATCAAATCCCAAACTGATTGTTATTTCTTATTCACATGGTTTATCTTCTTTCTGAAAAAGTGCTAACAATGCATTTCTTTATAATCTAGTGCAATTAAAAAGGGAATGGTGATTTTTGATGGTCTATAACAACATAATTTTTCATATAAAAGCTCCTAAAATTTGTGAGCATTGATTCAAAATCACAAGTTTAGTATTTTATAAGATGTAAAGATCTTATCCTTGCCACTTTAAACAGAAAATCTGTACAAAACCCAATATTTCATAGTAATTCAATGATGAACAGGTTCCAAAAGAAGTACTGTCTTAGTATCTTTTGAGGTATGCAGAAAACTTGTCTATGTAAGATCATAACCTTTGATATTGTATACTAACTAATAAAATATAAGTTTGTATTTTATATAGTTATCAGTGAGATAATTCAGTTTAATGAAAAGCAAAACAAATACGGCCACCAGAGTAATAGTTTTGAAATTACAAATATGAATATTTGTGGTATGTATTGAAAAAAAGAAAAAGAAAAACTTCAACTGCTACTAAAAGTATCATTTCTTGTCTTATAATATTTAAACCCTTTGGAAAGAAATTTTATAGAAAGCATACTATTGAACAATAAAAAAAAAATTGATCTTATGTAAAAAGTGAATTTTGTGTATCTTTTGAAGTATGTCTATCATTGACAAGCCTTGGGAAAATTCAGAAGCCAGGGAAATGGGTTCTATTTTAACTTTCATTGGTCGACCTTAGAACACTTGTCATTCTTTTCTTGCTCAATGCAATAGTTATTTATGACAAGATATTTACTAGTCAGTCTATGGCTGTGATTGAATAGCGCAGACCTAAAAATAACAATGCTTTATCCAATAAAAATTCAAATTAATATTACTATTAATAATACTACAAGTCTACATAAAAGTGGAAATAATAACACCACAAAATATGGTGCTGAATGATCAGAAAAATAAAGAGTAAGCTCTGACTTTTTGCCATCAGTGGAGTTCTTGTAGCTGATGCAGTAGAGCAGCTGATATGGAACACCAGGCTTCCTGGGACAGAGGGGATATGAGTTCAAGGCTTGACAAGTGCTTATTCTTCATCTTCAATCTGCACTGTATATTCACTGTCAAAGACTGGCAGGTTTTCGTAGTTACAATGTAATAATACAGAAGTAATACCAGTCAAAAAAATAATAATGTGTTACAATGATTTATCTGATAAAGAAATTCAAGATAATCTTTCTTTTTTACACAAATTTATATAACTTCATATTCTATTCATAAATTGTAAAGAAGACTGAAAAATATTTCTTGAAAATAAACTCACTATTCAAAAGTACGAATAACAATTTTCTCTCTCCTTTGTCTAAACATATCTGTTACTTCAAGTTCTATTCCTAAATTGCAAAGATGGGGTGTGTGATTCCCAGGTTTCATATGCAGAGAATGCTAGAATTATTTTGCATTGTTCAAATTAGACTCATTTTCTTCACTTAATAATTAAACAATTAAAGTTGGATGAAAAAAAAAAATGCTGTAATAATCTTCTCCAAAACAGGCACAAGAGAATTCTGTGTTCTAACTGAAGATCCTTGCTAACCAGACAAATATCAAAATCATCAGCCATTTAGCTTCTGTTTTTGGACATAGACCTTCCCCAAGATCTGCCAGATCTCTATCATGGGCATTGTGGAACCATTACTTTCTGAACTTGTCAAGTTTGTCATGCTATCTCATATATTGCCATTTTGGTTTTCTAATGTTTTCCCTGATATCTCTGACCCCTGTCTTTCATCAAATATCCTGTCCTCTGGCTAGGATCAGAGTGTTGCTCCCAGGCTCTCTGCCAAGGACAAGGATCAGAGTGTAGCATCTATGCACTCACTGAAACATGTTACACACACATATATATCTATGTACCAATTACTTTGTGTTCTATTCTTGAACTGGAAAATTTCGCCATAGAATTTCCATAGCTCTGGCCAGTTTCTGTTTATGGAGATTACAAAAAAAAAAAAAATTAAACCTTACTCAGAAATATTGTTTGCATGTGTGGAGCAGAACCACCCCATTGACCAGTGCTATTTTGAACTATATTCAGGACAGAACAATCAATGTCCAGTGACCCATAAGCCCAAGGCCTTGGCTTAATGCCCACTGCTGGCTATCATATAAAACTAAGTCCCCTAAATTGGTTTTTACACCCAGACTCAACCCCCAAAGACTAAAATGCACATCACCTCCATGCCCAACCCACCAAAATAAGATTTTTTTTTTCCTTTTTCTTTTTCTTTTCTGAATTCTAAGAAGAAGGGCAATGTCTAGAATGAAGTTGTAAAAATTTGAATCTGCAAAAAGGGCGAATTTAGAATAATCAATACTAGCTGGATCCGTGGAAATTCCATGGGTGTTGATAAATAAGATGACAGCATTACTTTTGCATATATATTTCTGCAATCAAAGTATATAATTTTATTAAGGTAATCTATTATGTATAGAATAAATCTGTATTAACTATAAAATCATGTAAAGACAATGTAAACTCATATATCTTGTCTGAAATTTGTTGGATCGCATGCATTAATCATCACGTATGATGTGGTCAAACTATTTTCCTCATCTATGTGTTCATTTCTTTGACAATGTTTCAGCCATGTACCCACTGGCCTTTGTCAGGTGTTGTTGGTGGAATCACTACTCAAAGTACATGCTACAATCATACCTCTCCAAAACTTGACAAACTATCAAAAAAAAAAAAAATCATGACCAAGAATTGCATATATTCCATTCCATGTAGCTGTGGTAGATATTATAGAAGTGAAACATGCTGACCTGTGAAAAAAGAATTGAATAGCACTGGGAAGTAAAAAGCGGCAATATGTATGAATCTGGCATGGCGGATCACATTTGGAGCAATTGAGATGGGCGCAGATCTCTTTTATTACTTGTCTATATTTCTATGGTCTGCTACTACAACTACAATTTTTAGGTTTCAGACTCATGAAGGAGTGATGAATGACAGTTAGAGTGAAGGTTGAGTTCCCTGTTGCCCCACTCAAGCATAAGCTTAAGTATTTTCAAATTCTTCATTATATTGCAAGGGTGAACGGTGAGGAAGATAGTTATAGTGGAACTAGTCTCTTTTGCTCCCATTTAAACATAAGCAACTTCTTCCATCCTTACCCTTATTCATTACATTGCAAGGATGGGTGTGGAAGGAGGAGAGAGAGAATGAAAGATATATGAAGATAATAAACAATAATCAGAAAATGTAAAGGTCGTTCATACAAACAAGCAGAATAATAATAATAATATAATTTATAGTTAATGAATAGCAATTAAGATTTAAATGACTTCATAAAATTATCTCCTTGTTTAAAAGTCATTATTAAAACAAATGATAAAAAAATGACCACTCATAAAAATATTTGTGAGTGAATGAAATCACATACATTAAAAAACACATGCACTGTATAGGGACCAGAGTCTTATATTGAAGGTATTCTTCGACCCAACATCCCAACAAAATATCATAAGTTCAAGTAATTTTTTAAAAATTTGATACTCCACATACATAAAGAGAAAAACAATCTAAAATTATTAACTCTTAGTAAAAAGCAATTAGCGTCAGTATATAATACAAAGTCACCTAATATAAACAATAATTCATAAATAGCTTAATGAATCACCGACTAAATCAGAAAAAGAGAAATCACACCTGGAAGATTTAGATTGTATCAACACTCCAACCAGAAGGGAGAAGAAACACTTAATCTACTGGTGAATTAATAAATTGTTTTACATTTTTGTTTAAATGCACTGAAATATTGTTTTTATATATATATATATATATATATATATATATATATATATATATAAATATATAAACAATAATAATAAACTAAAATATTGTTTATATATATATATATATATATATATATATATATATATATATATATATATATATATATAACAATAATGATAAACTGAAATATTGTTTTATATATATATATATATATATATATATATATATATATATATATAAGAACAACAATAATCAACTGAAATATTGTTTATATATATATATATAAACAATAATAAACTGAAATATTGTTTATATATATATATATATATATATATATATATATATATATAAAGTAATTAGATATAAACAATATTTTAATATTTTGAAACTATTTGAAATGATCTGGTATCACATGGTGAATGTACTATTTGGTCTAGACAACATAAATAGAATAGGCAATTAAAGAAATTGCAGCTGCTGCAGGAATCAAACCTGTAACCAATAGAGTAGCCCCTTCAACGTAGCGTTGCTCTTACCATTGAGCTAAACAGTTAACGGAAATGCAAAGGTCCAAAAAAAGTTGTTTAACTCCAAATTCTCTGACAGAAATTATAAATTGCATTTTCTATCTACATTGTTTTGACCAAATGATACATTCATCATGTAATAATGGGAATTCATTTCTAATAGTTTTGAAATAATATAACGTAATTTATCATCTGCCTGGGACAAGGAATCTCTATGAAGTCCTAAAAAGAAGAAGAAATTAAGTGAAGAATCATTTGAGGATGACAAGCCTTTGGCTGAAAATGCTCAACCTCCATGAACAAGAAAATCCCATTAGTCTTAAAAAGAAGAGTATAAAACCAATGCATTCTCCCGAGTCACTTATGGAGCTGAAACATGGAAACTAACCAAGAGACAAAACTGAGAAGCATGCAACGCACGCATGAGGGAATCATGCTCAACCTTACATGGAGAGATCATAAGACAGCACAGTATATCAGGGAGGAAACAAGAGTCCAAGACAACATAGAATCGACTAGGAGACTTAAATGGCAATGGGCTGGTCATGTTGCAAGAATGGCAGATAACTGATGGATATCACAACTCACAACATGGATCCCCAGAGATCACATGGAAAACCGAGGCCAGCAAAATACAAGATGGAGAGATGAACTAGACAATATCTGGTAGTATTGACTCTGCGACGCCCATGATAGAGAGATGTGATGAATCCAGGGGAAGGTCTATGCCCAATGATGGATGGTAAAAGATTATGATGATGAATTGGCGCTCTTATTAGGGAGGTGGGAGGTTATATAAATGATCCTTAGTTGAAGCTAATTGGCCAGGAACATTCAAAAAATTACCTGTTCTACAGGGGTCTGTCTGGAAAATATCCAGACATTCTAAATATCTCAAGAACTGGTTGTGCTGCCTCGAAGTAATTTAGCCACCAATCAGAGGGGAAGTTGCTTACGTAAACAAACACTCTCCCTCGGGGGGCAGTTTACACAGACAACCGTGAGAAGCTGTGTGAGCTTGTAATCTGTGCAGCCTTTGTATTCAGAATGACCAAGTGAATATATTCTTTATAGCTTGTGCAGGTTTTTTTTGCAAAACATTACATCACCCCCTCCCATCCCCGATTTTCCTCCATGCAACTTTAGACTTTTTCTAATGATAAAATGGTCAGAGGATGAGATTAAGGAGAATACGACCAACTGTTTTGAAAATTGGAAGGGATGTTGACATAAGTATGTGCGGTCCTAAGAGGGACTACTCTGAAGGAGACCTTGCCCTAAATAGACTATTTTTGATAATATTAAATGGCTGGATTCTTGGACATACCTTGTGTGTTTATATTAAAAAAAAATAATATCACTATGTTGGTAGTAATTGTAAATTTTAGAAGTATGTTATACTCCAGCTGTTTCTACTGATCTTACTCTATTAAGCTATATCTACTTATTAATGATGTGAATCTGATGACCTTTATTTACTGTGAATGACGCTTTTGACCATATGTGACACAAACAAAAAACCTTACTCTTTTGAATATGATCAGCCTGAAAGGAAAAAAATAATTGGTTCGAGGGTGGAGGATAACATGATAATCAATTCTTAATGTCAATGATATTATTCTGCTTGTTACTATCAGTGTTCAAATGTTACACTTGATTAATAACATATGGGGAAGTTTTGGTTGAGAGAGATCAGAAGAGACAGGTAGTTTACTGAGGGTAGGAAGATTGTTGCCTATGAAATTAATCCATGTTTTTATAACATTTAGATAAAAACATGGATAGGCTATGAAGATTGGAAGGGAGAGAATAAGAAGATACAGTTGAGGGGTAAGAGAAAAGCACAGGTATGAAATCATTTTAGTTTTCAATGCCCATGGAATTTCCATAGGTCCATCTACTTGAATAAGAAATTATTTCAGATATGTCTAACATCTCAAAGTCACTTTGTCTGTCCCCTGTTAGCTGATGTCATTTTATTTTTTTAATCAATTCTTGTGATAGGAAAATGATATTGGTAGTTTCCCTTTCTGTGGTATGTTCTTTTTTTTGTGATCAAAGAACTTATTCTTCTTTTTAATCAGTTCTTGAGATAGATATAAGAATTATGTCATCAGCATTCACAAGCATGGTGTTATATATTAAAATTGTTTTTTTTTAGCTGTGATTTTTAGTTTACTTTCTAGTGGCCCTCCCCTTTCAGAGCCCCCCCCATTATCTGTACCTTTCAGAGCCCCCCGATTATTTGTACCTTTCAGAGCCCCCGATTATTTGTACCTTTCAGGGCCCCCCCATTATTTGTACCTTTCAGGGCCCCCCCATTATTTGTACCTTTCAGGGCCCCCCATTATTTGTACCTTTCAGAGCCCCCCATCATTTGTACCTTTCAGAGCCCCCATTATCTGTACCTTTCAGAGCCCCCCATTATCTGTACCTTTCAGAGCCCCCCCCCTCTCCAGTTCTACTTTCACTGCACCCCCCCCCAATCTGCGATTTCCCTTACAGTGGTAAGTGGGCACATCATTAGAAATTTGTCCTTGTTCCTCTAGTCTACCCTGTTAACTTAAATTGTACCCAAATGTACTACTAAAGATTGTTGCCTTTTTGGAAAAAAATTCTTCCTTTTTATTATGTTTTTCCATTTGTATTGTACTTTTCTGAATAGCACACCATAAAAGGTTCACAAGGAAAGCTCATGTTGGCCACGAGCCATCTTTACAAAGGAAAAAGGCCAATTAATTAAAAATTCTTTTCTGTTCATTATCAGATGAATTAAAATTGGGTTGAACTTAGGCAGAATTCTTTTGTGTGAGAATAATTACCAGGCTAAGGTTTTTTTTAAAGCCAGCCATTGGGGAAAGACCTTTGGTCAATGGAGAAAAGGACAGAGAATCTACATAGAATATATACAAAGTGAAGAGGATAATGTTTAATTGCTTTCGATAGGACAGGCAGATAACAACATGTTCATTTGTTCCTTCGTTATAATTCAGAATATCTTTCCAGAATAAAAGCATCTCATATTGTTGAATCTGTGGCATCGTTCACAGACATATTGATCTGTTTTCGACTTCCGATCAAACTTCCACATGGTTTGTCTGGAAAGTATCCAGCTATTTTAAATATCTCGAGAACCGGTGGCGTTGATGTAACTTGGCAATGACTCAGTGGGGACCCCACTGTACATACATGAACAGACAGTCTCCTATCGAGTTTCTCAGTCATTGAATGAGCTTGTGCATTCTGGACTGTCTCATTCATAATGTCTATACTTTAAAGAAGGGTCATTAACATTCAAAGAGTTTTTTGGACACTTAAACTCTTCTTGTTTTGGCTGATCCATTCCCTGCGAATGCTTTTGGAAACTGAAAAAAATCAAGGAGACCGCCCTGCATTAAGATGCTGACTGAATGTATGTCAGACTAGTGTAGAGTTCAACCTGATGTGGCTTCTGCTACTCGACGGGTACAAGGTATAGAAATCCAGGCCTAACAAGGGAAGGAAAAGATATCACCTGTATCAAATATTATCGCAATGATACCATTGGAAACATTACTGTTTACCACTATCACGTTCGGATAGTACACATAATGAGAGCTGTAGATTGGCTGAAACATTGCGTTAATCCAAACAAAGTTTCAATAGTCAGAAAAAATTCTTTGAACATTCGCAATGACTGAGCAAGTAAGTCATTCTTCAAGTCTCATGCGGATGGTGTTAGTAAAACATCCCACCACTCAGGTCTATCAGCCTCTCTATACTCAAGATTTGGCTTTGTGCAACTTTCCCAAAGAGATCATAGACTATGGATGACATTATGGAGAATGTGACAAAGCAGCTGATGGCGATTCTAAAAGAGGACTGTCAATTATTTTAAAAAGTTTAAGGGATGATGATATAAGTGTGTGAGGTACTGAGAGGAGTACTTTGAAAGTGTTATTGCTCTAGTTCGGCTATTTTTTTGGTTAAGATAAATGACCAGATACTCTCTAGACAGACCTCGTAAAAAATGTAAATCTAATTCATAAGGCCACATTTTTGTCAGCCTGTCATCTTGATATAACGTAGCAAGTATTTATTCTCTTTGTTTTCCTTCCCAGAGTCAACCATGAAAGTTAAAGCCTTGAAAAAGCTGTCTGTGTTATCAAAAATGAAAAGCAAAAATTTGAAAGTAGATTATCAAATAGTAATCTTGAGAAAGATCATTTTTAGATACTTTTGAAGTAAACAAAAGTAACGTCAAGTTTTTGTCACTAGCAATATTAAATACTGTTACTAGAGCTTGATAAAATGGATAAGAATGTGAATGAAAAAATCTATAAGTCCCCGTCATGGTCAATAATTGGACAACCATGGCGTCAAATTCAAAGTCATGCAAAAAAATTCAATCAAAGACTATGGTTGAAATAATTTCTATTTATGACATCTATGGTCTGAAAAAAATGGTCTAAAAAGCATTTTTTCCAAAAATCAAGAAAAAACATTTTTAGAATGGGTCATAGGGAGTACTGATACCAACTCTTAAGTCTATTGCCAAAACAGTATGGTCAAGAGCACTAGGATGAGCAAGAAAAAACAAACTACATAAACAAACACATACAAGTATGAAAAAAGGATATAATCCTTCGCCATCTTAGATGGCTACTATTGTTCAGTTACTAATTGTTCATGAAATTTTATATGCAGATGTAATAGTTATTATCTTGATTTTTTTTATTAGATGAAACTTTGTCAAGCATCATTAATTCTTTATTAGTATTTTTTTCATCTTAATTCAAGTTGCTTTTTATCACAACTATTCAGACTGTCATTCTACGTCTATTAGTAAACATTGCAGATTCGAAATAAAGATAAAAGCTCTCTGTGAGACTTGAACTGAAACCCCTTGACTCAATTGCTGAAGTGAGTAATTTTTGGCAGAAGATAAAATTTAACCATATTAACTTATTTCTTATTTCAGTCGCTTTTAATCACAACTTTTATGTAAAAACTAAGATGAAGGTAAATAGTAGTCTAAAAGTTAGTAATAATAATAATTGTATCTTTATTCTTGCCGATATAAAAATTCACTTCCAATTTTCTGATTTTGATTTGCTTTGAAAAATCTGGCTGAAGATCAAAGAATTTGTAATAACGATGCAAACAAGATTGGAAATAGTCAGGCAATAATATTATCCAAGGGACTGAAAAATCCCTGTTCAGCCAACACCACTTGAAAGATCCACCAATGAAAACAGAATCAAAATCAATATGTACTTGAGTCAAAATATAGATTCAGTCTTTCTAGCCATTACCAGAGGTCATCATTGTCAAGGATCTGATTTATGGCCACGGTCGATACTGATCATAATTTGGTGCTTCATTAAAACAGTGATTGGTATAAAAAGATGGAAGGTTCGCAAATACTTTTGCGATCAAGGTTTTGGATGCCTACCATAGTGTGATGATTGAGGGAGTTTATCACACAGATCATTCACTAATTGAGTAAGTGCAGTCCTCACTGGATCCCCCCATTGTTTTTTGTTGTTATTTTCCCTGTAGACTCTTTGTAAAACGTAGGGTTGCATAACAGTTTCAATAGCAAGTAAGTTTTACATGGTGAAATTGCTAGCTACGTGCCTGAACTGGCTTACCTTAAAGGGCTGCCTTGCTGTTTACCCATAGCTTAGAGAGGAAGTGGATTCATGCTTTTCCAAAAGGCATTAGTGTAAAGTGAACATGTTCGCCAATTCTATTTTCTGAGCTTGGGCCCCCTATCATTATTGTTGTATTTCAGACGAAGCTAATTTCATTTATATATACTGGGAACCTGTCATACAGCATTAGTTTTATAAGTTGGCCTCATAGATCTACTGTGATGAGTCCAACCCTCACTTGCTGCCCAGTTAGTGTGGCCGTGTTCTAAATTTAGCTAAGCTTAGTAGATGGTTATAACTCTATAGATCTGAATCTCAATAGAAATAGTAAAGAATCACTGTAGCCCTACAAATGGCCCAACCAACCAGCCAAGTGTGCTACAGATTTTTCTCTCTTTGCTCCTTTGTGTGAGTGTA
The DNA here is from genome assembly GCA_963457665.1 of Thysanoteuthis rhombus. NCBI lineage: Eukaryota > Metazoa > Mollusca > Cephalopoda > Oegopsida > Thysanoteuthidae > Thysanoteuthis > Thysanoteuthis major. The sequence continues at coordinate 5,108,150 of OY735237.1, forward strand.
TCTGGATTCTCCTGGTCACATTTTTGGGACTACAACCATGAAAATTTGTTCACCTCTATACACTAGCTAAAAATGTATTTTTTTTCCAAAATCTTCTGCTAGTATTTTTTCTAGATGAAAGATCTATTTAAAAAAAAATTTTTTTTTAGATGATTAGTTTTGGTACATGTGTGGGCTACAGTGATTCATTTATGTGAGGTACGGATATCTATATTAAATCTGCCAAAAGATGTGATAACATTGGTTAATCTTTCACTTTAAGTATTTCATGCCCAAATCTTGTGCTGGAATTTTCTTGATAATTGTAGATAAAAGATGTATTCTTTAGATAATTAGTTGTGGTGCACAAACAGGCTACAGTGATTCATTTATGTGAAGTATAGATATTACTTTTAATGCTGATGATGTTCTCTTCTCTTTGTTTATATATGAGGTGTGATTGGAAAGGAGCCAACTATTCAGAATATCTCAACAAATGCTTATATCGCCTCAATGTAACTTGACAACCAATCAGAGGGACCTTACTGTGAATGTGGGAACAGATACTCAACCTTAGGGTTACTCAGTCGGCAGTAAAAGACCATTGAGTAAACTAATGTGTTGTGTGACTGTTGGATTCACAATGACCTTGCGAGTTATTCTTCACGTCTTGTGCTGGGTTCTTTTGGCAAAGCATTACATCACAAGGGTTTACAGTCCAGATCGGGATCCCAGCAACTTCTAGATTATTGCTGTTGAAAGGGAGGATATTCCAGATTGATGACAAGATTAAAAAGAACATAGTGAGGCATTTTATTGCGAAAACTAGAAGGGATACTAGGATAAGTTTTTGAGGCCCCAAGGGGTGTACTTTGAAGGGGATTAAGATGCCAGTGTCGTAGGCTATCATTTTGTTAATGTCAGTTAGTTTGGTTTTCCTCATAAGTTGTACAAGGTTTGTCCGGAAAGTACCCATCTGACAAGACTGGCTGCTTCAGGGTTAAACTCAACTCAACTCTGACTACATTGGTGAAGCCTGTACACTGTAACATATACAGAAATAGAAAAAAAATAACCATTTCAGGGATAAGTTTTTGAGGTCCCAAGGAGTGTACTCTGAAGGGGATTAAGGTGCCAGTGTAGTAGGCTATTATTTTGTTAATGTCAGTTGGTTGGGTACTTTCCGGACAAACCTCGTACAACTTATGAGGAAAACCAATCTGATAAGACTGGCTGCTTCAGGGTCAAACTCAACTCAACTTTGACTCTATTGGTGAAGCCTGTACACTAACATGTACAGAAATAGAGAAAAATAACAATTTCAGCAACTAGTTGGAATGTTTAAAAAAGCAATATAGACTGTTCTCCCTACTCATTGAGGGGAGTGTGTGTATGAAATTTCAAGTCTTTCTAATTAATGTTAAGGTTTATACGCATGACATGCACATAGATAGAAAAACACAACTATATTGACTAAGCTGACTTAGAAAAAAAAAGAAGTTTTTTCTCCTCATTGACAGGAGGGTGTGTGCAAAATTTCTTCAATGAACTGTTAGGGTTGAGTAGAGAAGAAATGAAAAGAATTATAGTAAATATGAAAAAGAGAGAAGTTGTTGGAAGGAACTCTAATTTCAAAATTCTGGTTATCAACATCAGATAATTCAGCATCCATAGCTTCTCTTTCTTTCTTTCTTGTCTTTTTTCCCCGCTCTTTCTTCTTATCTTTCTCAGATTCATGACATGGGAATAGAATCCCTCTTCCTCTTCTCTCTCTATTAATCATTTAGATTTTATAATCGCATCTTAACTTTCCAAACTGAACTTGATGTTATTGTTGTTAGATAGGAAAATAAGTCAACTCCAATAGAAGGAGTGTTTCTCTGAACTTTTGAGATGAGGTATTATTATTTCTATTATTATTCGGACTATCCTCATCTTGGTTGTTTTTTATACAACATTTCGGCTGTTGTACTCTACGGCCTCCATATGGACACATAACGTAGTGGTTACAGAATCAGACAGAATTACTGCAAGTAATCAAATGGTTCTAGGTTCAATCCCAGTGTGAGACAATAATAATTTGAAAATACTACTACTGCTAAGAGGGGAGTGCGGTCAATATACCCCCGTCGGTTAAATAAAGGGGTCGGTTCGTTACTTCCCCACACCTACCAGATGATACCTGATGAAGGCCGTAGAGTACAACGGCCGAAACATTGTATGAAAAACAACCAAGATGAGGATAGTCTGAATAATGATAGAAATAATCCAATAGAAGGAGTTTGACTAAAAACTTCTGTCTATGGGATGCGGGATCATCAGTATACATAGATTTTTTTTTATCTTGGTTGTTTCTCTTTTTAACACAATGTTTTGGATGTCATACCCCATGACCTTCTTCAGATGCATGGTGGGTTGGAAGGATGTGATCACAAAAATGACACCGTGAAAGTCACCACCCACACCGTGGAATGGAAACATTCTGCCCTCATGCTTCGAAGGCGGTCCCCTATTCTATCATTCTACCCCGTCCCACACACATACACTTATAATACCTGCCCGAAGGAAGATGAGGACAACAGTCAGAAAAAAAATCTATGTATAACAAATCTGAAGTTGTTCAAAATCAACCACAGAGGCAGAATCTTCTGGCACTGAGCACGTGCAACCGTAAAAGGATGAGGTCTGGTGAGTCACTTGATAGAAACTGTCATGTGACCAACATCTTTTGGCAGAACACCATGTTGAGGGTTATCAATCAAAAAATTATAAGAGGAGGTGATCAATGATTAAATTACTTTTCACTCTTTTGTTGGATCACTGAAAAGTTTGAATTTTCAAAAAAACAAGTGGACACAAACTAGAGACCAATTTAGCATAAACTTACATTGTGAAATGAACTCCCACTAAAAAATCCATTTGAGGGAAATTTGAAAAAAACTCAAACTGTTTCTCCTAGATGTAATAAAGAGTGAATGTTTGAATTTTCAGCTCTCTAGCTTCATCATAGCCAGACCAGCTTAAAAACTGAAGAAACCTGTTCTCAGGATGTAATGGGGAGAAAGAGATCCATTCTTTTTTTTTTTATCCTTCTTTTTTTTTTACTTTAGTAATTTCTGTTATTATAATCCACTCCCAGCTGGCTAGGCCTGTCAAAGCTTCACCAGAGCTCATTAACCTTACACTCTAGTTACATATACCCTACTCTGTCAGTTGCCTGCCTCTCATGATGCTGGAGGATGGTTTAGATTTTCCTGGTTTGAATTTCCGAGTTCGGGGTTGTTTGTCTCCTTCGTTGGTTACCAACCAAGGCTGGAGAGCTCAGTTTGTATTATAAGTCACTCATAAGGGGGGGGGGGTCAATGTGTTCCCCAGAAGTATCAGTGTGAAGTAAATATAAACTGACCCAGTAGGAGTTAGAACTCAGTTTACCAATTCCATTTTCTGTGCTACTAACTGTTAGGCCTCCTGCACCTCTATAAAAGGAATGAAGTCAATAAAAAGAGAAAAGCAGAACAGTGGCTGAATATTCCTCACCAGCCTTCACACGCAATCAATAAAAAGAACAAACTGTTACAACGATATAGGACTGCTGAGTTAGTTTCTAAAATTCTCTACAAGAGAATTGATTTTCCAGTGTCACTATTGTCTCACAAGATAGAGGGATGCTGGAGAGATAGCATAGAGGATAGAAGTAATAATATGGCTAGGTTTTGATAGCTGCCAATCGAGTTGGACTCGAGCCAATCATGTCAGCTACAGAACCTATAAAAAGATCAATTTCTTCATCAAATTTCTGTGAGGTGGTACAATAGTTATCAACTTGGAAAATGGAATTATAGAACAGTGTTTGAATTCAAGTTGAAACTGTTTGTATCTCTTTTTTACTGATGCTCTTTAGAAAGGCCCCAATTCAACTCTTCCCATACACAGGCCTATTGCCGGTCATCTAAGCAATAGAATGCCATGATGATGTCAGTTCTTCATATTTGAAGATGACAATGGCTTCAGTTCTGAATAAACAGGGTCTGAAGTGATTTATGCATGACTTGGATTAAAGTGAGGGAAAGTTGCATGGACTGTCAGCCTCACTCTCTCATCCCTGTCTGCCTGGGTCCGAAGGAAACACACAGCCAGGACAGCTGGAGACAGGGATGCAGTGGATGGCAGGGGCACTCTGCATGTCACGCTGTGCTCTCTGCTCTCCACAATATGGTTTGAATTCAGAGCTGTGCATCTCCTAGATTGATAACCAACCATGGCAAGATAGCCAATTTACCTTGCTATTTACCCATAGCTGAGAGAAGAAGAGATAGATTCATGTCTTTCCAAAAGCATTAGGGTGAAATGAACACTCAGCCAGAGTTTGAACTCAGCTTGCCAATTCCATTCTCTGTGTCACCAACCATTTGGCTACACGCACCTCCTAATGCCATGATAGTAGATGGAAGAAAGAATGGATAAGTCAGTACATAGGTAGTCAACTCTGCAATTATCATTATTCCTTACCAAGCAGTGTCAGCAATATAGCTGACAGAAAACCATCAACCAAAACTATTAACATAGGTTTCATCAGTTTTCAAATGGGTCTGGCTGGCTGACTGGCTGGCTGGCTGGCTATCTATGTATGACGTGTACCGATCACAGTGTTGAAGCTGAAGGGCTGAAAATTTAAACATTCACTCCTCATTATGTTTATAAAAAATGTTTTTGATTCATTTTTTACCCCCCCCCCTTCACTTGAATGATACTTCAGAGATGGGTTCATTTTGCAATGTAACTTTATGCTAAATTGATACTTTTGTTTTTTCAAAAATTCAGACTTTTTTAGTGATCACTGCTCAAGCAAAAGGTGATAAAAGTAGCTCGATCACACCATATTTCAATTTTTTTAATTGATCACCCCAACAAGGCATGCAGCTGAAAGGCGTTGCTTTCTTTTGAGTGTCTAGCCAAACCTGTATTTGTTGCTTTTATCGCAATGTTTTGGCTGCTGCACCTTCCTGCCTTTCTCAGATGACTGCCTGCTGCTTTGAATTCAGCATCATAGGATAGACTTAATGGTTATAAGTTCTTATTAAGGAGTAGTGAAGTGAGTGACACCACTTATGGCGGTTGTCACCTGCCTCTAAGTCTATATCATAAACCGCAGACCAAGAGAAGACCAACTTGTGGTACAGGAATGCTGGGTGGGGATGGCTATTGCCACAACCAACGAAAGGGCACCAGCTAGCTAACTCTTATTCTCTAAGAAAATACTGGATGGGATGCATAAAAAAATAAGAAGAGAAATAAACAATGGCTCATTGGAGAGACACAGTAGCATCATAAAGGATAATTGATTGTTGGGATTTCTGAAATTCCCTAGGGAGGACATTGGATGAGAACAGAAATATACATTGGCCCTTTTTATATCAAGAAAATTCTATGAAAATTAGAATAATTGGTAATTGAAAGGTGTTATATCTAGTGAATAGGTTGGATTAATGAACATTCCCCAGTCAAACTGTAACTAGTTTTGCCTGGTCAACAAAGAAATGGGGTCTAGTGTTATCCAGATTGAATAGTATGCCCTTTTTTTAGGTGATTCTGGATGGATGCTCCTCATCAATTGGTCTAATTGGGAGCAGTAGTCAAATATTAGGTCCCCTTGAAGGAGCTCATAGTAGAGGACTTCTTTCCAATCCAACTATAAACACAGTGCCACCTTCTTTGGATGAACATTTAACTTTAGTATGATTAGTTGTAGTTCACACGCACATACATTCTCTTGCATTCTATGTTGTAAAGTATTCACTTTTCATTGCCCATCATAATTTGTTTCTAAAACAGAACACTTGATTTTTTTCAATTAAATCATGTGGAAGCCTTACATCAGAGCAACTAACATAATCAAAGTGGTATGCTTGATTGGGATATTATGTTGACTATCTCCTGCATCATATCACATTGATTATTATAAAGCAATGTCTTAAATTGATCACTTCCGCCTCACCATGAAATATTTTCAGCAATACATTGTACCTTCTTGATAAATTGCACATCTTTTTTTTTCAATTTCAAGCCACATCTTAACCTTTCTTGAAACAGAAAGTAAAATATGCTGATAACACGGCTTGTTTTTCCATCTTCAGTGTTAGAATCAATAGAGAAAAATATGCTAATTTGTATAAGGATTTTTTTACGACAGCTGTCACAAGACAATCAAAAGAAGTCTTTTTTGATAAAGTTAGTTAAAACTAAATGCTCCTTATGCCATCTAATGGCAAACACAGAGCAAACTTTTTGGCCAATCCTATAATTAAAACCATATTGACATTTTTTCAAGTTTAACATATTGTTGGCCATCTAGTGTTGGGACTGTTGCCAGTGCAGACCTCATGCCTCTTCATACTTAGTTCAATGTCATTATTTGTATGAAATATATATAAATGACAATTGGAAGGTGAAGAGAAAAACTCAAGAGATAAGTGTCACTTCTCAAAATTTTTATCATTATTCTATGGGCATGGTTTGATTCATGGTTTGACGTTGGGGGGCAACTATCTTTTTCTGAGAGAAATATTTATGACGGTTCACAGAGAAAAATATGCTGTTTACATGTTTGATGCTGAAGAGGATAATGTGAATATTTCTGTGTTTGGATGTTTTGTGGGAGCGGTAGGGGAGGTCTTTGTATCTGTGTAAAGAAGGGTGACATTTGGTTTGAAATAAGGTGGGTCTATGAAAGGCGAGTTCAGGGGGTATATGTTTCCTCTCTCTGGGTGTTTGGCTTGTCTTAGATAAGAAAGGCAATGATGGGCAAGAATGGTCATTTCTAAAGGTAAGGTGGATTTTGTTATTTTTTATCATAAGATGGAGAGGTGCAACATTTAAAAACATTATCAGACTATAGCATAAAGTAAAACAAATACAATAGTGGCACTTACTAAACTGTCTATTTATACTGTCAAAAAAAGTTTAAATTCAGCCCCTTTGACTTCATCCTGAAAGCAGTAAGAATTCATCACTTCCCTAGATGGACCCTGGATCTTTATCTCTTTGACAATGTGCAAGTGGTTTGTTTTTATGGCCAGCTCTTCCCCCAGGGGGAGGGGTGTTTTTTTTTTTTTTTTGGTACAATTCACCTTTGTTGAATTTAGGTTTAGTGGCTTATTACAATCAAATTGAATAGGCAAATAAAAATTGAAAGTCTTACCCTCACAAACTGTTTTGGTGTGCATTTGTAAAAGAAAAAGAGGAGGGAAGTCAGTGATGCACCTTCATATATATATATATATATATATATATATATATATGTGTTGCATGCCACAGCATAGGGGCACTGTATCCTATTTTGAAATATAATTGAAATCTTAAAAATTGTCAAGCTTTTTCCTAGAAAAAGAAAGATGCACACTCTGCTGTGCGTAAGAAAATCTACAAAAAAAAGCAAAAACAAACCAAGCTTACAATTTAATTTTTAGTTGTTTTCATATTAAGATGAACTTGAAAACTAGTCAAATGTGACAAAGATAACGTGTTACAATAGTTCATCCAATGATAATAATAATGCAAACAACATAGAACATTTTTCTCAAAAAACCCCGTCTTCCCGAGGAGAGACTTAAGAAGAAGTTGTAAAATATAAAACGGTAAAGAAAAACTAGCAAAAAGAAATTATGTTTTAGATGAAAAAAGTTAAAAAAATGAGTGTAAAGAAATCATATTTTGCATAAATGTTTACTGTACAAATTAGATTAATTATGTTTCTCCATAAGAACATTGTTATGCCACAAGAAAGTAGTCTACAGTTGGTTAATGTTATGTGTTTCTATTTTGATGACATTCTATACAATTTTGCTTACATTATTTTATGGTATTTTTTATTACATACCTGTTATTATTTTCTACTGCACAGTTACTTTAATCAATTAATATTTTTGTAAGAATACTGTATCAATAAACATGCTATTGTACATTTCTTACATATTTTTTCTCTTCACAAATTCCGCCATCATTTTTTCAGGTAAAGACCTACTCAACACTCGTCTCTTTTTATATAATAAATTAACTTTGACTGCGCGTCTCCAAGATGTGAAAATAATTGCATTCAAAATTGCAGGATGTATGGTATTGAAACATGAGGAAGGGTAGGCCATGGGATAAAAAAAAAAAATTCATTGAATTTGGAAGCAGATCTAGTCTAGGGGCCGATTCTGATATTTTCACGAACTGGTACCACCCAAAGTGGCCAAACAATTCTTGTTTTTTTGTCTTCCTACATATCTCCAGTTTATATTTTGGCATGATAACCCTACCTCTCTTGTAGCTTTATGATAGTCATCACTCTGTAAACAAAGTTCATCATCATCAGCAGCCTTTTAGCGTCTGTTGTTAGATATAGACCTTCCCCAAGATTTATCAAAACTCTCTATCATGGGCGTTGCAGAGCCAGTACTAGTATGATTTTCTTGTTTTTGAAGGTTGAGCTTGCTCTACTGAAGGCTTGCCAACCAATGGACATCATCTCATAATATGGATCCCCAGAGATCACACTCACAACTAGGATACTCAACTGAGAGATAAACTAGACAAATTCAGAATGTACTGGCTCCGTGATGCCCATGGTAGAGAAGTGTGGCAAATCGTGGGGACGGTCTATGTCCAATAAGACTGATGATGATGAAGGTTACCAACCGAGAAGTCTAGGCTGTGCCCGGATACCCATCCACTACATTCTGTTCCACCAATGTTATTTCCACAGGCTATGCTGTGTAAACCACATCTTGGATATGGAAGATCCTGAAGGACTTGCTGTACTGGGAACTAGCCTCTAAAAAGTGAGTGCAAAGGTAGACCTACGTCTGCAAGAGAGATACAAAGTCATTAAATGCTGAGAGGTAGGAGAACATTGTAGGTGATCACTTTCACTGGATGCTGGAACAGTACTCGATATTGACCTTAGAATATATACTGGGATATATATATAATAACCATTTCAGTAATCCTAACTTGTATTTGGCCGAATTCTATTTTGGAGCTGATCCATGCGCAATTATCTGCCCTTAGTCCTATTTAACTATCTAACCAAATGATAGCTTCAAAAGTTCTCTGTCTGTCTACATGATATTTCTAAAAGTTATCAATGAATTTCATGAAAGGTTTGTGGAAGGGTGGGCTATAGGCTACGGAAGTAGTGCTTAAATTTTGGAGTGGATCCATGCACATTTACCTATCTGTCCACACAAGCGTTCCATTTAGAAAAAAATGATTTAGGACCTTTGATTGTAAATAGCTTGAAATAACTTGCTCTGAAGTGTATTATTTTTCTATAAAGCTTTCTAACCATAAAATTTCCCTTCCAACGATATATACAATATGCCCTTATTTGATGAAATTTTTATGTTTCTGACTAGGACAGCACAGCAAAAATCCGTCATTTTCAATTCTCTATAAAATAAGTAATTAAAGGTCAAGTGAAAATCACTCTTTTTTCCAAATGGTGTGCATTTAATGACCCTATGGTGTTAGAAATCGTATTCTATTTTCCTTTGTCCATATATCCACACATACGACTAAGAATTAAATCATAGTGTTCAGCTGTAAAAAAAAAAGACGGAAAGTATACATAACTGAGGTCTCTTTTCAAGGGACCCCTTGTGACGTCCCGACTAACAATTTCAGGTCCCAGCTAGACCAAAAAATTTGTATTTGTGAACAAATTATACAGTAAGCCTGTAATTATGGTGTTATGTGCCGCCCCAAATTATAATGTGAAGGAAGCAAATGTGAATAAAGATTGCACCAGCTATCATTCTAAATGTATATGTTGTCGAGCCTTGTCAAAATGGAATAGATTAATGCTGTTTATCTCTTCTACAATCTACTAATATCACTTGGTGTCGATATATATCATTACATGATAAATTAACACTTGTATGTGTATGTGTTTATTCTCATACACACAGCAGATTAACCAAAGTGTATAGTATAAACTTACTTCAGAGACTGTTGGTGATGCTCTCTTTATAATCTATTTAAAAAATTTAACATTACTAAATTTATTAGGAAAAATATTTGAAAAAAGTGCTAGTGAATCAGTACTAAATAGGGCAGTGCTAAGTAGGGTATATTACTGTATTTTTTTGCTATTGAAGAAAGAGGAATAATTCTGAAATCCATTTTTGTAGGCCAACAGTATGTGATTTAATGAGCTTGTTTACCAACAGAGAGGTCTACGCTGAGCCCGGATACCAATCCTTTACACTCTGTTCCATCAATACTATTTCCACAGGCTATGTTATGTAAAGCACAACTTGGATATGGAAGATCCTAAAGGACTTGCTGTACCGGGAACTAGCCTCCAAAAAGTGAGTGCAAGGGTGACCCTGTGTCTGTAAGCGAGACATGAAGTCATTAAATATTGTGAGGTATGAGTACATTGTAGGTGATCACTTTTACTGGACATTGGAACAATACTTGATATTGATCTTCAAATATTTTCTGATACCCCTTTCTGTAATCCTTACTTGTACGTAGCCAGATTTAGGTCAAAATTCTAAAAATTAAAAAAAGATAGGCAAAAAAAAAAATTGAAATTGGCAAAGATACACTGACCCTTCAAATACCGCAGTCTTTGGGTTCTATGAATCTTCCCCCAGTGAGGACCAGAGTGTATGTATCTGTGTGAGTACATATCAAATTACTGTAACCCCATGAATGACCTGACCAACAAGCCAAGTGGGCTAAAGATTCTACTCTTTTTTTTTCTTGTCTATGTCTCCAGACAACCCTGGTCATATTTTTGGGGCCCACAACCTTGGAAATTTGCATGGGTATATCACTAGGCACCATCTGAAAACTTTTTTTTGTTTTTTCAATGAAGTGCTCTTCAGGTCTCTATGGTCATTTTGGAACCAATAATGCCAAAATCTTGAGCTGGTATTTTTTGATAATTTTAGATAGAAGATCCATTTAAAAAAAAATTTTTTCCAGATGATTTTTGATAGAAGATCCATTTTGAGATTATTAGTTCTGGTATATATGTAGCCTACAGTGATTCATTTAGGTAAGGTACAGATATCTCGTTAAACATCTCATTTCATTTTGAAAATAAATACATATATGTCAGTATATAAAAAAAAACAAAAAAAAAACTAAGCCTGGCTGTGCTAGGATCAAATTTTCTTGCTTCATTAAAATCTTAAAGGTAAACAAGACAGAATTCATTTTTCCGTATAATATTTTTTCATAAATAAGTCCCATTTCAACTCCTTTAGAACAGGGAGTGAATTCATCAGTTTTCATGTACACTGTTATTCCTGCATGACATTATTGGTTTTTAGTCTAGTCATTGCTATTGTTGTTACATATGAAAATGAAGTCAAAACTCAATGGGTGTTTTACAATAGACAAAGATCACACTGTGTCCAATCCATTGGTATTATGATTAAGCTGCTTACTATCAATGCTCAATATAGACAGTTATGGGGCTTGGAGAAGTTACAGCGAGTGATAGTCCTCCAAATACCCTAATAAGCCATTTGCCATTTGTTAACTCAGTGAAGTAGACTAACTCAATGCCTCAAAGATGGTAGATGTGAACTCTCATAGGTGCTGCTGTACCAAAGTCAAATATAGTGTCCTCGAACAAATACAACAACTCAATATGTAACTCCACCTACAATGCGTAAGGGTTAACTGTTGGGGCCCTTAGCAACAGGTTAACATCTGTAGTCTTATTCAGTTTGGTAATGAGCTGTCAAATGTAAGAATCAATCATGTCAAATAGATGCTTTTTCCACTTTACACTTCTTGGACTGGCAGACAATTAAAAACAAATTAATTTTCAAGAGAAAAAAATCAAAAGTCATTTTTAGAAGTAATTAATAAAGTTCAAAGACTCAATTGACTGACTTTTACACACTTAATTGGTTACTGTCAAACACAACAAATTATTGGCATCAAATTTGAATATTCTTGAAAATAAACAGTTGTCTAAATACCAACAGGAATATTAGAGTCCTCTTTAAACAATTAAATTTTCTGAGACATTTAGCTCCAAATGTCAGAATGTTTATCTAGCGCTAAGAGCATGGTAACAAAACTTAAGTATTTTTCTTCTCCTTACAGTGGGTGGCAAATTTTTCGTGTGTGTGTATTTGCACAGACCCCCAGAACATAATTTCTGACTAATCATCACCAAATTCTGGCAGGATGTGTATTTTTGATAAATCTCAAAGTACATTTTGGGATTCTATAAAAAAATTTTTCTGTAGAATCCATAAGTACTTATAGAGGTTTAGAAGGTCTTCTAATTTTCCATCTTCTTTCTTGTACGTCCAGAGGTGATGAGACATGGTTTTTGATACACTGAAAAAGCAAGCTTCTTTTAGGATCTGTTTAATTGTTAAATTTGACTAAATCTTGGATATGCAACTGTTTTGTGTTCAATCCAAAATTCTTGGTGGTTCTGAATGGCAAGCTTAGTGTTGATTATTATAGATTGATTTACCTAAACTATTTTCCTCATCTGCAGCCTTCTTCGGATGTCATAGTTAGTAACCTTCTGGAAATTTTAAACCAAACCCTTTATTTTATCTATGGAAGTAGGTTGTTCTAATTCGGTTGTACATGTCATAGGATATCTTGTATTGGTTAATTCTTCATAGTTAATCTATACATGTCTCTCTCACAGGATCAGAGTATATGACATGTACTACATGACTTAGGAATTGAACTCACAACAGCCAGACAGGTTACTAAATATGCTCAACCAACACTATTTACCTCTAGACCACTCTCCCATGGGTCAATGGGCTAATGAATTAAAGTGGATAAAATACCAGAAGGGTTACCAACTACGACAGACACCTGTTTCTGTGGATAGATTCAGTGAGGAGATTGTCTGGAAGATCTTGTGGCACCATCTGTGCCTGTTAACAGCCTCTGTTTCTGATTTGCAGTAGTTGATTTTGCCAGTGTTAAAGGGAATCTATGTATCTCTTCCATGGTATCCCTTTGTTTCGTTGGCTGGAGACCAGCTTGTTGAATAGCTGAGTCTTTGAAGATAATTGGACATAGATTATTACTAACCCTCAAAATATTTGTTGAGATTCTTCATTAGTATAAATTAATTTTAGATAATTTTGATTTTGGCTAACCTTACCCACTTGAAAAATGTATGTGTGTGTGTGTAGGAAGGTACGTTGTATTGCAGCGGAAAGAAATCTGAGCTGTGTGCATCTCTAGAACTGTTAGCATGCAGAGGAAATCAGAGTAGTTTGCCAGACGAATTCCGACTGAGAAAAGTCAGTATCAATACTTGACCAATAATCTCTTCTTTATATGCATTCAAGACCCAAGAGGCTTAGATGAACATTAGATCTTTTCTTTCTGAAATAATCTCATTAGTTCATATCCCACTACGAAGATAGAACCCCCATCACCACCACCCTCAGACATATTGAGTAAAATCTGGTTCTCAAGTTAGGTATAGAAAACTCAAGAATTTATATAATACTAAAAGTCTAATTGTTTTTTTAAATTTGTTTTTGACCAAGCAGCCAAACAGGGGTATTGTTGCCAGAAGTATTGAATTAAGGTACCCCTAAAATTTGCTAACCCAACTCATTCAGGCCTGGACCACATGTGAGTCCACTTTTTACTTTGCAGCAATTTTGAGTAGATAATGAGGTCATATGACTATCATATTTGTATATGTTTGCCATAAATAATATCCATATCTTATAACCATTAAAATGATATAGGACTTCCCAGGGCTTCTTAGAAAATGAGAAAACTTAGATCATTCCATTATGTCCTTGCTTCGTAACCCTTGAAAAACCCAGGCATGAATGAATTAAAGAATGCAAATAATATCTCAGTGAATGATAATAGTGTTGGATCTGTGTAAAGGCTCAGGTAACTATTAATTACTAATTATAGAGTAGTCTCCCTTATTCATCTATATATTTGCGGATGAATAAAAAAAATCCAAATTCATTTCGGGCACATCAGATTTCATTAATTTTCTATTGAAAGATGACCCAATGGGTCACAGAATTGTCTTATTTATCCTAACACACTCATGTATTTTCAAGTTTTTATTTATGATGACTTCATCATTAAATCAAGGTGATAAATCTGAGTCTCAAAGAATCTGAATTTTTTTTTCTCAGGACAGCCTCTGGTTTGTTTTTTCGTCAAACTACTATAGAATTTTGATTTATAACAGCAATAACGGATGAAAATGACCACGCCAAAACCAGGGACGTCAAGCAGGAATAACAATAACATAGATGCATGCAAAGATTATGGATTCACTTCTACTTCTAAAGCCGAACTCAGGTCAATTTATTTTGCTAAAGTTTGCAAATCCTATTGACAGAAACCGCTAATAAAGGAGTTGAAATGGGAAACATAGTTTTTTAATCATATTGTATGGAGAAATGAATTCTGTTTTGTTTACCTTTTTAATGAAGCAAGGAGTTTTGATCCTAGTATAGCCAAACTGTTTCATTAGAAACCGTCAACCAAAACTGTCAAGATACGTTTCATAGGTTGTATGTGTCATGTGTACAGGTCACACCAAAAGAGCTAGAACAATGAAAATTAATTCTTATGTCTAGAAGAAATGTTTTTTTTAAAAAAAAATCTAAAATTAGGTTTTAGTGGTGGTAGGGTCTAATTTACAATGTAAGTTTTTTGTAAATTAGTCCCTTAGTTTGTGTCTGGCAGCCTTGTTTTTTGAAAATTCAGACTTTTTAGTGACCCAAGCGAAGGGTTTGAGAAGTAACTTATTCAGTGATCACCCATTTTTCAAATTTTCTTGATGATCATCCCCAACATAGTACACTGTCAAAAGACGGTATCACATGACGGTTTCTATTGGGTTATTAACTAGACCTGTTTTTTCTTATTATCAATATCATCATCTATACTTAGATACCATTTGCTCCTCCGCATTCAGGAAACTCTAGAATCTATGCTAAAAAATTCCGTTCTCCTCCTCCTTCGTACCTAGTTTCAATCTGGTCCTTTGGTTAGATACAGAAAACTCGAGTATCCTACAACCTTCTGTTGGCATGTACTTGGCAGGAAATCTTCCATTCACTGCTGATAAGTACTCACACAAAGTGAATGTGTACACCATACAATCCGTGCTGTTCTTGGAAATGCTCTGACCTAGTCTGCTGGTTATAACAATTTGGTCATTATGCACATAACTTTGGCATTCAACGTATTAAAATGAAGCACTTGTGGCTGGCTTATTTGCTTATATACCTCTGATCCCAATATGTAATGCCACAACCCCGTAATTGTCGAGTCGTTCCTATCTCATCCCTGACCTTCGTGCTCATGTTGTGATTTCAAGATTCACAAAGGCGTAAATGAAGACTTTGATTGGAATGTCTTCTTGGCTCAGGGGTGCTACATACAAAAACAGGAACAATGAGCATCCAAAATGATAAGATAATGGTGGTCTGACAGGAACAAACTGGTTTATTGATGACAGGATTATAGATTCAAGAACCGCAATGGGTCAGGTAATTTTAGCAAACATACGCTCTATGAATATGTAGCGGCAAGAAAGACGGGGCTGGTCTTAGACAGAGAAGCTATCTTTGTCAGGGAATTGGTGAACTTAAAGCTAGAAAAATTGGTTGTTGTAGGGGGCTGCATAGAAGCAGTGTATCGGGTAACGTTGGGTAGCAAACTATTGGCAAAACTGGCAAGATTTCTAAATTTTGGGTCTATTTATCAATGACTTTTGAACAGAGGGAGTTGTAAAGGGGAATAATGTCCAGTCTGGATGATTAATTCAACCCTTGCTCAATTCTGCATAATTGACAAAACTTCAACTCTCACCATGTAATTTGATTGGCTGACAACCTCACACTGCCCCCAAAAGGGTGTCTCCATTTCTTTGTCAGATGACCAACCAATCAAAATGGGCTCATCACACCCAGTTCCGTATTACTAGGCAGAGACTACTGTACTTTTTAGGTATGATTCAACTTCTGTTTGATATTTCAAACAAAATAAAACCAAACTCATTATCTTTCCTATCTCGAATACCCTCGCAGATTTGACTGACTTTTTGTACCTTACCACCCCCTTCCCCATACTGGAGCCCTATCTCCAAGATCTGAGTGTTTACCTAGACTGATCATCGGGTTCAATTCTTCAAGAAATTTTACCTACATCCTATTGAAGTGTTCTTGAATTTTTTGTGCTGGTAATTTGATTATCATTTCATTTTCGTTATTAACTGAACCAGGTGTGATTTGTATGTCATGTCTTTTCATTAAGTTGACCAGTCCCAATCATTCAAGTTCGGTATAATTGTTCAAAAAAAAAAATTATTTGATAGGGAGGACTCTCTTTCAAATTCTTGACTCTCGTAGTTCTGACTTGTAAAATCCAAAATAATCTAATGTCTCAGTTGTGTCCTAGTAGAATTAATTCATGAAGGTAACCCTCTCCTAATCAAATATTATGAGATAGTAGCTGTCATTCTTGTCACAAGTTCCGGGTTGTAATGCTTTTGCTTCATAAGTATGCTTATGATTTATATTCATGGCTAATGATTTTATAATAGAAAAGCATTGAGAATCAAGAAAGGGATTGTTAGTGGTCAACAATTAATGCAAGCATTACTGATAGAATAGGGCTATAATATGTATAATACAAATCAATTACTAATGATTTTACTATAGAAATGCGGGAAAAAAATTGATTATCGATGGTCAGGAAATGATGCAAAATAAAGATTTTAGATGTATGATAATGTATTTAGATGTATATAGATCTTCTGTTTCTTAAAGATTTTCATTAGTTCAGATCTAAGATCAAAGAACATCTGCTTAATAAAAGTTATTTTGATTCTAGTTCTTGAAGACATATCCTTGATTCCTCTCCCAAATAAAAGGAAGTTGATTTTGTGAGATTTTCTTGGATGATTTTTGGCTGGACTCTGTGCCAATCCCAAGGGGGTCTTCTAATTGGGTTTTCCAGTCCAGTGCAAAGAGTTACTAAAAATAGCCATGGTGCTCCTTCTCTACCATTACCACATTCATATTCATCTCAGGGCTAAATTCTTCATGTTTCCTTCCCCCATTTTTTCTTTCATAGAAATAACAAACATCATGGGGTTGCTAAATCCCTTTGGTGACCAGGATCTTAGGAAGTGGCGCAAAGCTGTTTTTGTCCCCCTCCCCTGCACAACCACCCTTGTCCTTTGGCCTTCTTGTTTTCATCTGCTATATAACTGTTTCAGCACACCATACTATATTCACCCATCTGTAAATGATAGTCAACCTATTTCATTGATTGACATGAATTGAGTGAGAAGTTTTTGATACATAGCTCTATACAAGAAACCTGGGGTAGACCTAGATGCGATGCATTGGCTGCACCCTCCCCTCAGTGGCTTTATTGGTGACAAGGGTTGAACTTGACTTTTTTTGTCCCAGGAATTTAATTTTTTTTTCAGGATACCATTGCCCAATATATATATGTTTTTGTATATCTATTAACAATGAAGAATGCTCTATATTCTAAGTAAAATTCCCGAAATAGAGCTTTAATATATATTTTTCATTTTATGAAGTATATTGTTACATTCTAGTAGATTCTTTCACTTATGAAATCATTGTAAAATAAAAAATATATATACTAGCCATCACAGTCGATAATTGGACAACCGTAATTTTGAAATCATGAACAAAAATTCCATCAAAGCCTAAATATGGTCAGAATAAATTCTATTAATGATTTCAGTGGCATTTTCAATTGAAAAGCATCTAAACTATGGTGAAAAAAGCATTTCGATATTATCAATAAACCCATCAAAATAAGGCTGCCCAAAAATGTGGAAAAAGCTTTTTTCCAAAAATAAAAATAAAAACATTTTTAGGAGGGGTTTAATAGAATACTGCTGCCAATTTTCAAGTCTGTAAACTAAACAGTATGGCCAGGAGCACTGGAACATACAAACGAACAAACAAACACATATTCATATAAAAGAATATCAAACCCTTAAACACCTTTGGTGGCTACAGTCGTTCAATATATATATATATATATATTTGAGAAATGGACATATGTAGTCCGACACAATTATAAATTGCATTACATTGTATAGAAAGTTATTTGAAATGATCTGTCGCCACACCGTTGATATATCATCCAATTTAGACACCGTAAATAGTATAAACAAGTAAAGAAAACAGGGCTACTGCTGGAATCGAACCTGCCACTGATAGGGTATCCACTTCAATACAGTGATGCTCCTACCATTGCAATTCTGGAGACTGCTAAGCTCAATGGTAAGAGCATCGCTACATTAAAGTGGCTACCATACAGATGGCAGGTATTATCCCTGCCGCAGTCCCATTTTCTTTAATTGTTTATTCTATTTATGTTGTCTTAATTGAGTGATTAATTAACCGTGTGGCCACGGGAGATTCTAGTAAGTTTCTTAATAATATAACACAATTCATAATCCCCCTGTGTATATATATATATATATATATATATATATATTAAGTAGACAATAATAAAAATAGTATTTAGATTTTTCACATGAATATGTTCCGCATTTCGAAAATTTATGAAATTCCCTTATCTAGATATTTGAAAAGAATTCAGTTGTGCTTAAATGTCCTGGAAATTATTCAAATACCACTCTGTGTGAGTACAATTGCTATATATTCAAGATTTTGAAAAAAAAGCGAAAAATGAATTTGTATATTCAAAAAATTGGAGGGGTTTTGAACAAAGACATTGATAATGAAGAATAATAAGAGTGAAAATCCTCTTATTTTTTGTTCATACAAATATATGGATCCATTTTTGCTTTGCGGGTTTCTTCATAATTCTAAAGACTTAGCATTTGCACTCATGTGGCATGAAATTTGTGTAGTTTAAGACATTAAAGCACAATTGTTTGAAAAAAATATATATCTAGATTTGGAAATTTCATGAATAAAGATATAATTCCAAGTAATCATTAAGTAACCTTGAAGTATTTTTTTCCATCTAATTATAAGTAAAATATCTTCTATCTTATTCTTTATCATTCTTTCATTTGCTGGTTCAGTGGGAAATTTCTTTGATTATTTTTTTTTTCACTTTACCTTTTTGTCAATTCTAGTGCGATGAAATAATAACTCAAATGTAAATGAAAAATGTTGGATCCCATATTATGGATATGGATCTTGTTTTTGATGTTATAAATTTGTTTCTTTTCTCATGTATTTATGAAAATCGATTTTCCATTCTGACACCCCTGGCTTAATTCTGGATGTACTCCTATTCATCAATTCTGGCAAATGGTATAATGGTTTATTCTCCATTTGATGAGGTATTATCAATCATTATGAAAAATTAACCAGGCATAGATTATTTTGCTTTTAAGGCCTACTTTCTCAGAATGTCCTTCTTGATTGATTTGAAACTTGCTATTTATGGAACCTAACCAAGAGACAAACCCGCAAACTGAGAAGCATGCAGTGTGTGCATGAGAAAATCATACTTAACCTCACGTGGAGAGACCACAAGACATCGCAGTACATCATGAAGAAAACGGGGGTCAGAGACATCATAGAAAACATTAGAAAACTCAAATTTCAATGGGCTGGTCATGTTGCGAGAATGAAAAACAACCAATGGACATCACGACTCACAACATGGATCCCCAGAGATCACATGCGAAACCGAGGTGGACATAATACAAGATGGAGAGATGAACTAGACAAATTCAGGAAATACTGGCTCCGCAATGCCCATGATAGAGAAATATGGCGGATCCTGGGGAAGGTCTATGTCTAACGACTGATGTTAAAAGACTGATGATGAAGATGACTGGCCGAAATACACTTTCCTTATTGTAAACATGTTGAATGTTTGATACACACAAAAAATTTGTTTCAATTCCATTGCTGAAGGATGCCATGCTTTCCTTGGTGGGGGGCATTTTGAAAAGAAGCATTGAATGTTTAACACAAATTGTAAAACTAGAAATCACTCAGAGTGCATGCATCCGCCAACACCATACACCCACTAAAAATCTGTTCAGATATAGCCTGATGCAAGGAAGATTACTGTAAGAAATTCCTAGATTGGCTCCAAAATTGAAATAATTCTACCTTCATCCATGGCATATCCTTTGGCAAAATGTGATTGAAATTTATTGAAAACTTTTGGAGATATTGTGTTGACAACCAGGAATACATATATGCATTAGAAAATAAAAAATATATTTGTCAATCAGAAAAAAAAATTCCTGGATCCACTCCAATATTTAACCAATTATTCCTTCGTCTACCTTTCCACAAAATTTCATTGAAATTTAGAAATTTTGAAGATATTGTGTGAATATATAGCTACAGATACCTCAATTCTATACATCTGGCTACAATGCACCATTTTGGCTTCCCACAGATCACATACGGATGAATAGAATTAGACTTTTAGTATCATAGATAAATAAATAGAAATCAGATCATTATTATCGGTGGGAGCACAAAATCAGACCACCCATTATCATTTGAAAAATTTTTCCAAGTGAAAAACATGTCCCCAACCCTATCAGTAAGTGCACAGAATTTGGTGGCCAAAGCTCCAGCCGAGTTACGCTAATACAGACAGACGGACAGACAGGTATTTGGTGACTTGATGTAATGATAGTAAAATTTCAGGTGAGTGTAAATGCATTGCAACAGAAATTAAGGGCTGATATAGACATAAATTGAATGAGTAATCTTAGTATGGCCTGTTATCACAACTAACAAGAATAAAAAGATTCAGGAATTTTTTGTTGTCTTCATTGAAAAAGACTACTCAATGTCTTCTTATTTTGAATGAGTGATTTAGATAATATAAAAACTAAAGACTAACAAGCTGATCTGATTATTACATTCAGGGCCTCTATACATTTTGAATGCATAGCATCTGTATTGATTAATAAAATTGAAATTATTCTTTTGAAAGTTTGATTTTGTTAAACTTCACATTTCTCAATCATTAAAACACAGTTTTGTTTAATAAACAACATTTCAGAAGTAGCTACTAAGAATTTCAAAATATTCAAAAAAACATTTATCCCTGAATAAAGTTTTTGTTAAATCTTTAAAAACTTATTTCTGAGCAAATATTTTCTTCACAATCCAAAGTCGAAAAAATATTTTGATGGAAAAAGCAACCACAAACTTTTCTCTTCAAAAGAATATTTTAGTTTTATTGCTGTTTTTGAATATTATCACAATGTTATAATTCCAGCTGGCACTTATCTTTATGGAAAAGTAAATATCTTTAGTAACCATGTATATTTTATAGAGATTTCATAAAATTGAATAAAGGGAGATCATTGACTCACCAAATATTTCCAAATTTTTTAAGAGAATACACTTTTCATACATTCATAAATGATTAAATATAGGAAATTATAAAAATCCAACAGATAGTTGATTTTTGGTTTGATTCTAAAATCTAGGTCTGTTTTGAATAAAAGTTTTCTAATGCAAGTTATTACACCCTATTGTTTGCCCAATGTAAGTAATTTTTCAAAGATAAAACTTCCAGTTCTGAACATTGGAAACAAAATTTTTAAATCATGATTTTCTCCAATCATCTTTTTATGAATGGGACAAAGCTTTATTACAATGAAATGAAGTAGTATACAAGTTGTGTACGTTTTTCCGTCACCTCTACCTTTTTCATCAAAAGTGCATGGAGGTACCTATCATTATTTAAAGTACATTCTGATATTTTCTCAAAAATTTTAATTGGTGCATATATCTATGAGATTAATATGCCTTTATTTGTATATTGGAGATTATCAGCTCATTGCAGTGTTTCTTTAACGTGTATGACGGTACACCAAGAAATGTATTTGACTTATGTGGTTCATAAACTGTAAAAATGACAGGAATTATACAAAACCATTTCAGTAGACGATGAAGGAAATTTTCATAACAGCATAGTGATATACAAATTTCCATAGTGGCATACCGATATATGTACTAGTCATTCCTTTCTCCTTTCACCTCTCACTAAAAAGGATAAAACCACTGGTGGAAACAGGACAGACACAATACTTATGGAAAAGTTCAAGGCTTGAAATACGTGTTTGCGTATTAATAAAAATTTACGTGGCACACTTGAGAGATAATTGCAGCACACTATTGGGCCGACTACTGACTAGGTCCCAGACAGCCCCTGCCCATAGAATGACTGGCCTACTGGGGCTTAAACCTGGCAGCACAGTCCACCCCTGTTTGAGGCAAAAATGCAAACAGATATTCAAAATAGAGACTAATTGTGTAACTAACAACAGATCTCATTAAATAAATTCAAATAAAAATCAGGAAAGCTAACAAGTGTTGAAATGTCAGTGATGCAAGAAATATTTGTCATTGAATTTGTTATTTCTATCATTATTTGGACTATCCTCATCTTGGTTGTTTTTCATTCAACGTTTCGACCGTTGTACTCTACGGCCTTCATCTGGTATCATCTGGTAGGTGTGGGGGAAGTAACGAAGTGAACCCTTTATTTAACCGATGGGGGTATATAGACCACACTCCTCTCTTAGCAGTAGTAGTATTTTCGAATTATTATTGCTAAGAGGGGAGTGCGGTCTGTATACCCCTGTCGGTTAAATAAAGGTTTCAGTTCGTTACTTCCCCCACACCTACCAGATGATACCTGATGAAGGCTGTAGAGTGCAACGGCTGAAACATTGTATGAAAAACAACCAAGATAAGGATAGTCCGAATAATAATAGAAATAATAATAATACCTCACCTCAAAAATTCAGAGAAACATTGAATTTGTTGTTGGATAAATCGATTTTTAAAAGAGTCTTCTAGATATTTACTGTGCCTTGATGAGTTTGGCACAAGGCACAAGCAAAAGTGTCTTTCATACAAGTGTAGTTGTTCATATATGAGTATTGAATCATCGTAGCCCTACAAATGATCTGTAAGACCAACCAGCCAAATGAGCTACAGATTCTTCTCTCTTAGCTTGTCTGAGTGTCTTTATGTGTCTCTAGTACTGCTGGCCTCATTTTTAGCGCTACAACCATGAAAATCTGCATGAGTACACCACTAGGCGCCATCTATAGAACATTTTTTATCTTTTCAAAAAAGTGCTTTTTTGGGGTTCTATGGTCATTTTGAATCGTCAATGCCTAAGTGTTGTACTTGTGTTTTTTTTTTTTTTTTAAAGATGATTTTAGATTAAAGATCTATTTTCTTTAGATCATTTATTTATGTGGGGTAAGGATATTCATATAGTATTCTTTGTATGGTGAGAGTATACAAGCAGGTGTATGTGTATATTCTTGCAGTTAGTGTTTCAATCATGGCTTTAAACATAGAGATGAAGAAGGACTTACAATAAAGAATATGTTTGTTTTAAATACCTTTTCTTAGAGTTAGCATAGACTTGTGTTGAAAGGTAGACAAAATATTTGGTTGGATTTGGTAGTTTTCGGTTGTCATAGTTCATTTGTTTGTTTATGTAGTTCACTGGTTCTCAGAATCGCAGGTCACATTTCTCTCCTTTTGGTCTCAGGTTTCCCCTAATCCTCCCATATTTTGAATTGTTGTATCAAAATCCTCTCTACCGTTATACTTTCCATTGTATGTTCTTCCCTATTACCAAATTTTTCCTGGTAGCCGAGTGAAAACTACTGATCTAGTTGAATGATGTAGTGCAGAGAGAAAGGAATGAAGAAATAAGATTGGATGGATGTGAGGTCTCAAACTTTAGCAGGCAGATCAAGATACATAAAGAGAGCCCTAAAGAGGCAAGGAAATTGCTCATTTGATAATCATGTATTTATATAAGTATTCACAAGATCTTAAACACGGTTGATGTACTAAGAAAATTTGTTCTTTGTTTTATTAGAAATCTGATTTCTGGTCCTTTCCTCTGTCTTCATTTTCTTTTGTCTAAACATCAAGGCAGTTAGAGACTTATAATCTATTGCTAGACTAAGCAAATTTTAACCTATTGTTTGACCAATATACACCAAAGCAGCTGTTCAATTGGTTTATACAGTGTTGAAGAGAAAAGTCTGCATTATGTAAAAAATTTTTTTCCATATTGTATGTTTCCTCATGTCAGCTCGGATTGTGCAATGGTTAGACGTCTGCTACATACGCAGAAGATTCCCAGTACGAGTGAAGAGGGTGGAAAACTTTTCATTAGGACTAATTTTCCTGTTCACTCAGCAGCTAATTGAGTACATTCTCAGATATGTGATCAGAATGGAAGTACCTCTTCAATGGACTTGCCTGCTGCCAAATGGGTGATCTTAAAAACTTGTGAAAATAAAGTCCTGGTCTTTACCAGACTTGAAACTTGCAAGGATCACTCAGCTGACCCATGGAAAGGAAAGCAGAATTTCTTTGCTGGCCGTATATTCCATCAGGGCTCATCTCTTAAGACATGAGTGTTTTACTTTGTGCTTCCTCATTCTAAAAGTCCCAGTGTTTTTAATTGGTAAACTCCAAACTATATTGGAATCTCAGCCAAGGTAAAAGTTCTCTGCAATAGGTATTGCTTGCTAAATGTCTTTGTATGGTATCTTTGGAGATTCATACCTTTCCCAGGAGTATGAAGCTATTTTACTATAAACTGCACACTCGAGTGTCTTATCTATGTGGTGATCTCATACTCTCCTTATCATTTGTTAATACAGTTATACCTTGCCTTCATGAACTAGTTAGTGATAGTTCATAAAATAAAGTATAATCATTCATTGAAAATAATACATCAAATAAGGTTATATTCTAAAGTACAAAAAATGGATTAAGTTTACTTTTCGCACCATGAGATTGACCACTTCATGAAATGACGCTTTTGTCTTGACACTCGGTGATGTCATTCAAATGTCACCGTCTTAAAAATGCAAACAAATAACAAATGTTTACGGAAATTACTTACCTCAGATAAACGAGTCATTTTTTAATAAAAAAAAGGAATTTTTGTCCTTTCAATTCCCAAAAGTTGAATGAGAAAAAAAAACAACTTTTTTTGTTAAGAGTTTCGAAAAAATACAAAAAAGGTGTCAAGTCAAATGTGTCCTTTTACAAAGCAGTCAATCTCAGAGTGCGAAAAGTAAACTTCATCACAAAAAATTTTATAGAAAATCTTTCAATAGTTATATAAATAAATATTACAGTTGTTTTTTTCTCATCACCAAGGCTTCCTGAATTTTTCCCTCTTGACATTGTGAGGATGCAGTAAGATAAATAACTCTCAAAGAAGGCATGCAAGTAGACACCACAGCAGACAATCATAACTTCACAATTAGAATGTTCAGCACAAATTGCAATGAACACTCTGTCGGGATACCTAGGAAAATAACTGTCAACAAACAGGCTCCACACTTTCCTCTAGTGAGCTATGCAATTCTGACCAATCAAATTTTGAAAAAAAAGTAAAAAATTCCCATTACTGAACTTCATAATTCATCAAGTGTAGAGTTGGATGCATTCATCTTTTGTGTACACAACTTAGACAATACTGTACATCAACACAAAGGCAAGTAAGAATGCATTCTCTGTCAGTAAACATTCATACAGACTTGTAACAGTGTTATTTACTTGTGAACAACATTTTACTGTGTCCAAATTGAACAAAAGTAAGATTTTATATAATTTCCACTAAGTTTGAAATTTCATTTTAATGTTTGCAAAGCCAGGAGTTTGTGAAATAAGATATACCTGTAGATAAGTCTTTAAGAAATACAAGCAAGAGTGAGTAAAATCCAGTTTCTTCATTAACCTTCTAATTCAATGCTTTTAATCACCATCATCAACCTTTTAAAGACTGATAGCAATAGGCCTTCCCAAAAGTCATTTGTTCAAAGTGTAAAATATTGGCAATGATCAGCCATACTCTATCTCAAGGCACAGTCCTAGACTTTTTCAATGTATGTATATGTTCCTAAAAAAAAAAAGCAACAATACCTCAAAACCTCAAAAGATACAAAGACACTTATTGCTATAAAATCTTTTGAAAAAAACATTTAATCCAAATTGATTATTTCTTATTCACAAAGTTTATCTCTTTCTGGAAAACTGTTAACAATTGTATTTCTCCAATATTCTGTTGCAGCTGGGGTGGGGTGTAGGTTGTTGTGCAATAACAACCTAATCTTTCACATGACAGCTCCTAAAATTGGTGTACATTGTTCGCAAGCTCAGTATTTTATAAGAAGTAAATATCATCCTTGCTACAATAAACAGAAAATCTGCACAAAACTTGATAATTCATAGAAATTTAATATTTCTCACCAGTTCATGTCATATCTAAACAACTTCCAATTTCTCCATTCTTGTTTTAAGGTACATATAGTATTAATTTTATTGCACAGTTGTTATAAAGCTTCAGTATAAGTTTGCATTCTATTTAGTATTAGTGAGACAATTTAGTTCAATGAAAACAAAATTAAGGCACTAGGAGTAATAGTTTTCAAATTATAGGTAAATATATCCATGTATCTTTTGACTAACATATTTGAGGTACTTACTGAAAAAGAAAAAAAAAGGAACAGGTCTGGTGAGTCAATCAATAGAAACATCCACGTGACCGACATCTTTTGCAGTATGTTGTGTTGGGGGTGATCAGTTAGGAATTTTAAAGAGTGGTTATCAATAGATAAGTTACTGCTCTCACCTTGTTTCGGATAGTAAACTTGAGCTTATATTGCAAACTAAATCATGAAAAAAAGACTAAACTTTTTTCTGAACATAATAAAGTGTAAATTTCGAAAATTTCACTCCTCTAACTCCATTGGTGTAGTAATTACATACATAGCTGTCAAGCCAGACCAACTTGAAAACTGAAGAAACCTATCTTGATAGTTTTGGTTGACAGTTTCTAAGAACCACCGAGAACTAAAAGTATGATTTCTTGTCACATAGCATCCCCAACCCGGCCGCCAGAAAAAAATTTTACTAGCTGAGAGCATACAGAAAAAACAAAAGGATTTTTCCCCTCGGATTTTATGCAAGAAGTAAATTTTGTGTATCTTTTGAGGTACATATACCTGTAAGCTTTTCGATTACATATGTTTAAAAAATAAAAGGGTTTTTCAAGAGCTTCTATTTTCTTTGATAGTCAGATGCAATCAACTCCAAATGAACGATAAGGAAAGAAAACAATCGCATTTTGATTACATCCATTAAAAATTGTTGTTTCTTAAGAGCTTCGAAAATAAGGTACATTTTCTTTGATCGTTGGACTCTAAAATCACTTCACCTTGCTGCTGAATACTGTACACCTGAGGAACCTACACAAGCTTCAATTACTCTCAAACACAAATCCTTAACACAGGCTGCCTATGAGCAATTTATCAAGTAGCTGCAATAAGTAAATATGGAACATGACTTGGTATTTGCGATGCTCAATACCCAGCTAAGTGCCCTCTTCTGTTCATTATGAATCTCTACTCTCTCTTTATCTAATGTGTTCCACAGAAGAATATTTCTTGCTATGCTCCAATGAAGGGTCACACTAGCTGGCTTCTCTAAGATAAAGGTTCCTGTATATAACCAGTGCACGTCCCATATTACAACTTTGGGTAAACAAATAAAAAGGAAGAAAAATGTTGAAATGAATCCAGATCGTATATCACACCTGCTTTATCTTCAACATTCATTCTTGCTGTTCAGGTCATCTTGGCTTCATTTTTCTCCTCTTCTTCTTTCAACAGAACAAAAAAAGGCCTTTTTTTCTCTAAGCATGGCAAGAAAAACAAACATCTTGTATATTTAAAGTTGTAATGCATGCACGTTCGTATGTTTGAACTCTCATGAATCAAGAACTACACAGAGGCAAAAAAAAGGTTGAAGAGGCAGCAATGTCCGAATAGTATCCCATCAATGGCTATTGCTACACACGCCCTCTCCCTAGAGGGGTTGATAGGGTGGGTTTCCAGCTAGTTCTAGCTATTTCCTATAGGTTTGATAAAAGGAAAATATCTCGATTTCCTGAGGAATATCAATGAATACGGTTTTTGGCTGAGTAAAGTACACGAATCTAAGATTTATTTCCTGGTGCCCTGTATAAAATATCATCATCTGTTCATCTTAGTTGAAGATAACTATGGCTTCATTTCTGAGTGGTGTAGTCGGTGTGGTGCACTACAGAGTCTGCAGTCACGGAAATGTGGGTGGTAGGGAGAGTGGAATTGGTGAGTTCAAACCCTGGCTGAAACAGTGTTCACCTCACTCTTGGGAACGACATGACTCCATCTCTTCTCTTCCCTAGCTAAAGGTAAATAACAGAGTTAACTGAACTCTCTAGCCATGTTTGGTAATTCGTCTAGGAGGTGGATGACTTACATTCTAAACCCGTTAAGGTCAGCAATGCATTGTAAAATGCTAAGAGCACATACGCAGACAAAAGAGTGAGGCTGAAAAACTGCACTTTCCTTCATTTTAATTTGAATCACACACATCATGACATATATGATAATTAATAATTGTGTCATCCACAGACAGCTGTCTCGATGTATTACAACTCTTCAGTACATATATATATATATATATATATATATATATATATATATATATATATATATATACATATACATATATGTGTGTGTGTACATATACATATATGTGTGTGTGTATATATATATATATACAAAAATGTGTGTGTATATATATATGTATATGTGTGTGTATATATATATATACATATGTGTGTGTATATATATATATACATATGTGTGTGTATATATATATATACATATGTGTGTGTATATATATATATACATATGTGTGTGTATATATATATATACATATGTGTGTGTATATATATATATATACATATGTGTGTGTATATATATATATATACATATGTGTGTGTGTGTATATATATATATACATATGTGTGTGTATATATATATATACATATGTGTGTGTATATATATATACATATGTGTGTGTATATATATATATACATATGTGTGTGTATATATATATATACATATATGTGTGTATATATATATATACATATATGTGTATATATATATATGTGTGTATATATACATATGTGTGTGTATATATATATATATGTGTGTGTATATATATATGTATGTATGTGTGTGTATATATATATGTATGTATGTGTGTGTGTATATATATATATATGTATGTGTGTGTGTATATATATATATATGTATGTGTGTGTGTATATATATATATGTATGTGTGTGTGTATATATATATATGTATGTGTGTGTGTATATATATATATGTATGTATATGTGTATATATGTGTATATATACATATATGTATATATGTATATGCGTATATATATATGCATGTATATATATATGTATGTATATATATATATTAGTTTGTACCTATAGTGTGCATAATACTTTTTACAATTCTCCAGAAACAACCACAAGTGCCACAAGTAACCTTAATACCTATGGATCAACTACATTCTACAAGAATGGAAAAAGCTTATGCCATTCAATGACCACAAATGAAGCCAAGGACTAAACTCTTGCAAAATTGGAATGTACTTGCTACAATCTGCCTTTAGATACCAACAAACTTCATGCTGCTTTTTCCAGGCTTTGATATTGCTATATTGTAATACTAATGGTTGAGCAGAGAAAAATGGTACAGCAGAAAATTAGAAATATTTTTTGCTCTTAACTCTGGCTTTGGTGAAGTTACTGACGATCAAGAATGATAGTATTTTTATCGAGTTACCGTATAAGCCTGCTATAAGACAAATGATTTACAAGGGTATTTGAAGGACTGCCGCTCACTGCATTTCATCCAAGCCACATAACTGTTCATATCAAGCTTCAGTGGATAGCATACAAGTCATAATACCAGTGCGTTGTATGCAACGTGATATTTGGAAAATTAGAAAAAAAAAATTAAACGTTCTTCTTATATACAGGGATATACAGTAATATAAATTCATAAATGGATAAATCCTTATTTGAATTTATCAAATCACCATAGCCCCACAAATGGCCCACCTGACCAACCAGCCAAGTGGGCTACAGATTCTTCTCCCTCTGCTTGTTTGTGTCTCCGTGCATTCCTGGTCATATTTTTAGGGCTACAACCTTGAAAATTTGCATGAGTACACCACTAGGTACTATCTGAAAATGTTTTTTTATCATTTAAAAAAGATGCTTTTGGGTGTCCATGGTCATTTTGGAACCACCACCACCACCACCATCATCATCAGTCTTTTAATGTCCGTCGTTAGTTATAGACCTTCCCCAGGATTCGCCACAATTCTCTATCATGGGCGTCACGGAGCTAGTATTTTTTAAATTTGTCTAGTTCATCTCTCCATCTTGTATTTTGTCCACCTCGGTCTCACGTGTGATCTCTGGGGATCCATGTTGTGAGTCGTGATGTCCATCGGTTGTCTTTCATTCTTGCAACATGGCCTGCCCATTGCCATTTTAGTTTTTTTAATTGTAATAAAAGATCTATTTTTTTTAGCTGATTAGTTCTAGTACTGGCCTGGACTATGGATATACTGCTTTATCTTCATTTGAAAACATTTCATGATTAACAGCCAACACAACTGACCAGTTATCAAAGGTGCTCAAATTAAGGAATTTATAGCCAAAAAAACTTACCTTTCTCTGCAACAATATGAAAAAGAAAAAAATAAGAAAAATTAATTTTTTTATAACCAAGTTGGAATTTAAGAATTACATGTACTAAAAATTTTCTAGATTTTTCAGTTTCATTTCTAACATAAAAGTACTAAAAATTAATTCAAAATTATATATTTTGCTTGCTTGCTCAAGTAGAATTATTGGGGAAAAGAGAAAAGAAAATACTTTGTGTTGACTATTTGAAAATGAAATAGAGGCATCACTTGATGTAACACATTTTTTTAAAGCATTAATTATGTTTTAGAATAGGGTATCAAAGATTTGCACAGTCACTTTTATGCTGACATGCCTGACATGAAACCACAGTAGACCCTTTATTAGTAAGAAAGGAGAATTTCTATTGGAATGGCAATAAAAAATACAATAGAGAAAATACATGAGCCAGTAACATATATGTTTAATATTGCTGTTGAGTTTCATGTACAGGATACATTAGATATATCATCATCAATCTTTTAATGTCTGTCGTTCAACATAGACCTTCCCCAGGATTCGCCACAATTCTCTATCATGGGCGTCGCAGAGCCAGTATTTCCTGAGTTTGTCTAGTTCATCTCTCCATCTTGTGTTCTGTTGGCCTTGGTTGTCTTTCATTCTTTCAACATGGCCTGCCCATTGCCATTTGAGTTTTTTAATAGTTCCTATGATGTCTTGAACTCCCGTTTTCTTCCTTATGTACTGTGCTGTCTTGTGATCTCTCCATGTAAGGTTGAGCATGCATATGCTGCGTGCTTCTCAGTTTGCGGGCCTGTCTCTTGGTTAGGTTCCATGTTTCAGCTCCATAAGTGACTATGAGGAGAATGCATTGGTTGTATACTCTTCTTTTCAGGATTATTGGGTTCATCTGGTTTTTGAAAGTTGAGCTTGCTCTGCCGAAGACTTGCCTTCCCAGAGTGATTCTTCACTTGATTTCCTCCTCTTTTGAGGATCTCATGGAGATTCGTTGTCCTCGGTAGATGTAGTGGTCTACCTTGCCAAGTTTTGCATCTTATATCTTGACAGTTATGTTCTTCTTCTCCACATGATTGTTGCACATGATTTTCATTTTACTGAAGTTCATATGTAGGCCGACTTTTTTGCTTTCTTCGTTTAGTTCATCTAGCATGAGTTGGAGGTCATGTAGGTTCTCTGCAAAAAGGACAGTGTTGTCTGCAAATCTAAAGTTGCTCAGATATTCGCTGTCTATTTTGATTCCTCTATTTTCTCAGTCCATGTTTAGGAAGATCTTCTCAAGGCAGGCGGTAAAGAGTTTGGATGAGCTGGTATCACCTTGTCTTACTCCTTTTTGGAGCTGGAATGGTTCAGAGTCCTTATGTAGCCTAATGAAGCTATGATTGTATAAGATATATACGTGTTATACCTCTGACTGTACAATTGCTTTGTTCATGTTTTATATCCATTGTGACTGCTTACATCTATTATTCCTGTATTCCTGTCAAAGTTTTTTCAACTCCATTAAAACCTTATGAGACCTCATTGGATGTTCAGTGGAAAGATATCAAGTGATGAATATCTGTAACTGTAAATTGTTAAGTAAGCGCAAACACAGCTGAATATGAAGAGAGAGTCCAGTTTACTATAATACTTATATTGTAAATCGAACCTGCCATTAAAAACTTTTAAAGTTTTGGAATTTTCGGGAACAAACTTGCTAAAAACATGCTCTGGGGTCCCATTAGTATACAGAGAAAATTTCATGGGTATATATTGTGCTGTTCCTGAGTTACACCGTCACGTACAGACAGATGGACATTTGGTGAACTATAGTATAGTATACAGTCAATTGAAGACCATGAGCGAATGCAAATAATTTTCTTTCATTTCGATATAACTTAGTATATCTCGGAATTTTTGATATAACTTGTATGAATTTGATTAGATATTTTGTTCTATTTTACACATTATTTTGTTATCTAGCATTTTTTGAGGTTTGGCGATAATCAAGTCCCAATGTTACTGTATTAAAGAGATATAATTACATTTCTTGTTTGCGGTTTTCTGCCACATGTGTTTTCAATGAGCACTTTTCCCTACTCCTTCTTGTCACTTAGCTTATGCTTCCCTTCCTATCAAAGTGCAGAACACAACTTTATTCTTTCAACTCTCTCTCTCTCTCTAATCACTTTATGCTTGTTTCCTCTTTGATTCATCCATATAAATACCATATATTTCGGTAGATAGGGTGACACATGAAGCATCCAAAAATCACTCTGAAAAACAAGGTCATCTCATAGGTCAGATACAAAAACAGTGCCGAAATGTTGTCCTGAAACCATGAATATCTGGCTGAAATTAGGGTCTCGTCTTATATATGTTGCTTTCATACAACATGTACTCTGAAACACTGTTTGACGCAACATAGTTCGGTCATATACATTAATGAATGCAATAGCATTTTTTCACCTTCTTTTGAGAAATTAAATGCACATGGAACATCGATTGAACCTGTGTTGAGTTTATGGTTTTCTCTCGTGCAGACTGTATAAACTGCAGCAAGAACAAAATATTTGTAGAAAATTGAGGTCTGATCTATTTAAAGTCTCAGAATGTCTAGATTTTGTGTTTTTTTCAAAAGTTTTTTGATAGCGTGATAATTAATTTCATCTCCGTTTGCCTTTCTTCCTTTTATCCATTGATTTCTCGGCTGAGTATGAACAGACATTGAACTCCTAAGACATGAAAGAGAGGCATCTTGTATCTTGATTGATTTCTAACATTAAATAAAGCAAACTTAAACACCGCAGACAAAAATATTCTTTGTATTTACTTTATCTGGCATGGGTGGCGTGGCTCATTTGGTGAAAGTGCTGCAATTTTTTCGCATGAGTGACATGGCTCACATGGTAAAGGTGCTGGAATTTCTGGCATGGGTGACATGGCTCACATGGTAAAGGTGCTGGAATTTCTGGTATGGGTGACATGGCTCATATGATAAAGGTGCTGGCATTTTACTGGAAGGTTTGGAAAGGTGACAGAGTCCCTAGTTCCACAATCAGTGTAGTAATGGTTAAAAAAATTTGCAATGTTGATCATTATTACTGTAATGAGTTTGAGCCTTATTGGGTGCCCCACTTCTTTGGCCTTGTGTCAAACAAAGCTCAACTTAATGGATATCAAGTATAATCTGCTTCAGTATTTACAGTATATATACAGCTTAGTTTGACACCAGGCAACTATTTGGTCGGGGGAGACAGGGGGGGGAGGAATGGTCTCTGTTTACCCATCCAGCACTCATGATTCTTTGACATATTTGTAGCCATAATGTCTTTGGTGAGTTTGAATAGAGAGAACCCAGTTATTGGGAGGAAAATCTTCCCCAAAATATTGATTGGAGTTTTCGGTCTGAGCGCAACTCTCTCTCTGTCTCTTCTCTTATTAAGACTATTTATATCTGTTCCTATCAATATGTCTGGTTTATCAATGTTTTTCTCTGAATGATTTTCAGTTTGTTTTTTATTTAGTGGGGTTGCAGGGTTGTCAAGGGGGTGTTGCTTTTTTTCTCCCCATTCCACTACTGCCCTACCCCTACTGCGATAATAATATCATTATATTTGGTTGAAGTTTTTTTTTTTTTTTTTGTCTGACTCTCTTAAGCATTTTAACGATTGATTAAAAAAAAAAGTTTCAGACTATGGAAAAGAAAAGCAACAATTTAAATAAAAGAAGCATCAGTTTTAAAAATGCAGACTCTCATATCACTTGAATTGTGTTGATTTTATCAAGAGACACAAGTGTAGTCTCCTGTGAGAATTTGCTTATACCAATTTCCGAGGAGTGAGACGGTGTATTGATATCTTATTTAGAAAGTCAGTATTCAGTAATTGGACTTCATCTGTCACTAGTTGCAAATTCACTATCATTGTTCCAGCAGTTATTCAGACTATTAGGAACTGTCAAACAGAACTGTCAACTTGGGTTTCCATCAGTTTTCAAGTTGGTCTAGCTGACTATGTATGTAGGTTGGATGAGTAAAAGCTGCACTAATTTACCTAGAAGGCTGTAAATTTGAATATTTATTCTTTATAGTATCTACAAAAAATGTTTTTTCTTTTTTTTCAGAAATTACTCCCGTAAACAGTTTTTTAGTGTGTGTATGTGTGTAGGGGGGTAATTGGCAATGTAAGTTTATGCTAAATTGATCCCTTACTTTGTGTCCATTTGTTTTTTGAAACTTCAGACTTTTTTTTACTGATCATTGCCCAACAAAATGTGAGCGAAGAGACTTATTCATTGATCATCCCAAGTCCCGATATTTTAATTGATCACCCCTATTGTGTTATGTCACTTAAAGACTTAGGTCAGGTGACGGTTTCTATTGAGTGACTAACCAGACCAGCTGATCTCATTCTTTTTGTTGCTTTCGTTATTGCTACAATTTAGCAGAAATTTTCTTTCAGTAATTTAGAAAAAAACCATTACCATTCTCTCAGTGTTGTTCATACTGTTGAGCTTATTTTTTTGTTGTTACTATACAGTTTGTACATTTGAAGAAGGCTGTAGAATGGGATTGCCGAAATGTTGAGTATAGCAATGAAAACCAAAAAACATGAGTTCAGTAATCTAAGCAACTCTTGGAATAATGATGACTCGTCTTAAAATTCGTCCTTAAAGATAACTTTGTAAAATGTATCATTAATGAGAAATAGATGTAATTGTCTCGATTGATGGAGCATTGGCATTCAATAATTTTTAACTGGTACAATGAAGGTGACAAAGGGTTCTATCCTTTTTTTTATATGTGTTTGTTTGTTTGTGTGTTCCAGTACTACTGGCCATACTGTTTTGTCCACAGACTTGAAAATTGGTATCAGTAGACCCCTTCTGGAGGAAATTTTTTTTTTTTTTGATTTATTGGAAAAAAGCCTTTTTTTTTTTTTTTTTACCTTTTTGAGACCTTATTTTAATGGATAAACTTTATTTTAATTCATCTAGAATCTCCAGAATCTAGATTTCATTACTCTATTTTAGATATTTTCCAGAGGAAAACGCCAGTATTTCTTTCATCTTATATCTGTTGCTTTTTATCTCATGTCATTATTCTACTACCATTAAGTAAATGAATTAGATTGGAAATGAAGTATAAGTTCTCAAGAAGATTTGAACTCCCATCCATTGCCTTTGGGAACTTGTCTTACTAGGACGGTGC
Source organism: Thysanoteuthis rhombus (assembly GCA_963457665.1). NCBI lineage: Eukaryota > Metazoa > Mollusca > Cephalopoda > Oegopsida > Thysanoteuthidae > Thysanoteuthis > Thysanoteuthis major. The sequence goes on from OY735237.1 coordinate 5,143,955, forward strand.
CATACCAACTATGCCATGAAAGTACAATCAGTGAGAGTCGTTAAAATTTTATCATATAGCTATGTTCCTCTCTACTCTCATCCTCTCTAAAATGCCGTGTTGTTCTGTTTATTTACATGTGTAGAATGACGATCCAAAAGAAATGATAAATAGCAACAGAAATGAGATGAAAGAAAGATGGGTAAAAGAAATTAAGATCAATGACGATGCCATATTGAACCCCCTTTAAAAACCTATTTTGGAGTGGAATTTTCAAAAAGTTTTTTGTACTCATTGAAAGGAGTGTTTGTGTGCGAAATTTCAAGTTTCTATTATGAAATTCAAAGTTAATTGCATCTATTCTGTATCATTAATAACTACATAGAGATCAACTAAAATTTTGGGAAAAGGGGGTGATCAATGAATAAGTTATTTTTCTCACCTTTTGTTGGGAAGTGATCACTAAAAAGTCTGAATTTTACAAAAAAAAAAACTGAGCATAAACTTGGACTGCAAATTGAACCCTCCACGAAAATCTATTTAGGGGAGAAAATTAGAAAGAAAGATTTTGTAGACATAATAAGGAGTAAATATTTGAATTTTCAACCCTCTAGCTCCATTGGTGCTGCTCGCATGTGTGATACACTGACTTAGAAACTGGAGAAAACCTATTTTGACAGTTTTGGTGAAAGTTTTTGTTTACGGTATCTAATAGCTGTTGCTCTGCTCATAGTATACTTACAACTGTATTCTGTGTCAGTATGTTCACTCAATAATTTGGATGGTTAATGCAAAGTACTGTTAACTAAAATTCTTGTATTAATTTTTTTTTATATAACTTGAAACCCCTCATAAGCTTAGACGTACACTGGTTGGCTTTGGGCTTTATAATCATTAAATTGCATAAAGTTGGTTTTGGGTCATTATCCTGAATGAAGAAAAGTTTGATATAATAAGTATTTCCATCCATTACACAGGGATTATCACCTCAATATCTATTAAGATCGATAAAGTTAAATAACGGGAGGAGATTTCTTATGTCAGGAAAAATAGCTCCTGTAATCTTTTTCTCAAAGTAACCTTTTCATAATCAAATTCAGTAAATATTGAAAGTTTAATTAAGTAAAATAAATGAGTTTTATTTAAATATCCATTGCTTTTCTAATGCTATAGCTATCGGTAAGAACCTAAAGCACTGTAGTATCTAGAAAAACTATGGGAATTGCCTGAAGCAACCATCACCAGTTAATAACCTAATCTTCTGCCCTCAAAAAATCAAAAGCGAATTCAATGCTACTTTATTTTCCATTCTCAACTTTATCCTTTTTGCAATGTCCAAGTTCAACTGTTTGTGAATATTTTTGTTTGATCCCTACTCTTTTGCATACGCATTTCTGCGATCAATTAAAAAATCAGAAAAACAGGGGTGATCAATGAATATACTACTTCTTGCCCTTTGTTGGGCTGTATTTTCAAAACAAAATACAAGCAGGCATGAACGGGACCAATTTAGCATAAACTACCATTGAGATTTGAGGCCCTCCCATTGAAAACCTTGGTATCTTCAAAAAAATAAAAAAAGATATTTTCTCTGTGCATTGAGAGGAGTGTGTGTGCAAATTTTCAAGTTTCTACTATGAATAGTGAGGACTGGACTAAGTCCAGATAGATACATAGATCCATATAAATACCAGAACACATGAATAACCCAATTTCAGCAAAAGTGATTAAACCTGTCTGTTGTGGGTAATGGTGATTAATGAGAGAAAGATGGGTAAAAAAATAATAACAATGTTTCATTTAAGAAATTCAAAGACTATTACATCTTATATTACTAGTGTAAACATGGTACTGTAATGGAGATCATACAAGAATATGATACAGCTGTATGGCTAATTGGAACAACACCTGTTGGTTGAGTATTTATAGCCCAATTGGTAAGGCACTGTCATGATGAGGGATGCTCTCAATAATAAGGGATGTAAATTTAAATAATATTGGAAGTTCATTCCTTATTTCCAATGGTAAATGGTTGTAGAAATAATGGAAGAATGATCTGAGAGTTACGATAAGAAGCAATAGGAATAATATAGAGGAAAAAAACTAGCCCCAAATTAATGACATTGATTAATACTTCCTTCAAGAAATTCAGACGACTTAGGACAGATATATCTATTACTACAACTACGAAGTGTAAACATGCATAAAAATGAGGAAAACCAGTAAAGAATAATGGCCATACTTCATCTAAGAAATTTGAATAACCTAATATCATTATGTTAGTTACTATTACAAGATGTAAACAAGCAATTGAAATAAGATTTAAGGATAACAAGTAAAGAATAATGACAATACTATATCTAAGAAATTTGAACAACTTAATACTATGTTTGTTACTATTGCAAGATGTAAACAAGCAACAAAAATAAGATTAAAGGATAACTAATCAAAGATCAATAATGAAAATAAAAAATGATGACAATGTCTGAGTTAATTGTATAATTGGGATGACTGCCTAATTGGACCAAATAGCTCTATTCTCATTGTGTCCCGATTAACCGGAATCTACTCTCTCATGTATGAGATGCTACTTAAATATCTGAGTAATTTGAATAGCACATACTAATCAAATGTAGTACGGATTTTTGCAGCTACTTTTTGTAAGTAGCACCCAAACACCTAGTGTCTGATATCTGCTTCAAAGTATTACTTCAAATGAGACAGTAGAAACTAGGTGTTAGGGGAAGTAATCTATCTTCATAGTCAAACTCTCAAACTTTTGGGTAGCACCATATATACCTCATATATATATATATATATATAATAAGATATTAAGAGATGAGTAACTGAAGTGACACAAAATTTTTTGAATGTTTAGTGTTTAAAGCTTTCTAGACTAATTATATATATATATATATAGATAGAGAGAGAGAGAGAGTGTCTGTGTGTGGTTATACTTATTTTTTGTTTCTTATCTTCTAATTCTTCAGATCAATAATCAGACTGTCTCCTTTGACATCCAGACTCCCAACTGAGCAGAATCCAAGGTATGTGATCTCTTATCACTTAGACAGGGAAAGGTGTGAAATTATTGTTACCTTGCCAACAAAGTTGTTCTGCACTGATTAGAGAAAATAAATTGTTACCTGTTGCTTTACTCATGACATAATCAACATTTTTTGGCTACAAGAATGATGATGCCGATCAGAAAAATGTTATTCCTCCTGGAAGTCCACTTAGATAGTGTAATGGTTAGTATCTGTCTCACAGGCAGCAGGTTCCGCGTTCAATTCCTGGTATGAGCGCAGAGTGAGGAAACATCTTCCTTGTGCACTCAGCAGCAGATTGAGTACACTCTAAGCTGTGTGATTGGGGTGGAGGTATTTCTTTGGTGGACATACATCCTACTGAGGGGGTGGTTGTAAAAAAGATTTATAAGACTGAAGTCCTGGTCTCAACCAGAGGAAATTTTTAAGACTGAAATCCTTGTCTCAACCAGGCTTGAAACTTGAAAGGATCTCTGAGCTGATACATGCTATGGAAACTGGGACTTCTTTTTCTTCTTCAGTCAGTCAGTCAGTCCTTTAATGTTCATTGTTGAACATAGACCTTTCCCAGGATCTGCCACATTTCTCTATCATAGGCGTCACGGAGCCAGTATCTTCAGAATTTGTGTAGTTCATCTCTCCATCTTGTATTTTGTCGGCCTCAGTTTTGCTCTTGGAATCCATGTTGTGAGTCGTAATGTCCATCGCTTGTCTGTTATCACTGGCTGTATATTCCTGTGGGTGTTGTTTCTTGAGAGGCAAACGTTTTCCTTCATTCTGCATGAGTTTCTTCAAGAACAAGACTGATTGCTATTGGTATTATTGTGAAGATTTTGTTAATTGTATCTATATAATACTAGATTGATCGTATTGGGATGAAGATTCAAAAAGCTGATCACATTGGATTGTTTTTCTAAAATCTTCTATCTGTACTTGAGGTGTCTTGGTTGGGAGGGAGTGAAGACAGCGGTCAGGTCATTTCATCCAACTTTTTAACTCTCATTTATTTTACTTGAGAAATTCATTATAATCCTCTTCTGGCTTACTATGCCCATCAAAACTTCACCACAGTACCATTAACCATACATTTTAGGAACACATTCCTTACTCTGTCTGTTGTCAGCCTCTCGTAAAGTATTGGACTTCCCAGTTTGAATTCAATGTTGTTTGTATCCCAAACTGGTTGCAATCAAGTCTGAGGAGCAGAGTCTGCTCTGCTATTTACCCATAGCTGGAGGGAGAAAAGATGGATTCATGCCTTTTCTAAAGGCATTACTGGAGTTCGAACTCTGTTCACGAATTTCATTTTCTATGCTGTAAACTGTTAGGCCACCTGCACCTCCAGATTGCTTAGAATATGGGGTTCAAAAGCCTGACTACATTGATAACAAGGTGTAAGAGGTTGAGCACTCTGCAAATAAGACATAAAAGACTAACCTTTGGATTTAAGAATTTTAAGGTCAAAACTGGTTTAGGGTTGGGAATTAAGGAATAAAATATTGAAAATCTTATTCTTGTTCTGGGAAATTCTATGTCTCGTTTTTTCCACTAAAATCTTATCTTGTTTCCTGATCTATACTTCTTGATAATATGACGGACTTCAATTTTAGCTTTCAATGAGATTTTTTGCGTTAACATAAAGTTGAACCGTTTGACCTTTGACTGACTGCTGACCAGTTTTTTTTCCATATTAAAATTTGACTGTGTACAGACCTACCAGCTATAGTGTCTACACAATACTCAAATTCCTCTTACTGAAGATGCATATTAATCCTCTTGGGACATATATATCCCAAGGTTTCTATGACTGCTGTGATTTAAATGTCCTTTAGATCTCTCTTAAAAGTCTACCGGTACGTATGTGTTACAAAAAAAAAAAAAATGAGATTTTCCCAGCTTTTATAACGACAGACAGTTGACGTCATCATAGTATGAAACTCACACAGGAATTAGTACACTCATAATTAAACAGGAAAGACTCCACTAATTTTTGAAAATATATTTTAGATTTACGATTGATGTAAGAATACATGAAGTAAGACAAACATTACTTTTAATTCATTTTCCATTTTAACATCTTGGACGGCTTTGTACCAGAAGACATTTCAAACAGGATTATATTGTCCCAATGGTCTTTTTTGTGATATATATTTCTTCCTAAGTAGCTAGCTTCACACAAAAATGATCATTATCATTTCTCTGATATAAATCTGTTGTTTTCCTGGATATGGTATTTATTTTCATAACAACTTCTGGGTGTCTAATGTGGGAATGAAATATTACATTCATTTCTGTTCAGAGTGATGATAGATTTTGATAATAATAAATGTCTATTTGGACAAATATGTCCCAAGATAAATGCATCCCATCGTGATTCTGGCTCTTCAATGTATGGAATATTCAGGCATTAAGCACCTTGATAAATTTGTCTTGAAAAGTTACATTACAAATAAACCAGAAAATTCCCTAATCAAAAAATAGCAATTTAAATAAGGCAATTGAAATATCTAAAAAAAGTTAAATATGACCTGAGGGGCAGATTTTCCTTTTGTTTCAACACATGATCAAATGCATTGTTTTTCAAAGGGAAGCATCTCCCCTTCTTTGGGGAGAGGGGGTGGAAGGATACCTAGGAGAGGGTGCTGGAAAACCTGAATGAATAAGAATTTTTTCAAGGGAAGCACCTGCCAAAAATCATAAATGATGTGACATTATTTTTCTGAAGCACACGTCTGCGGTAAAGAAGCTGACAACTTTCAGTTCATTAATTCCACTGTCTTTTGCTGTGCTATGCAAAATTACTGAGAGGTGATTTTGCGGTTTTTCCCATCTTAAAAGCATTTATTGACAATGATGAGACTCGGGAGGGAGTTACCAAGGCTGAGAGGGAGGTTTTACGAAAGCATTGGCAGCAACTGAGCTACAACTTTACAAAGTACTTTGGTAATGAGGACACTATGTATGAGTGAATTGCATCACCATTTACAGGCAGCACTTAATTTGTTCCAAATTCTTTGCAAAATGACTCCATTGATTTAAAGAATGACTTGGCTCCAGTGTTTGAATCTTTGAAGTATACAGACTTTTGGTTAAAGATGATTAGAGATTTGAAGTTTCAAGCCTTTGCATTGTGAGCAGTGAAGATTCTACTTCTGTTTCTGAAAACATATTTGTGCAAAGTTAAATTTCAAGCCACGGTGCTAATGAAAACTAATCTACGCAATAGGCTTTGTACAGAATAAAACATGAGACTGGCATTGGCATAGTTGGTTGTGCCATGAATAAAAATCCTTGTAGTAAATAGAATTAAAAAATAATCTCACCAACAAGCAAGTAACTCACAATACCTTTTGAGCTGTTATTTGGACAGTTTTTGTAAAATTTGAGTTGTTCAAAAAATAAATGTCTTCTTGGAATATGGTTTCTTAATGTCTCAGAGGTTTGTGGCTTGGGTTTTGTCTGAAGTTGAGAAAGAGGGGCATAGAGAAAAATGCTGAGAACCAGGGATCTAATGAATGAACAATTGGTTTGAGAGTCATAGAAAAGAGTGTAGAAATAAGTTGAATATTGGGTTATGGTAAATTAAAGTAATGAGAAGCAAACTAAGATATAATTCATTACCAGTAACAATTGCTCTAATCAATAAATAAATCTAACCCGAAATTCTGAAATTAATCGCCCCAAACCTCTGTATGAAACATCATTATTAAATTTCTGCTACTAGTTACCTTCATCTTAATTGTTATGAATGGTTGCATGTTAAGTGAGCCACCCACTGGCATAGGGGGTTGTGAGTTCGATTCTCACCTGGGACTTATCCTTTATTTTGATCCATGCTTTTAATATATTTATTCAATGCTGAACAGAACCCAGCCTGAGTTCAGTTGCGATAAAAAGCAACAAATCAGATTGACGTTGATGGACATAGCGTAAATTTGAAAGCAATGATTTACAATACTTCATCTGATAAAGTTAAATTGGATTACTCTGTATGAAACCTTTTTAAAATTATATTCATTTTGCTTCTTGTTGATTTCTGTAGCTTCTTGCATTTTACCACCACTGTTGAATATTTGGGGCTAAGTTGTAAATAGATGAGAATCAAAAACGACTTAAGAAACTAATGTTGTAACATATTGGAAGTAATGGTTGGTTTGGAACTTGGCCAAGTGAGAACACAAGAAAATTTCTCGGCAGACTAATTCATAAAAAACATCTAACAATATTGCTAAAATTCCGCCCCCCCCAATCTATTGATTCATTGAGGGTCACACACTTTTTATTGTTGTTCATTCTGTCCACAGATGTCTTATGTGAGTGCAGTTTTCACAGAATAATTGTTTTTTAGAAAGACAATGTTAAAAGCATAAGGATTGTTGCGGCAGTCCATCAATATTTGATGCCTGAAAATACAGCCTATCCTGATTTTTGAGTGATGATGTATTGAAAGTGCCCAGAAATGCAATATGATAGCATTCTTACTCTCTTTTATATCTTAATGCAGCACTGTCTGCATTTGAACCAAGTTTACATTGGTAAGGTTTCACCTTTTATCATCCAAGCCACTATCTTTACTACTAATCTTCTTCTCTTCCTTAGATATTTTCTGTACTAACAAAATGGATATTTCTGGCTACAGGTGGAAAGAAATGATAATAAACACTACATTTTGCAATTTTTGATTGAAAATTCATTTGTGCAAGTTTCAACAATCAATCTATAAGTTGTGCATTGAAAAAGAGGAAGGGAATTATTGTCAGTGGTCAGGAATGCAAGTATTACTGATGGAATTGGGTTATATATGTATAATGCAAATCCCATTTTTCAAGACAGATTGAAAAGTCCCCTTTCAGGATTGCCATCAGCAGCTTTGTTGCATTCTTCTTGATCTTTACCCCAGTTTGAAGTCTCCATCTCCTGACTGTGAAAAGCCATGGGAAGCAAGATTTGTCCCTGCTGAAAACCCTGTATGAGTTGTGAAGAATGGTCATTGTGAATGCAACAATTGCACAGTTCACAAACTCACTTGATGACGCATCACTACTGGAAACTCGGAAGTAGACGTGGTGAATGATACGTTCAGTCATTGTGAATGCCAAGGTTGTACTGTACAAAAGCTAAGTGAATAGTGTCACACTGCTGAGTAACCCAATGGGAGAATATTTAAAAATGCATGTGCCGTAAAGTCCTCTCTGATTGGTTGCCAAGTAACATCAAAGCCATGCAATTGGTTCTCTGAATATTCAAACTGGCTGGATACTTTCTAAACAGATCTCTTTTATGACCAACATATTGGAGTCAATGTGCCATAAAAACATATTTTTCATCAAAATCTGAGCTTTATGTTAATAAAGGCACTGAGGATCTAATTTTTAACTAGTTTGTCTTTCATTTTAATCATTCCTTTTTATCAGAAGTTGATACAATCTATGACCACTGAAGTAAGCCACGTGAATTGGAAGTACAGAAATAGCCTCCTAGAATTCAATATATCGATATGATGGTTTGTGATAAAAATCTACAATCAAAATGAAAGAAAAACTTTTAAAAAAATTAACCCTCAATAAAAACTGTCATGTGACCAACAGCTTCAGCAGCATGTTGTGTTGGGGATGATCAATTAAAAAATTGGAAAAAAGCAGTGACTTATGAATAAGTTATTCATGCTGCCTTCAGTTGGGCAGTGATCACTAAAAAGATGGTAATTTTTTTCACAAAAAGTAAGGAATCAATTTAGCATAAACCTTCATTGTTAATTGAACCTCGCATTAAAGCCCCATAATAGGAGAGAATTTTCAGAAAGGAAAAGTTTTTCAGAGACATAAAAAAGGGGTAAATATTGAAATTTTCAGCCCTCTAGATCCATTGGTGCCACTTGTACACGTGATATATATGTACAACATAGTCAGCCAGACCAACATAGAAACCTATGGTGACAGTCTTGGTCAATGGTCTCTAATACTTCATTTAAGAATTCAGATAATTTGAGACAAAAAAAAATATTTTGCTACCATTATATAGTAATTAATGTGCCATAAAACTGTTATTACTACCCAAATAAGAAACTTTGATACATGATTGAAGCGCATCAGAATATGATTATGAATAAGGTTTTATGGTGCATTGACTGCTATACAGTGGTCTTGTAACTTGAAATAAGATTTTTTGATGGATCTTGATCATAATAATGCATGTATTTTTATGGCTTACCACCTTCTATGTAATGGTCATGGCTTCTTGTGTAAGTTCCATAGTCTTTAATTACATGTATGAAATGAACAAAATATGACCATTATAGAGCAGTCAGTGTGCGATGAAACTTCATTTGAGATCAGAATCAGGACTTTCTATATGTAATCAAACATTTGGGAAATCTACCTTGAGAGAACCTTGTTAGCCCTAGAGGATCAATGTGCCATAAAACCTCCATCAGAATCAGGAGCTTGGTTTGGTGATTCATGTTGGAGTTTTACTTGAAAAAGAATCTTGTTTTGTACTACCTAATCATTATATAGGAATCATCATCATCATCAGTCTTTTAACGTCCGTTGTTGGACATAGACTTTCCCCAGGATTCGCCACACTTCTCTATCATGGGCGTCGTGGAGCCAATACTTTCTGAATTTGTCTAGTTGGTCTCTCCATCTAATATTCTGCTGGCCTCAGTTGTGAATGTGATCTCTGGGGATCCATGTCATGAGTTGCGTTGTCCATCGGTTGTCTGCCATTCTTGTAACATGGCCAGCCCACTGCCATTTGAGATTTTTAATTGATTCCATGATGATTTTAAGAACTCTCTGACCAAATACAAAACTAGAGAGCACTCGAAAAGTGCATACATCTGCCAGCGTCATTATCACTATGATATAGCGCAGGTAATTAATGTGCATAGATTGACTCCAAAATTTAATCTATCCCATGACCCACCCTTCCACAAATTGAAATTCACTGACAATTTTTAGAGATAGCTTTGGGACAGATAGACAGACAGATGAAAAGACAAACGGAGGGTCAGAAAGACTCTGTAATACACAGATAGGTATATATTGGCAGAGGTAAGTGATATAATTACTGAAAGAAACAAGTCAGTCACAGGTTTTCTTTCGTCGACCAAACACTATTATAATTAATTGTATCAATTCGCGTAAGGTAATTCGATCAATTGAGAATTTCAACGTACAAGAACAAATTAAACCTATCAATTTAGGATTTGTTTTTGATTACTTCGGCCTCTAATGATAGAAAATTGCAAAAAATAATCACTTCCTTGTTGTAAACATTTGTAATCAAGCAGAGGGAAAGAGAAAAGGATTTTGAATGGTAGACTAATATACAGGAGCCTAGTTGGAAATAAGGGAGCCCAGGGGCCTTGGCTCCTTAAGAAGCTGCTTTCCAACATTTAGTGAGATTTGTTATTGCATAATGTTTGGAGAAATGCAGTTGGTGAACTGCTTTTGGGTGGGGTGTTAAAATTGCTCCCCTGTAAGTAGGTACCGCTCTTCAGAAGATTGGCTCAACATAATCTCCAAACACCCTATTTGCTCCCATGCTAGATGAAACTAAGCTTAGCAAATATCTATAGGTCTGTTTGGTGGCTAAGCAAGTTGCACTTGCACAGGCAGGCAGGCAGGCAGGCAGGCAAGCACATTGTCCTCATTTAGAAGATGAGCTGAGTAAAGTCTGCTTTATGGCCAGACTACACTATAGTTGATAATAAGGCATATAATAGCCCATTATTTTTCATTAAATTTTGATGTGTTTCTTCCTTTATCCTAATTTCAATTGCCTTTTATACAACTTTCAATTCAGCCTATTTTTTCTATTGCAACATTTGGAAGTAAAGAATAACCCCTTGATGAGAACTGAACTCACACCCTCATTACCAGAAGGAGTCTAGTTTATGCCCAGTTGCTCTTACCAATCCACCACAAAGACTTTCATGGATTAATGGAAGCTGATTCACACTTTTAAATTCACTCCCCACAACCGACTATTAACTCCATGTTTTTTTTGTTTAAGTATGAGATCTCATAGCCTTAATAAATCAATCTTTATCATTATTGGATTAAGTATTGTAACATTATTTTTCATTAGATTTTGACTAGTTTTTTTCCTTCATCTTAATTTCAGATCTTGGTGAAAAATAATGTGTTACAGTACTTCATCCAATAATAATAATGATTGGTGTAATAGTCCTGTTCTGTCAGTAATGCTTGCCTTAATATCTGACCAATGACATTTTTCTTGCACTTCTTGAGTAAAATAAGTACACTGTAACATATTAGAAACTATTAACCCAAACTGTCAAAATAGGTTTCTTCAGTTTCCAAGCTGGTCTGGCTGGCTATGTGCATATATGATGCATACAGGCTGCACCAATGGAGCTAATGGTCTGAAAATTCAAACATTTACTCCTTATTATACCAACAAAAAACATCTTTTTAAAAAAATGTTTTGGGGGGGGGTCACTTCGCAAAGTTTATGCTAATTTATCACTAGTTTGTATCTGACCGTTTTAAAAAAAATTCTCAGGCCTTTTAATGATAACTGCTCAATAGAGGGCAATAGAAATAACTTAAACATTGATCATCCTTATGCAACATGCTGCCAAAAGACATTGGTCATGTGACAGTTTCCATTGAGTGACTAACCAGACCTGTTTTTACTTTTTTTTCTCTGTTCTTGGATAATAAGTGTTATTCAGGAACAAAAAAAGCAAGAATCTGTTGTACAATGTAATTATTTTACTCAAGAAGATAATGAGTGTTATTAGGTACCAGAGATACAGGCACTGCGACACCAATGATCAAGAGGTCTGGTGAATCTTGGGGAAGGTCTATGTCCAACGATGGACACTAAAATACTGATGTTGATGGAGTGTTATTTTCCGATTGATTAAGTCTAAAAAAATATAGAAAACATCAATTATTCCCTTCAAGCTTTGTTTTTGTGACCAGGACAGTGATAATTTGAAAACTTTTTATTTCCAACTGGACAACAGGCAAATTTGCACACTTTTAATCACATAAAGTAAGAAAAACAACTGTATATGAATATCACTGCCCTTGTCACAAAAGCAAAATTTAAATGGAAATAATAGCTATTTTCTATACTTCTTACTCTCAAGCAATTAGAAACTGACATTCACTACCCAGTAACAAAAATCACAATGTATGGCATTATCAATACATTTACATTAGACATATTACAATTCTATTCTATCTATAACACTTGCAATTGCCTTTTCCCTAATTCCAATGAACAGCCTACAGATTGAATGCTGAAAGTTGCTCAAACAAATTTTAGTTAAAAAAATTGCAAAATTTGGTAGTTAATTATCAAATTGCACTTTCACTATTGGTGTGATAGTTCTTGTATTGTGTGAGTGAGAGTAGTAATGGTAGTTGTTTCTATGTAGCAATGAGGTGGCTGTGAACAAAGGAATTTGTCTCCACGTGCTTTGAGTTTGCCATCACATGCTGTGACATCACAATAAATGTTGAAGGAGACAGAAATGGCCAGCTCATTGAGATTTAACCATTTTGTTTTTTTATTAGAAGAGAGAATATGCATGTGAGTTTGTATTCAGGATAAAGACACTTACAAAATGATTTGGACTTACATTTAACAATTTAACAAATGAGACATTTATAACAATACATATGAAGATGACATTAGTAAGATTGATTGTGATGGAAGAGGCCTGTTTAGATGAGATTGCTTGGTAATTAAGGAAGGAGATTGGATCTATGATAGGATGGTTGTATTGTGTAAGCTTGTAGCTAGATAGAAGAGGAAGGTGGAAGATAGCGTTTTAGCATGGGGTAAGAGCTCTATGCAAAGTAGTCAGAGAAGTCATGAGTTAATAAAGCAGAGATAACTGAAATGCTTTGAATCAATAAGGCTTGGTATTACGAAGACCAAGGAATAATTATGGAGACAGGGGTTTTAGTGGTGTATCTATTTGCCAAGTTTGAGGTGATGTACGACACCTGAACTTATGATCACCAAGAGCAACTTCAGATGCTGAAAAATACACATCCAAAAAACTATTTAAGTCACAGAAAATACTCAGAGTTTAACCCATGTGTACTTTCATTTCTCTCATTTTTTTGGCTGTTGGTTTTTTACTGGAACTCATATGCTGATAACCCTTTTTTAGTTGTTTTGTTTCTACTCAACCTTATATTCTGGTTAGAATTGGGGTTGAAAATGAGGGAAATATTTTTTTTTCTTTTTTAGAGGTAAAAAATGATAAGCTTTTCTTTCTCTTTTTGTGGTCAAAAGTTGGAGGGAATTTTTTTGTTTTTAGGATCACGGAAGCTTTACAGACAACAAGTTATCAACAGCAAATTACCAACATTTATCATGATGTACAGTTTAGCTAGATATAGAATTTACTGAAATCTTCAAAATTACTAAAAGGTTAAAAGATTTTACAGGATTGAAAATATATTAGATAATATGGCAATCGTTTGCCAGAAAGCCTGTGCCATTTTCAGCTATTTAAGTACTTCCAAAACTTGTGACTGAAAAAAAGGTAAAAACTTGAATAAGAATTATTTTCATTCTAAGAAATATTTATTCCATTTGTAGGAAAAATCAATGAATTTTCTAATCTAAAAAATTAAAAGCACACATCATAACAGATTAATTTTATACAAAAAGCTCTTTAGATTAAATTAAATCAATTGCAATAATTCATAAGTAATTCAAAATGATCATCCATTTTACAACATATTTCTGACTAGTTTTATTTTTCTTCATCTATTTCTGCTGTTTTTTTAACATATTTTTGTTATCTGTTTTCCAGGCATTCAATTAAAGAACTGAAAAAGCAATCAACTATAAATAAGTAAAGGATTAACCAATAAATAATTTCAATTTTTTTTTTAAAAAAAAGAAACTAAAAAATCAAAATGAACTTAGTAAATAGAAGTCAAAACTTTGATAATGTTTTATAATATATCATCAAAAAAGTAAATATAAATATCTAAAAAAAAACCCAAATGTTTGCAAAATTTATTTTGTTCTTTTTGTAATTTCATTTGATTTTGACCTTCTTGGTAATTAGTATATCTCAATAAATTGTACATCTCATCAAATTGTTATTGGTAAAATGTCGTTGATTCATTGTTAGTAAATCTGCCGGATACCAACTACTTAAAGCCAGCTATGAAGATCATTCATAGAGCTACAAATGAATGGAAATTACCATAGTAATGTAGCAACTTCTTTATTTTTAGTTAGGTGAATACAGAAATAAATATTAGCTTTAGATATGAAACCTTAGATCTAGCCACACATGCAAAACATCATTTCCTTTATTTACAGTCTAAAACATGCCCTGAACACGTGTTCACTTGCTCATCTTCCATGAATGAAATGACAATGCATTTACTACACAACAGTCATGATTATATATTCTATTTTCTAATTCTCCTTACTTTGTAACATAGTGATCAGAACAAAACATTTCTTGATGATATCAATGTCATGAAATTCTCCTATGAAGTCAGAATGTTCCGTTCCAGCATCATGCCTTGCAAACACAAAATAGGTGTCTCATTTGGCATTATAGTTATATTTGAATTTAACACCCCCCTAAAACATAAAGTAACAGTTGAAAAATCACCTGTATTTGTTTTATTCTTCAAGATGAAGCATTTGGAGGGTATAGCACTAAGAAAACACCGTCTTGCCGGGTTACAAACACACATATAAATATACAAACAGAAAAACTGTTTTTATTATACTAATATTAGTTTTGCAGTAAGATTAACGCTCAACAAAAGTGGGCTATTATAAATTCTTCTGTGAGTGAGGCCAATTTATACCCTTTCTGAACCCACTCGTTTAAAATTAGTATTTTGCACAAGATTTTCAGCATAAGATCGATAGTAATATCTAACTACAATTGAAGAAACCTCATTGTGTCTGTATGCATGGCGATAACTCAACAATTGACCATTGCCAGGTATATATTAGTCAGCACACAAGGCAGTGAAGTATTGAGTTTTGAGTTTTTGGATCAGCGGTTCTTGGGAAATCTGATAAAAATGAATAGTATATTAAAGATTATAGGTCTTTTTTCATAGTTACTGTAATTAATCTGCCTTGACTTGTGCTCTGTAGAATTATCAAATTAAGATAGCTGTGCAACAATAACAGAGCAAACAAAGCAATTTCTGGGTGACCCTCCATCCAATCTTGAGTTGTATGTGGATACATTTCATTGAAAAGACCCTGTGATGCATTCCTCCCCAGGGTGACAAATAAATACCTATCTCCAGGCAAAATGTATGATGGAAATTGTGGTATTTTTTCACATATATATTCTCATATATGCTTTTAGTATTTGCTATATTGCTATACAGAGAATTGTTAGAGTGAATAAAAGTTTAGCATATTCAATAAACCTACTTGTGATATCACAGGTTACATAAACAGCTAGTATTAGAATAATATGCAATGCATTTCTAGAGCAAAACCATTAAAAATGTATTTATACTTCATTCTATAATTCAGCAAATATCTGTGTATCAGTCTGTCAATGTATAACTCAAAAATGGCCGAAGCTATGATCACCAAGTTTACTGTGGTTACTGATGGGATCTCTAAACAGGTTTTCAGCAAGTTAGGTTTATGAAAATTTCTCTCCAGCAAAGTTTTGGAAGTGGGCAACCCTGGATTACAATTAAGTAAAAAAAAGCACACGCTTAAGGCATTTAGAGAGAAGGGCCACAACAGGTTTCTCACAGTTTCCCACACTAAATTATTACGAGTTGTTTAACATGAAAATTCAAATTTAAAATTTAACTTATCATCTTAGTCAATAATTAAACATCTGTAGTGTTGAAATTTAAAGTCATATAAAAAAAATCCTCATCTTGGTTGTTTTTCATACAACGTTTCATGGACACATAGCGCAGTGGTTACAGCATCAGACAAATTACTGTAAAGTAATCTGATGGTTCTAGGTTCGATCCTAGTGTGAGACAATATAACAATACTACTAACGCTAAGAGGGGAGTACGGTCAATATACCCCTGTCGGATAAATAAAGGGTTCGGTTCGTTACTTCCCCAAATCTACCGGATGATACCTGACGAAGGCCGTAGAGTACAACGGTCGAAACGTTGTATGAAAAACAACCAAGATGAGGATGGTCCGAATATCAATAGAAATAATAATAATACCTCATCTCAAAAATTCCGAGATATAAAAAAAATCCATCGAAGAATAAATAAAGTCAGAATGAATTCTATTTATGATATAACCAGTGTTTTTTACAGGAAAACATCAAAAATAGAGTAAAAAAAAAAAAATCATCTGGATTCTGGATAGTCTAAATGTTATTAGTAAACTTTGTAAAAATCAAAAAAAATATCTTGTGGTGAACTGATGCCAACTTTCAAGTCTGTAGACAAAAAGGTATGTCCAGGAATGCTGGAACACGCCAACACATGCTCATTTAAAAAATTTCAATTTTTCTCTATTCTCTAATATATAGAGTTGATTCAAACAGTCAAATGATTCAATCATCCACACAAATACTATTATACTCATTAGTAAAGATTTGGTTTAGTGAAGTATATTTTTGTGGGGAAATGTTTTTTTCTATTGTATTCTGATGTGTATCTCTGAATAGCGTAGTGGTTACAGAATCAGACAAAATTACTGCTAGTAATCTAATGGTTCTAGCTTCAATCCCAGTATGAGACAATAATAATTCGAAAATTCTACTACTGCTAAGAGGGGAGTGTGGTCAATATACCCCCGTCGGTTAAATAAAGGGTTTGGTTCGTTACTTCCCCACACCTACCAGATGATACCCGATGAAGGCCGTAAACGGCCGAAATGTATGAAAATCAACCAAGATGAGGATAATCCGAATAATAATAGAAATCGTATTCTGATGTATTTTATTTCAATATAACTTTCATTTCTTTAGGAATGTTTAATTTTTGAAAATATTGTCGGTCAAGCAATCGGATGGCTGAAGTGGGGGGGTACAATTTTGGGGCTGTGCTTAGGGTATCAAGCGGCTTGGGAGGGGTTCAATTTGCAATAGAATTTTTTTCTAAATTGAAGCCTCTGTTTGTGTCTAGTAAAGTACATGCTTTTTCAAAAAATTTACTCTCTTACTAAAATTCACCTAATGTCAGAGGAAATGCCGATAGTTGATTGGTTTGCAGCGTGAAAAATGGATCCAATGACTCAAGTTCAAACACGGCTGAGATAGAAACTGGCACTAATGCCCTTGGGAAAGGAATGAATCTGTCTCTTTCCCCCACTAGCTATGGGTAAAATAGCATAAGGTAAAGTCAGTGACATCACCAGGTGTTCATCGTCTCTAAGTTTATTTCACATATTGCAAAAGAACCATCCAAAAATGGGAGAACTATTAAAAAATTAAAGGAACTTTTTCCCCCTTTAAGGGTTCAAAATTGAAGGGAATTTGAATGTAAATTCATGCTGAATTAATCCCTTAGTTTATGTCAGGCACTGTTCACCTTTACCTTAGAATTTACTATCATACAATAATTCAGCAAATGTCTATCTGTGTTAGCATAACTCAAGGCAGCTAGAGCTATGGCCACCAAATTATTTGTGGTTACTAATTGGAGAGAGAGAATGTCTCTGAAAATGTCAAAAAATAGTCCATGAGATAGGAGGTAAAAATTGAAGATCGGGTGTCAAATTACTAACCAAACAAATCATACATCAAAAGATGTAATTTCATATAGAATCAGAATATGAATGTTGACAAGGCTGTTCTGGTCTTATATCCATGGAACTGGGGATAATCCAGGGAGTACTGTGAAAATCTTTTCCTTCAATTAAGGGTTTGGAGTACTAATACAGTAGCTTAGATGAAATTTCAAGTTGTGAAAAAAAGGATGACAGCTTGCATACTGGTAGATTTTTTTATACTCAGTAATATAAAAACAAAACACACAAGATCCAAGCTAATTGTGTCTGCCACCTTGATTTTGAAATAGCCGCCATAAAAAACAAAAATTGCATCATTGATTAGTTGAGGGTACAGCCAGAATTGTCCAAAATATGAAAAAAAAATAGATTTGTCAATATTCTTTCATGTAGACACAAGACATACCCCATCTGACAAAAATTGCAGCTGCCATTATGATTTCAAAATGGCTGCCATAAAAAGAAAAATTGCCATATTTTTTAGTTGAAATTTCAGCCAAATTGTTAAAAATGTGAAAAATGGTGGAAACTTTCCTATTGGTAGATTTTTCTATGAGCTCTTTTATATAAGAAAAAGAACAAGCTTGATTTGACAAATTTGTGACTTCCATCTTAATTTGAAAATTGCCCGTGTAGAAAAATAAAATTTGCAATATATTATTTGAAATTTTATCCGCAATTTTTCAAAATGTAAAAAAGACTTGAAAACTTGGTAGCTTTTTCAATGCTCTTTCTTATAGAAACACAATACACACGACCAGATCCAAATTGTGGCCACCATCTGAATTGTGAAATGGTTAGCTTGGGGAAAAAACCTTCAAAATCGCAATTTAGTTCTGTAGAATACTTGAAAATTCAACAATAGTTCAGAATGGGATAAAAGTTTGAAGCCTTACATAATGAGGAATTTTTTGATGCCTTTTCATACAAAAACAGAACACACATGATCTGATAAAAATTGCAGTCACTGTCTCGATTTCAAAATGACTACCATAAAAATAGTATAATTTGCAATATAGATTAATTGAAATTTCAATCAGAATTGTGAAAAGAAACCTGTATACCAGATTTTTTTTATGCACTTTCATACAAAAACGACCTGACTGAAATTATGACCACCATCTTAATTTCAATATAGCTACCATAAATTATGATAAGAATATGTAATACAGTACTATGTTAGGCATAATATTGATTTCAACCACTCAAAAAGTTGCCACTCATGGCAGATTTTGAGTTTGGGATCGAAAAGCCAAAGTTTTGATGTCTTTGATTATATACGTTATATATCATTAGAAAGCTCTATAGATGCTGAATTACATTCACATAAAAACCATAGTCATAAATTTTTTGCATCATTTGTGGTTAAGCTTGGTCAAAATGGCTTCAGGAAATCGGATGGTTTGTGATTTTAAACTTGACTGAAAGTAAAGAAAATGACTCTGGTATGAAAATAATATCTTTTAGCACAATAATCGCTTCCTGTTTAGGAAATGTAGGGATAATCATTTTCTGGATGAAAATACAGGATTTGATAAACAGGAAATGAAACAACAGTTTTCTTTCATTTCCTTCATCTTCATATTCAGAAATCTGCAATAATTGAGATTCTGAGATTTGAACTTTTGAGAATTAAACTTTTCTGAGGTTTGAACTTATAAGATAAGAGCACTCCTTGATAATCTCACTTTCTCTTATTCTTTTTTAAATCTATTCTGTGATTCTATAAGGTTTGTTTTTACTCGGATATTCAATCTGCATGATATAAACTAATAGTACAGAATCATTCACAGACCATTTCACTCCCAGCAAATAGTTCCTATCTTTTCAGAAAACAGGGGTATGGGAATATTGAAGATATAGAATGTGGGATTTGAATTTCCTTTCCTTCCGTAACTGCTGCCATGTATGCATATCCACAGGTATTGCAGTAATGGCAGATGTATACAATGATTTACTGAATGCTAAGGAGAAGGTACAAATGGAGAAATTAATTTCTGAGAGCCTGTCTGTCAAAAGAGGGAGATTTTTTATGACCCTGTTAAGAAAATGGAACTTGAAACTTTCATGGCCATGAACAAGTCTGAGTAATATAAGCGCAGGGATAAGATGGTCTTATTACAAACAAAAAATAGGAAACATCTTTTTGCAATATTGCTTGGAGGAAGTCTGTAGATCTAAAAGAGCTCTTCAAATATCCACTTGGTCCACTGCCATTAGCTCTGGCAGAACTTGAGGGTACATTGAAGAAAATGGTCAAATCCTCTTTGATACATAAGTGCAGATGGTTTGGCATCCATACGCTAACTCTAAGTTTTGAACTCTATGTATGCAGTTGTCAATTTGTTGAATTAATTCTGCCGCAGGCAATGGAGACCAACTGCGTTGATGTGGTGATTGATGTATATGTTCAACTTCTACCGAATACGTTGATATTGTATGTAGTTATTGGTAGATCATCTGGTAAACTTACCCCGAAAAAAATTAATCCAACAGCAGATATCAAACAATAGAATTTACCACTCTCCCATAATGATAACAAAAACAAGCTGGTATTGTTAATTATGGATCATTGGAGAAAACATCCTAACCTTAAAAGGAGGGAAGCACTGATTGTCATCTCTACGGAAGAAGCTTTCAAATTCAAGAAAGAAATTACTTACTTTTGTGTCCTTTATTCTGATCATGAAGAGGCAGATACTAGAATTTTACTCCATGCAAAACAGGCATGTTTACAATTTTCTTTTTTTTCCAAGGTAGCCATTTTGAAATTAGGAAGGTGGCCACAATTTTTGTCAGATCATCAGTATCTTGTTTTCATATCATATCATAATCAGTCTCTTAACGTCCGTCGTTGGACATAGACCTTCCCCAGGATTTGCCACTATTCCTTATCATGGGCATCGCGGAGCCAGTATTTCCTGAATCTGTCAAGTTCATCTCTCCATCTTGTGCTCTGTCAGCCTCGGTTTCTTATGTGATCTCTGGGGATCCATATTGTGAGACATGATGTCCATCGGTTGTCTTTCATTCTTGCAACATGCAAGTTTTTGAGTCTTTTTTACATTTTGAAAAATTCTGGATGAAATTCCAAATAATCTATATTGCAAATTTTGTTTTTCTCTACCAGCTATTTTGAAATTAAGATGGCAGTAGCAATTTCTGTCTGATCAGGTGTGTTCTCTTTTAGAATGAAAGAGCGAACAGAAAATCTACCAATATGCAAGTTTCCACCATTTTTTACATTTTAAACAATTAGGTGAAAATTTCAACTAATAAATATAGCAAATCTTTTTTTTTTATGGCAGCCATTTTGAAATTATAATGGCAGCTGCAATTTTTGTCAGATGGGGTATGTCTTGTGTCTACATGAAAGAATATTGACAAATCTATTTTTTTTTATATTTTGGACAATTCTGGCTGTCCTTTCAATTAATCTATAATGTCATTTTTGTTTTTTATGGCGGCCATTTTAAAATCAAGATGCTGGCCACAGTCTTGGTTAGATTTTGTTATGTTTTTATATTACTGAGTATAAAAAAATCTACCAGTATGCAAGTTGTCATCCTCTTCTTCACTTTTGAACTATTTGGCTTGAAATTCCATCTAAGCTACAATACTAGTAGTAGTAGTATGATTAGCAGTTTGATACCCTCAAACCCTCATTTCATGGACTAAAATATTGGGTTTGTGTTGCATACATCCGGATAAAAATGGTTCATTAGGATGTTAAAATTTTGATATTGTCTGTCTGTATGTGAGTCTCAACTAACCAAAATGGTGTATTGTAGCCAGTAGTATAGAATTAGGTACACTTAGAAGGAGAATTTTGATCTCCTATTCAGGCCAAAGTCCTTATTTGAGTCTTCAGCAGGAACTGGCTGGAAATAATGCCTATAGAGCGAGTATTTCAGCTACTTATGCCGAGCATTTCATCGTGAAAAAATTACCAATACATCTCTCTATATGCTTTTGGTATTTGCTGTGTCACTATATAAATGCAAGAATCAGCAATATCACAGGTGTCGTAAGTAGTTATTCATACTAGCGCATAAATTCACCTGGGAGTAAAAAAAAAAAGAAAAAAGAATTACTTTGTGTAAGTTCGTCACCCTGAAATTTGCACCCAGACAAAATTTATCATATCATATATATAATTCACCAGAAACCATTAATGGCCAGTTCTAGTGCCAAACATTTAATGCAGAAATTCTTACCTTCACAGAATCAAGTCAGTGTTTCTATCTCTAACTCCAGGATGATTAAGCATATAATAACCCTATTCTGTCATGGATTATTACCTGATCATTGAAAATCCCCTTTTTTATCATTTACAATGTATTTCTGTACTAAATCTATTTGCAATGCTTCTCTATTGTAAAATCAGTAGCAATACATTTACATTATACATATAATCACCCAATTCCGTTTGTAACACTTTCAGACCACTGATAATACTTCTCTTTCTAATTTTCAATGCATGTCTTTAATAAATTATCATCAATATATTTACATTAAACAGCTCAATCTTATATGTTATGACTGCATTAATTTCAGGCCCTGATAATCCTTTTTTACTCATTTGCGATGCACAACATACAGATAGAGTGCTGAAAGATGCTAGAACAAATTTAGGTAAAAAATTACCAAATGATGTGTTTAATAATCATTTTTTACTCTAACACCAAATATATTTAGTTTGTCAATCCCAAAAGTGAAGAAAGCTAAACAGGAGAATGATGGAGGATCTGTAAACTCAGTGGGCAATGATGAGACAAGCAAAAACCTTGCCTCTGCATATCAAGTTCAAGTATATTTGGTGGTAGAATACAACCATGATTATTATTCCATTTGTTTCCCCTCCCTGTGTCGCTCTATGAGGTCTGTCTAAAAAGTATCCAGCCATCAAAAAATAGCCTGCACATCCTCCTTAATCTGGTCCATGGTCTGAAATCTCCTTCCTTTCAATGCTGAAAAGCCGGAGTCAAATCTGGATTATAGGGAGACTAGCATACCAGGATGAGTCAAAGTTTTACCAAAAAAAACGGCATACGACATGAAGAATGATTTGTCCTCTCATTGTGAATGTGAAGGTCATCCAGTACTACTCGGTCAATAGCGTCTCACTTCTGACAGAGTAACCCCACAGAAGAGTGTCTTCATGCATGGGCAGTAAGATCACCTTTGATAGGTTGCCAAGTTTTATCAAAGCCACTCTACTGGTTCCCAAGATATGAAAAATGGCTGGATACTTTCTAGATATAATTTTGATTGAATGAAAGTTTTGAAGTTTAACAAGTCCTACCTGTGATATCATGGTATATTTAAATGGCGAGTGGTCAAATAATCTTTCTTGTATGCAGGGTAAATTTGGGTATGTTTCTCTCTCTTGGATTAATTTTGATGGTAAACTCTGTCAAATAGAAAATATGAGCGCATCAGTGAATAAGAACTTGGTTAATTATGTTTCACAAACCAATGCTAAAAATCAAACCTATTACAGGAGTCACCCATTTTAATGCAAGTGTTGGGATCCAAGAGAGCCAACTGTGTTACAATTGGTTTGCAATAAAATTCAGTTATTTCAATGCTAAATCAATATTTTGGGGCCCACCATCCACCAGCACTATAATATGAACCGTGTTATAACGGGGATAGCCTGTACTACAGTGTGTCCATTCCTTACCTTACACTTATTGGCTCTACGTCAAACTATTCTGAGCTTTATAAATATCAGGACACCTAGGTATGGATCAATGGTTAAGTTAGTCTTGTAAACTATTACTACTGTAGTGAGTTCGACATTCACTTGATGATCCACATAGCTTTGTAACCGACTAAGCTTGGAGAATATTTCATTACATGCCTATACCAAAGTAAAAATGTTAATGGTGGAGGGCAAGCATTTGAAAAGAGTCAGTTGTTGCTTTTTGTTTGGATTTGATTCACACATTATGAATGATGGCTTCCAATATTCTTTTTTTTTTTTCTTCAAATAATCAAAATATGCATTGCTTTCCCCCTCCTCTACCTCAAAGAAGAATAAAATGCAAAGGCTGGGGACCCCAACCCCACCCTACCCATTTGTTAGGGCATGTATAGTTGATGCTTTCTGTTGAGCAACAGTTTGTAATTTTGTTGTTTTTTGCGAGTGACTTTGGTCCTTACTGGGTGCACCGTACATAGTTTGGTAAATACCAATTATATTATCCTTGGTCCCTTCTTTAAAATAATGGTTAGCAAGCTAGTTTTGAAGACCACTTTTTGAGATAGATCCTCACTGGGTATGATATGATTGTGGCTCTGTGACAAAAATGAACTTTGTAAGGCATCTGATGAAGAGCAATTATTTGCAAGGTAGTCTTACAAGAATTGTGTTATCCTTATTATATGCCTCTCGATTGAAGCCTTGTGCTAGACTTGGCAAAGTTTAACCACTTAGGAGCAGTTGATAAGATATTTTGTGAGAAATTTACTTATCTGTGTGTGGCTAATGTGATATCAAGAAAAAGGTCTTTATTCTTGGTCTTCTTATAATACCAGAGTTTTGGATTTTGATTCAAGCCAATTCATGAATGATGATGGAAGCTGTGGAAGCAAGGATTGTCTTGGAGCAGCTAACAAGATATCTTTAGAAAAATCTCTTTGTCCTCGGCCAGTAAATCAGACAAAGATTTAAGACAATTCATAGATGGTGATAAAAACAGGGAAGCAATGATTGTCCTGAAGCAGCTGACAAGATATCTGTAGAGAAATTCCTTCATCTTGGTCCTTCTCACTCTAGCAGTGAATTGGATAGTGATTCAAGACAATTTATTGAGGGTGATGAAGAAGTGGAAGCAACAATCGTCCTGAAGCAGCAGATAAGATATTTTGTTGGACATTTCTTTGTCCAGGGTCTTCTTACTTCACCAATGAATCAGATAATGATTCAAGACTATTCATAGATGGTGATGAAGGCAGGGAAGCAATGATTGTCTTGGAGTGTCTGACAAGATTTTTTTGCTGGAATAATGTCACAGAAAAATGTCCTGGTCCTTACTGGTTAATAAATATCAAGGTACCTGTAGTAGAGAGACCATCAGCTAGCCAGTTTCACAAGCTATTGTTAGAAAGTTCAGTCCATACTGGGAACTCACTGTTGAGAACTTGTGCCAAACTTAGTAGATATTAATGTATCTCTTGTAGTGTGATGATTAGTATGCTTGTCTTGCAATGCATTGATAGTGAGTTCAATCCTCACTGGGTGTTGCGTTATCATAAATATCTATAGCAATTATCATGGCCAATTTTTTTTGAAAAACCAACCAGGATTTTTTCGTAGAACGTTTCATTCGGTTGTCCAAAACCATTAGGTTGTTATGAAATGTCATTTTTTTAAAAGAAAAGTGTAAATATTTAATCAAAATATGACCCATTTGAGGCAATAAACTTTTTTCCAACACTCCTCTAATGATAATGTACCATCTCAAAAAAATTCTTAGGGTTTAGTGGTCACAAATTTAGTAAAAGCACAAATTATGGCTTCCCTATTATTGAACCTTTTATTATGGACAAGAAGTTCTAAAGGCTTAAAAAATTATAATTTGTAGGAGAAATATCAGGTGATCATGGCGGATGATGCAAAACTTCATATCCCTATTCTCAAAGCTGAGCTACAATCATTTGAAGGGTTTGGGGTCTGGAAACTGTCATCAAGCTGTTCCTAGAGGACAAAATTTTCCCACATTTTAACCTTTCCTATGATGATGCTATATTGTCTGTGTTGAAGTCTTAAAGTCTTCAAAAAGTGCTTGTGGCGCATCGACCATTGCTGTTGATAATTCTCCATCCTTAAGAACAGGTTTGTGCCCCTGTCTAGATAAATTATTGGTATGCATAATTCCAAACCTAAATCTATTGAACCAACACTGAACAGTGTGTACTGTGATGGTGTTCACCCCAAATACTTTGGTGACAGCAGTATTATGTTTTAATTCGAAATTTTACATGAAAATTAATCTACCTTCTTGGGTGAACACCTGTGAAGTTAAGGGTTCAAAAACCATCAATAATTTACCCCTGCCTATGAAATTTTGTGGAAAGATGGGGAAAAGGAGAGTTGATTGAATTTTGAGGTGGATCCAGGAATTTTTTCTGTTGAGAGATATTCTTCTTTTTTTCCCCCTCATACATTTAAAAATATACTCATGCCTACATATCTCCAGTAGTTCTCAGAGATTCATGCACAATTACTTCCTCTAACAATGATGTTCGCAGAAGTTTACACTCTCTGAGTGATTTCTAGTTACAACTTATACTTCTATTCACATTGAATCTGCAAAAGAAATGCATTTACATTAGTCTGCCTGTCACTTTTAGCATAATTCTCTATGTTGCGTTGAAACGTTTGGTATGTAGCAAATTTTTCATAGATATCATTTTTAGGTAATGCAACATTTGAACCTGAATCATGAATAATTTTTTGTCCCAAGTGACATTTGTCACTTCACAGGTAACATTGTTACCTGCTTCCTCTATTCTTTCCCTTGTAGATTTTGCTACCCTGAAGGAAGTAGACGTAAAGAAGAATTTCGGCAATTTTTGCTTTGATGTACGTAAACCTATGGTGGTGTTCAGTTGAGCCAGCACAGAGAGACTCTAGAAGACATACAAAGGCTATAAAAAGTGTAATTTTTTGTTGAAAAATATAAATAAACAACATATTCATCAGAAATATCAAAATAATGAAATTAAAAGCTATTGATTCGTTCTTCATCGATTGGTGTACAATGTATTTGTTAAAGTACTCCAGAAACATACAGAGCATCTGATGAACCAAACTGACCAGCTTTCAATTACTGATGAACATGTTGCAAGATTATACATTTTGATTGAAAAAATCATTGGTTTTGGAGCCTTTATATGACTTTTGGAGCCTCTTTATCTTGGTTAAACTCCACCATAGGTTTACGTACGTCAAAGCAAAGATTACCAGAATCGATTTTTTTCTTGTCTACCTCTTCCACTGAAATGGAATAGCCAGCATTTTTCTGCTCCACCCAACCCAGAGATTGAACTTGAGACTGTCAGGCAGTTTACTAGATATGCTTAACCCATGCTTTCATTCACTCAGGCCGTGTGAGAACACATTGCAGAATGGTTGAAAGCATTGGTTAGGTTTATACAGTAATCTGCATGATGGTTGCGAGTTCATTCCCTGGGCAGTGCAAAAAAAAAAAGAAGAAAGAAGTCATATTCTCAGGTTCAGTGGAAGAGGCAGACTAGCTAGATCTCAAAGACAAATTAATTTTGAAGAATTAATTGATATGAGATATCCCCTGGCATAAATAATGAAATGAGAAAAATCTACACTTGTCGATTGAAATTCAAAATTCAAAATTTCCTGAAAGGTTACTAACTACGACTGATACCTGAAGAAAACAGGAGGATCAAATGGCAGAAACGTTGTGGCTATAACAACCAATATGAGGACACTAGCTATAGTAAATCAATGTGTAATAATGGTTTCAATTACTTTTTTTGTCATTATTTTTGGAAGAGTCCATTTTCTACTTTATTACCAAAGAAGATTGTTAACCGTATATGCTAGACTATAAGATGAATAGTTTACAAGGGTATTTGGAGGAATACCATTCACAGTATATCATTCAAGCCACATAACTGAGCCCTTAAACTTTGGCAGACTACCCCCTTGTTATAATAGCAGCATATTACATACAGTTTAATATTTACATAGTTTTTTTTATTTCAGATGCAATAATTTTTCATACTTCAAATCAAAATTCATTATTCATTGATGATAGTTATGGTAAATATAAGCCTCCCCTGATATAACCTGGTTCCTCAATATGCAGGGTACAGTCTAAGGCGGGTGGATGGTTGACTCCTTAATTTTCACCTATATTCCCACTCACTAGTGCAAAAAATTGAGAATAGAAAGAGAATTTTATCAAAAGACTTAATTTGACTAAAATATCAAATTTCTTTGATTTGAAAAACATAGGTAGACAATTTCTATCCAAATTTTTAGATTAGGGATTATCCCAATATGAAGTTATTTTTTAATGTTGTCTTCATTTTGGTTTATTTCTTGAAGACAACTTTTCAGCCATTGTACCCTACGACCATCTTCAGATAATGGATAGATATTCTATGTACATAAAGGTGGACAACTTACACTACACAAAATGCTGAACTTAAAATCATTAAGTTCCAAATAATGGTTTAATCAATTTTCATCAAATTTATCACCATTAAAAAGAACTGGAGAAAATCCGACATTAAAATTATAAGAAAGAAAAACCAAAGAATTTTAAAAGTGAATTAATTGTTCGGTCTGGAATGCTTTAAAATGTACATTACTTTTGTTGTCCTTTTTTTTTCATTATCCAAACCTTCTGAAGTTTAGAAAAAACGCCCCCACCCTGAATTTTCTATTCCAGAAGCTCTAAAACGGCTATTTCAGTTTATCGAAAACCTATCTTAACATGGAAGTCTTGGCAGGTCTGCAAATAGGAAGGGAGATTTTTTCACTGATATATCGAGGAAATTTGTACAAATTTGTTGTGCACGTGAAGTGGGGGATGCACTTGGCTTCGAAATGCGGGAGTCTCCTACAAAATGCGGAAGACTTGGTAGAACTGATTATCTGCATGTATCTCTCTGGCTTCTGGCAATCTCCACACCCATTTCACTCTCTGAGTGTTAACTTCTGTTAATTGTGTTAATTATTTTAATTTATTAGTAACCATCAACCAAAAACTGTCAACATAGGTTTCTGCAGTTTATAAGTAATTCTGGCTTAAGGCTGAAAATTTAAACATTCACTCTTTATGATGTCGATCCAAACTTTTTTTTATTTATTGGATTCTCCCCTCTCCTAGATGTTTATTGAATGGGGGGTCCAATTTACAATGTAAGTTCACACTAAATTTGTTCCCTTAGTTTGTGTTTGGCAGTGTACATGCTTGTTTCTTTGAGAATTCTACCTTTTTAGTGATCAATGCACAACAAGAGATGAGAGAAGTAACTTATACATTGATCACCCCTTTTTTCCAATCTTTTGATTGATCACCCCCAACGCAACAGGGCATGTTGCCAAAACATGTAGGTCATGTGACGATTCCTGTTGAGTGACTAAGCAGTCCTGTTTATATATTTTATTATTTATTTCACACATATGAATATTTAGACTGGCTGGTAGTCATTGCTGGGGATCAAGTGACAGCCAGCACCTCCTTTAGTCTTGCCAACCCCAACACTATTAACCTTTTTCTTAGTTTATTTATCATCATCGATGTTGTATAAAAAGGCGTTTACACAAAGGCAAGAACAAGTGTTGCCAAATCAAATTTGATTTTTCGGAAAAAAAATTGCCAAATCTTTGGCTCTTTCGACTAAGTTTATGGCTGAAATGTTCTATACTCATTTTAAGCCCAATTATCAAGTAAAATAACGATACACTAAGACTCCAAAACAAACAATTAATAGAAATTGCACGTTTACTTATATTAAACTCACCAGATTAGTAGTAGCTAAATTTTTCTAGCATCTGACAACCAGAAATATTTTCAAAGCAGAAGTTTCAGTTAAAATTCGGCTTATTGATTTTAAGTATGAAAATTATAGAAATTATGATCAAATATTTATTCCATTTAGTTTGATTTGCTTTAATCGACATTGAAAAATGGCTAAAAATGGCTGAATTTTCCCATTTTCTGCTAACTTTATTCCTAATTGTATTAGATATGGATGTTTTGAATTAGCTATGAAATAAAATTGAATAAGATAATTATTTAAAAAAAAAAATAGCCAGATTTTTATCGGATAAATTGGAAGAAAGTTGGCTAGATCTAGCCGAAAAATGGCTGATTTGGTATCCCTGAACAGATGTAGTAATCAACCAAATGAAGGGTGGCTCACAGTTCATGAAGAAAGTACTTTTTTTTCCATTTGTATAATCCCACTTTTCGTCATGGAAAAAAAATGAAATTAAAACTCAAAGTTAAGATTCGTTTGAGCAGACGTACAAAAAAAGAAAAAATTCTCCTGATTCTATTAAGTAGTATGAATTGTTCTATCTGAATATGACCTTCGTTTCTTTCGGAAATATCTCGTTTTTTAGTGAAAAAGCAACTTACAGGGGATGCGAGTGAATTGGCCCTAAAGTGGGTGATCGATTTACGATGTACATATACTGTAAAACTTGACCGCGACTATGTGTCCGTCTTTGTGTCACTCGATGTTTAGTTCAGAATGTGAATATTTTCTAAACTTGACCCTTACTTTATGTCTGCGTACGTGAATATGGCTGCGAAAATTTGATAATAATACAAATAACACAACACAAGGAATAGTAAGTAGGTGGATTAATCGTGCACAACACCTCCCACCAGTGACAGTGGTCGGTGTTCGAAGTCAGGGAAAATCCAAACTTCCGTAAAAATATTGCTGATTTCTAAGGTTAGCAAGCCCTCCCCCACTTAGAGGAGTGATGCAATACAATCTTCCTGCCTTTATTTGGTCTTCAACAGTGAATGGTAAGGACCCTGTGTGATGGGTAACGGTTTTCCACCAGCACGAATGGGTGGTGTTCGTACATAGGTAAAAATCAGGAACCCGTACATTTTTCTCTCTGGTTTTCAAGGTTCGTAAGGTCTTTCCCGCTTGAGTGACGCAGCACAATCTTCTAATTTTCATTCGGCCTTGTACTGTATCAAGTCAAGCTTAACTCAGTCAGAATGGTATCTTTTTACGGCATCGTTATCAGAGCGGAACTCAACCTTAAAAATATGGAGCTTTTAAGGTGTATCTGCTTTAACGTACAAGATACAAATAATCACCTTCGTTCTGGAAATCTCTCTTTTTGAAAATGAAGCACTTATCTACTTGGTTATTACTGACTCACTGAACTCTGCCAAGTCTGGCACAAGACACCCACTCATTCGGAATACCGCGAAGGTGTTGTGTAGCGAGGTAGTGGCATGTGGGCCTCGCTGGCCGTTGTTCATAAGTTCGATCCTAGGCAAACTTTTGCTTGAAACACCGCACATTTTAAGTTGTATTTTAATATGAAGGTGTAAAGAAATTGGTTAAACCTAGAAAATACCCGAATTTCTTCCCATAGTGCATTATTGATCTATTAAAAACGAAATTGTAACTAAAACACACACAAATTCCCCAGTCGAATCCTACTTTTTTCATTCATATTGAATTAATTCAAATCTAATAAAAAAGTAGATAAATAATAGAAGCATTTTTTGTATTATTGTTATAAATTTTTCTTTCCCAAATATATCATTATTTAATAGCGAATGTAGCGATGTACTTCTCTCTAAAACTTAATCATAACACAACAAAAGTAATCTTTTTTCTTCTAATTTGAATGAACGGAGTGGTAAATGAATAAATAAAAATACTTGAAAAGCCTGATACTAATATCCCCATCGTCAAGTCATCTTCAAGAAAAAGATATTAATGATCGGAGAGATTACTGATCAAAACATTGGGCTTTCCGAGAACCTAAATTAAAGAGTGCAATGGAGAGGTGCTGTCAGGGAGATGGTTTTCCGGGAACAAGGAGGTTTAATACTTAAGAGATGAGGTGATCCTTTGCATAAAAACGAAAAAAGTTGGAAAATCAGAAGAAAAATAAAGACATATTAACTTTTTCGAGAGTGAGGGGGAGGCTTAATGTCTTGGACAATTAATTTCATTGAAATCTGAAACTAGAATTCAAAAAAAAAATTCCGTAAGTGTAAATTGGTTCTTTAGTTTTCAGTTATAAACAAAATTAAAGTATGTTATTGTTTGCGTTGTATTCCACAGACAAGAAAATAAAGACAGTCATCTTGGATGAATAATAAGTAACAACAACAATAATTTTGATAATAATAAAAAAGTAAATAAAAAAGAAGGGGGTAAACAAGTTTAGTAAACAACAACAAAACTTAGCATTTACCGTTCAGGGAAGTCAACAAAAAAATGGGTCCTTTATTCGGAAGTCAGTTCAAAGTTCATGTGTTAGAGTTACGTCCCTTGCGGACTGCAGCAGTGATGCCGAATTCAATTAATAGTTTACATCTAAAAATGACTTCAGAAACATCTTGAAACATCCAGATTCTCCTGATATACATCTGACCTCAAGAAAGTGTATTACATATCGATAAATTTCATGTGACTTTATTTGTCAACATTTACTTTATCAAAGTATTACTTATTTTATCAAAAATGTAGCTTGATTTATTACTATGAATTAAATAATAGCGTTACTTTTAATAAAATCCATCTGAATAGCAATTTATGATATCTAGATGCAACTAAAAATATCTAGATCTAGATGGAAAAAAATCCAAATTAGCAACACTGCTACAGCTTTTGTCCACCAGGGGGCGGACACACTTGGTTGTTATATAAAAGCAACCAGCATCGTTAGTTTGGATTTAATTCAACAGCAGAAGCGCTTGTTGCAGGTTGTTGGAATAAGGTAAGAATGAATTATTATTAGGAATAATACATAGTCATTATTATTATTGGCTTTATATGTTGATTGCTTTACGTGTTGATGCATGATTTTATATGATTTAATCGATAAAAGAAACAAACATTCAAATTTATAAGAAAAAAATTATTTGTAAAAAAGATTATAATTATCATTATTAGAAGGTTATGCAATGTTAGATGTGATAAATTAAGTATAAACTATTTTTTCCCAAATTGTGAAATGTATGAATTATATCTAAAAATATACACACAGAGATGTATTGCTCTATTTCCTCATCATGATCATTGTAATGAGGGCACATCTTGGGGGTAAGAAATTTTAATTAAAAAATAATTACCATTATTAGAATGTTACATAATGTGATGTGATAGAGGCATGAACAAAATTATTTTCCTCAAAATTATCAAATATATTAATCATATCTGAAAAGTACATAAGGAGTTCTATTGTATTATTTCCTCTACTGTGTGATTTCAAAGTGGAGGTGAGATATACTAAGAAAAATTGTTCAGCCTCATAAGAATGATATACAATTTGTGAGATGTGATTTGGCCTAAAACAAACAAAAAAAATATTGAATATATAAATTATACCTGAAAATTATTTCTATTGCTCTATTTCCCCTCCTGTGACCATTGCATGTAATACTGAGAGTGTATTTTAGGTTGAGGGTAAGATATAGAGAATATCAGGTCAATCTTGGAAGAACATTTTTTTTCACCTCTGAGATAAATTTAAGTAATTAATATTATTGAATCTGATTTAATATATTGTTATTTAGAATCATATGATATATAAAAAAAAATTAAAAATAAATTTTAAAATTGATTTGATTAATAATTAAAATGTAACTTCAGTATAAAATAAGATTTTTTTTGATAAAAGAAAAGTGATTTATTATTTTTCAAATACAAATACAAGTAGTCCTCGACTTTTTGAAACTTCACTTTGTCAAAAAAAGGCGATAAGCAAATCTAGTGCTGCAGTGAGTCATTATAGAGGCAGGGCACACACTCTTCCTCTCCTTTTTATACCCTAGTCTCCTGTGCCTCCAACTTTACCTTTGATGACACAGCCTGACATACCATCCTCCCCTTTTTTTGATCTGGGAATGCTCAAAATTTTTTCCATAATAATTGATAGTAATTACTTATTTGCTTCTTGCCATTTTGGCTTTTATAGGAATGTTCTACTTTTGGATGGTGGGAACCTGTATGTCTGATTTATATAAAATTAAAATTTTGTAATTTTCTATAATGAATGAAACCCGAATTATGGTAATCACTCTGAATATATCATAAAAATATTATCTTGATTAGATTTTTTGGAAGGGTCTTTATTACTTAGCTGTATGATTAAAAAAAAGTGATACTTGTTTTAATTAATTTTCCTATGTGCAACAAATCGTTAGATTTAAAAAAAAAATATATATGTATATATATAATGCTTAAGATTTCACCAGGTAACTTACTGATTTTATATTAGTGGATAAATGTGAATAGATGAAATTAAATGAAAAAGGGTTTTGCACAAAACAATATTTGAGTCAAGATGAAAGTGAATAGTAGCTTAAGATTGATAATAATATTTGAGTCATCATAAATTTATACATAATTAATCTGCTTACATTTTGATATTTCTTGATTAAAATATATTTACTTAGTCTGGCAAATGACCAAAAGGTGTGTTGGAAGATTGTGCTGTACAAATCTGCAAAAATGGGGAAAACTTGCCTGGCCTGGAAATCCACTCACAAAATTTTTGTTTTTACCTTGTTTTAAAGACCAACCCCTGGCCCTTGTTGAAAATTGCCTTGAATTCGGCCACAAAAAAGCTTGCTTCAATTATTTCAAATTTTACAAAAACTAAAATAAAAAATAAATGGTTTTCCTAAATTCCAATTTAATCATATTTACACCTGTAGAAATACCTTATGAATTTTTATTAATAGAAAATAAAAGGAATTTGTGATTAGTCCCTTTCAAAAACTATTTCTCAGCACAAATAAAGTAATGAATTTGTGACGAGCATTTCTTTCATCTTAATTTTAGTTGTTGTTCATCGTAACTACTCAAACCGTCATTCAATTGGTAGAGGAGCTGCCGTACATAGGCCAGCTTCCTGAAGCAAAAGGGATACAAGTTCAAGTCTTGCCAGGAACTTATTCTTCATGTCCAATCCACGCTGTTTTCTGATTTGCTATGAAAAGCAACTAATATTCAACTAGAAGAAATACTAGTCAAAAATAATTAATATTGACAATGCTTCATCTAATCAAAAATAAATTAAGACAATATTACATTAAAACAATTTTATTTATAAAAAAAATTCTGTTTTAATTTTTAACATTTTCTTGAATTTTGTTTTTAGTTTTTACTGATTATCTATTTAAAAAATGTTCCTTTCTTAACAGAAATCACAATATTATTGGTTTATGGTCATCAAATTTGTAGCATTTAAAAAATTAGTATGAATATTGTATTGAATTATCTTAAACTTTCAACTTGACTGATTTTAAACCAAATCATACATAAATTTGGTATCTAAATTCATTTTCCGAAGAAAACTCAACAGAATCCTTAAAAAAAAAGCGTAAAAAGGATGTTTTAGATGCACAACAATCTATAAAATATTTTTTCCATTGTGTTCAGCAAATTTTAGCTTCATTCATAAATTTTCTTCAAAAAATATTTAGCTTCATTCATAAGTTTTCTTCAGATATAAAACACCAATCCATCTCAAACAAAAAGGTATTTACATTCCAGTATTTCTAGAAACTGGATATTCAATATCTTATCCATTACCAAGTCTTTTCAGCTATTCTTAAAAATGGTTTTACTGTTCTTAAATAAATTAATTTTGATGCATTGTGTATACTAAAAAAATTGTAGCATTTGATTAAGTCTTTGTATAACTCATATGATCATTATCATTTTCTCTTTTGTCAATTTTGTATTTGATATTGTCCTGTTGTCAATGATGTATAATTTGATACAGGGGTGCAGTGCTACCAGATCCCACCATAGTTCCACTTCTGTAAGAACCTCATCCCCCTAAATAAATGAACAAGAGTACCTGCTCACTTCATGTAGTGAGTAACTTCTTTGCTCCATTCTTGTTACATATAGAGAGAGATAAGGAATATAGGAAATAGTAAGTGTTTAGTCAGCTCTGGTATAAAAAAAGTCTGCACTGCACACCTAGTTTAATTGAAAATTTGATTTCTTACTCCTTTATATTTTTGGTCACCAGAGAAATGATAATTCAAAAAAAAAAAAAATTTCAGAATTACTAATCTATTAGTACTTACTTTTCCAGATAAGACTAATTTTAATTTAAAAAATGAATGTATTAATTTTCTAGTTTACTTCTGAAAAAAAAAATTCTGATTGTGAGCAACATATGAAATTAATAAACAAAAATAGTTGTTTGTGTATAGAGAGTTAGAGAAAAAGATTTAAGAAAAAAATTCTTCTGAATGAACTTGCTCTTATTGCTAGTTTATACACTGTTGTATATTGAGTGCTTTTACAAAAAGGGAGAAAAAAAAACCCAACTCCCGGTTGTCGTCTAATTCTTGTAGAAGTGAGCATCTTATTTGTGAAGAGAAATCAAAGAGTAAATTGTGAAAAGAAAGTTTCTGACTTTTACAAAACTGCTCAACAGTGAACCATTCATGTTGAAGTAAGAAAATATCCAATGAGAAACAAGATTTTATTTCATGATTCTTGGAGAAGCTTATTAGCTTATTCATATTTCGTCCTTATTTTAACAGTGGACTTATGATATCGGTCCTTGTAAAATACGGGAAGCAAAGGAAATGTGCCATATATTTCAGCAGGTGACACTTGAAGCATCAATAAGATAC
The DNA here is from genome assembly GCA_963457665.1 of Thysanoteuthis rhombus. Lineage (NCBI taxonomy): Eukaryota > Metazoa > Mollusca > Cephalopoda > Oegopsida > Thysanoteuthidae > Thysanoteuthis > Thysanoteuthis major. Next base: position 5,180,070 of record OY735237.1, read on the forward strand.
CTCGAAAACTGGAGTCATCCTATAGGCCAGATACTAAATAGTGAGCTAAACACCATGAACTTCCGATTGAAATTGAGGCACTATCTTATCTGATGGTTGCCTTATCTACCAAAATATATATGATAATTTAAAAAAAGCATTTCTACCCTAATTTGTTTTGATTAATTAAAGAATCAATGGTTACGGTTATTCATTGATTAGAGCAATTTTCACTGGGGATAAATGATCTCTACTTCTTTTCTTGTTGCTCCCTGGATTTTAC
>OY735237.1:5187831-5385331 GCA_963457665.1 Thysanoteuthis rhombus
CCACAATCGATTTAGCTATTTTGAAGCTAAAACTAACTATTTTTGAGCTGATTATTATTTTAGGCTACATCATCCCCAGTAATATGAGCCACATAGTAATGGGAAGGCCCGTATTGAGTTTTTGAGAAAAAAATTATTCTGTCATTTCTTTTCCCTACACTTGATTAAGAAAGAGAAGTATATTTTCACACATTTGTTGGTTGAAAATCTTGTAAAGCTTGACTTTTTGATCCTTCTTTTCCAAAGAGCCCTTGTACTTCCTAAATATGAAGAGGGAGAAAACAGGAAATCTGATTAACATCTTGCAAAAACAGATAAATGATGCCATTATTCAGAGAGCTATAAATAGCTTTTCTGCGGCTAATGGATACAGCAAAGAGTCATGGTTCTCCTGGCAGTTAAACCTTACCTCCAGCAAGTCAACAATCCCAAGTGCAGTGTGATATGATCTGATAAATTCGTTCAACATGAAAGAAGGAAGAACTCGTTCCTTTTTGAAATTCCTCATTTCTTCTTCTCTTTCCTAATGATTCGCTAAAGCCTTTGCTGCTGCCTGTGTTGGTCCGTCTTCTTTGCCCTTGGAGAAGAGAAGAACAGAAGTGTTTGAGCGCATCATTCTTTCTGAGCAATAAAAAAACCAAAACATTGTGAAACTTATTCCGAAAACCTTGCATAACCTTTCTGAAAAATGATTTATGTATGTAAGTAACAGGCTAATAATAAAAACAACAACAGCATCGGCCACTTCTTTTTTCTTCACACTCTGTGCTATTTTTGTTCTGTTATCCACTTGTAATTATGGAATGGTTTGGGAAATTTTCTAGAAGCATTTGTACATAATCTTTTTTTAACTATAGAAAACAATTATTACCGTATATTTTGGTGGATACAGCAACCTTCAGATAAGACGAGATCCCAATTTCAGTCTGAATTTCATGGTTTTAGCTCACTGTTTAGTCACTGGATATAGGATGACTCTATTTCTTTGGATGTTTCAAGTGTTGTCCTATCTGCAAAAATATATAATTATTACATAGTGAGAAAAAGAAAAGAAAAAAAAAGAAGGGTCTTTCAACTCAGTATTTTTAAGAACTATCAAGATACATTCTATTTCATTCATAAGACTGATATCCCATAAGTAGGTTTGTACAGGAATTCTCTTTTCAAAGAGTTTTTGTTTATAATGAGAATACATACATCTAATACCTTAGCAAACACTATTAATGCTGTCTTAAGGTTTTTAACGGTGATTTTTTTTTTTAATGTTCAAGATTAATATTGTTTATTTATTCAGAAGTGGAATTTGCAATTTGAATTATATTTCTCTGGTCGTATTGTGTGAAGAAGATTTTTTTTGTCTGACATATTTGAATATTTTCAACTTGCTTTTTTATGACCTTGACATTGGTTTAGAAATTGTTATTTTGCCTTGGTGTTATGTTATGAAAATGAGAATACCTCCCTTTTTCGGAAGAGACGCTTGTATTTAGTGTTTTAACCACTGATTTTTGTAGAGGAAAATGGATTCTGACTCAAACTGGTACTAATGCCCCTGGAGAAGGCATGAATCTGTCTCCTCTCCATTCAGATATGGGTGAAATAGCATATGGTGAAGTGATTGACGCCACTTGGGGTGCTTTGTTACCTCTATTTCACCTGTCGCAAACCTAGATTAAATGTTTAACTAAATCCTGATCAGATAAATGTAATGTGAAATGATTACAAAATTTCTTTATTTCTGCCCTCTGGAGAAAATTTTTTAAAATTTCTGTTTTGAAACATTCCTGCAAGGAAAAAATCAATCCCTATTTTTAATTCTGGTTGGTATTTTTTCTGATCAATCGACTCGAATAATTCACATTGATTAGCAGGAGATTTCTTTTGCACATTACAAAATATAGCAAGCATTTCACTTATCTTTCTATTTGCATTCAAATGATGGCTTGGCTCTGCAAACAAAGATCTATCGGAAGGGTTTTCCGTGGCAATAAGACCATAGAGGTTTTGTGTACAGAATGATCCTCCAACTTGAGCTATGGAATTTCAAGGTGAAGGTTGACTCCACCCTTTAAATAGAGGGTTTGTATCCTATGGTCCACAAAGTTGGCAAAAATAGGAACAGGGCTCCTAGGTTTGACAGATGTGAGCTAGATATGGGGCTCTGCTGCCTCTAAGGCTAGAGGAGGCTGTTTATCATAATCATGCATAATGTTATCAAACGGTTATTGTTTATAGAATCAGTTGGTCCTAAACACTTTATTTAAAATGAACTTGAAAAAATAAAATTAGATGAAAATGAATTTCATATCAATTTTTCAATAGTGTAATGTTATTCATAACTATAAATTTGATAACATAATAAACCCATAACAATGTGTGTAAATTGTTTCGATTTGCATATCCTTTGCTTAAAGTTATCAGCTTGTTATTGTTATTTAAAAGACCCTGTCTGAAAGTGATCACAGTAAGTGGCTTTTCTATCTGTCTCTCTCCCTCTGTCTGTCTCTATCTATATCTACATGTTTATATATATATATATATATATATATATATATATATATATATATATATATGAGGCTTTATGTTGGTGTTGGAGGTGCTACCCAAAAGTTTGGTGAATTTGAACTAATTGCTCAAATTATTTAGGTATCATGTTACTCAGTTATTCCCGTGGCTCACCAAATATTTTCCATCTCTCTCGGAATCACTCAACTAAAAAATAAAGACCCTCTTTTTTTCAAAATCAATTCTTCTCTCTTTGAAGAAGCCATTTCACACTTTTGATTATTTTGGGGTAGCACCTTGTATCTAATCTATATATGTACAATTTTAATGAGATAGAATTATCTGATGAAAATGTCAGTCGGACAAAGATAGATATTACCACTGAATAAGCAAATATTGATTCAGCAGTAAAAAGTAAACCAAGCTGATTTGAACAAAGTAATACTTTTGATAAAAAAAAGGATTAATGAGATTATTTTTTTCTTTTGTCTGGATTATCTTCTGGTTCAGACAATCTATTTTTTTGAGATCTTTATTTGAAAAGCTGTTTGTTTTTACTGGACAATGGAAGATAACCTTTTGTTTTGTTTTTTTTTTGAATAAAGCTTTCTATTTCTCTAAAACTTACTGATTTTTCTAAAATCTCTTTCTAGACTAAAAAAAAACAATTTCACCTTTCTGATAAGGTTTAATTTCCAGCATTGATAACTTTTACATTTATTTTTATATCAAGCTAATAATATTCTGTGTGTTTGTGCATGTTATATATATATATATATATATATATATGGATTGGCACTAAGGAGCCTGCAGCTATTTTGTTATGTAATTCATTTTTAAAATTTCAAGTATCCTAATTTTAAGTTTTTCTGTGTTTTTTCCCCAAGTCTCTGCTCAGCTCCAGCTGTTTTATTGTGTTATCAGACCATAAAGTCTTGAGCGTTTCTGTGACGTATACGTCATTGTTATGTCACAACAGATTATTGCATTTTATTACAACCCTTTTAATTGTTTTTTAGCTATGTTAATCTATTTCACATAGACCAATCCAAGAATTGGACAGAACAACCAACCGATTGTACAAATAAACAAACTAATTTTTCTTAAATTTGAGATCTTTCAACCATCATTGGTCATTTTCAAGTCTGAGTTTGTTTACTTAGTTTTATAAATATACAGTGGTATTTTTGTTCAGTTTTTTAAACTTGTTGTGGTTGTCTAGAGTAGTCAGCAATTTAGAGCTTTAAACTTTAAAAGTTGCAAATATATATATATATATATATATATATATATATATATATATATATATATATATATATATACTCAGTAATATACCATGTCAAAATTTGTAAATATATAATATATCAAATCACTGTAGCCCTACAAATGGCCTGCCTGTCTAGTGGGCTACAAATTCTTCTCTCTTAGCTTTTCTGTGTGTATCTGTCTCCGGGTGCTCCTTGTCACATTTTTGGTGCTACTACCTTGAAGATTTACATGAATACACCATACAATTCTATTATTTTTCTCTCCAAGAAAGTGATTCACTGTGTCTATGGTCATTTTGGACCAATAATACCCAAATCTTGTGCTGGTATATATATATATATATATATATATATATATATTTTGTAATATTAGATAAGATTCATTTCTTTAGTTAATTAGTTCTGGTCCCTATGCGGGCTACAATGATTCATTTACGTGAGGTACAGATATATATATATATATATATATATATATATATATATATATATATATATATTATATATCCTATTTGAAAAAAGAGTTTCTATACAAACCCAAAGATGGGATCATTGTCAGAGACAGTATGAGATATATTAACAATACATGGATAGAATAAAGACAAAACATGTATCTACTATCTCTTTGTATTCTTTATTCAAGAAAAAAAACAATTACATATACATATATACTCTTATAAACTAGTAATGCTAATCACTCTCATTTATTATTGTGAGAATGGTATAAATGAGGCAAGGATTCGGGGTAATAGTGAACAGCACGGAAAATGGATTCAGCAAACCGAGTTTAAATTTTATTGCTAATGGGAAAGGTATGAATCCATCTCTCCTAATAGGCCAGCTCAGAGATTACCCCCTTATACTGGTACTATATAACTCTTATAACAGTCTTCATCATGACCCAGTTTAATTCTATGCAATAACCTCACAACTAGCTGACATGAATGATCCGTTTATCTCTGGGCATGAACTAAAAAAAGAACAACCTCACACTCTCGAGGTTCAAATGTAACTAAACTTGAGTTCATTCCAAAGATGTAGATGTGTGGAAAGTACACATCATACAGAAAGCATATGAATTGTGTCTTGCCTGCTAGCCCTCCCCCTCCCTCTCATCAAGCATCTGTTGTCTTTTTTTTTCAACCATGCCAAGGCTACTATTACTGCTATGATTTGATAAGTTTAGCCAGTAAATTATTGATGACCAAGGTAATGAGATTATAAGATATAATTGTATTTAAAATCACGATTTATTTCATTTTTACCAGTATTTTTCTCACTTACTCTTTATTCATTCAATTATTCATTGTGAACCTGTAACCCAGTCATGGGTTGGGACCTGTACTTTGAAGAACCCCAAGCTAATTGACGCTCTTGCTGAATATTTTTCACCTCTTTGATCTTTTCTCCTTCTCGAGTAACTTCACCTGAGGCGATCATCTTTGTTGATGCAATATAAGTCTTCCTCCTTTTTGCTTGCTCTGATGAAATGAAAGTAAAAACAAGAAACAAAAAAAAAAAGAGCCAGCAAAGTTTATGCACAAAACGTGTCACCTTGCGTGTTCTTTGCAATCAAAAAGCAGCCCCGAAAGAGATTCCAGAACTGCTTTCTGCTTTGTCTTTTATGTAAATTCTTCTTGGATTGAAATAGTTATCTCTCTTCGAAGAGTTAAAGTTGGTGGTACTTAGAAGTGGAATGTGCAGAGGAATGGCTTTTTTCTGTCTTTCAACTATCAGTCAGCTATTTAGCGGAAGCCGTCGGTTCTTCATGAAACAAAACTGAAAGTTAGACCATAGGTGTGCTAGTGCATAATAATTTGAAATATCCATACCTCGCATAAATGAATCATCGAAGCTGCGCGTGAACCAGAACTATATATCTTAAATTGTCAAAAAAATGCCAACATGAGATCCGGGCATTGTTGGTCCAAAATAACCACAGAAACCCTAAAACGCATTTTCAAATAAGAATTTTTCAGATGGTGCTTAGTGGTATACTCATGCAAATTTTCAGGGTTGTAGATCCAAAAATGTGACCGGGAGTACATATAGGTGAGCGAAGAGTGAAGAATCTGTAGACCATTTGGCTGGTTGGTCTGGTGGGCCATTTGTGGTGCTAAGGTGATTAGACTTTTCTTTATAAATTATATCAACTGACGGAGGCAGCTAACATCAACTGTATTTGGTCATGTAAATTTGATACTGGAAATCGGCGTTGAAATATTTTTGGAGGGGGCATCATTATACTTGAGTAGGAAAGTAATGATATATATATATATATATATATATATATATATATATATATATATATATATATATATAAAGGTAGATTATTGATTTTTAGCTGTAAACAATGTTGAAAGAGGCAACCTCCTATGGAGTTTGATGACCACTGACAAAGTCCAGGTTTTTGTTACATTTGTCAGCTTAGTGATCCTTACCAGTCTCAAGACTGGTTGATTCCAAACTTGATACCGACAAGTTTTTATGATCACCCCTTTGGTAGGATGCAAGTCCACCGAAGTGATACCTCCACTTTAATCACACAGCTTAGTGTGTACTCAATTAGCTGCTGAGTGCACAGGAATAGGTTTCCTAATGAAGACTTTTCCACACTCTTTGCTCATACTGGTTATCGAACCTAGAACTTTCTGGGTGTGAGGCAGATGTGCTAACCATTACTCTATTTGAGCGGATAAATTGTGGGGGTTGAATTATTTTCAAGATTTACTACCAGACCAAGATCTTTTTTTCTCAATATTTAAAAAATTGATGGGCCACTTTGTTTATAGTATTTTTTGCATTGCAAAATTGAAATCTAGTCTTTGAGTAAATAAAACATGTTATTCAAGTAACAGATCTCAAAAAAAAACAAAAATGAACATTCAAAACTTTGCTTCTGAGCTGTTACTACTGAAATGATTTCGTGTTGGATCAATGAGAAACCTTGATAAGTTTTTTTTTTTGTTAAACTCTAATCTAATTCAAAGGCTCGAGTTGATTTTATTTTTCTACCATAACAAGAACAACAATCTTCACCTAATGCAGAGAAGTGAACCCTTGACTGTTTGTCTGTCCAGTCTCATTAAACCAAACTGATATATTAAAAATGAACATTTCCCTTTTGCGATTTGAAATTACGACCAAGTGATCAGTAGATAGCTCTCTTATTGACTGAGCCAAACTGAAAAGTCTTTCATATCTACAAAAATTCATGCTAGAAATACACAAGGGCAAGGGCTTATTTCCTTCTAATAAATACATTTCTAAAATCAACATCCCCAACCGTGACATGAAATCATAACCAAGTGATCGGTAGGCAGCTCTCTTACCAACTGAACCAAACTTACATATCTTGGAATTTATTCATTAAACGTACAACTCAAGAGTTGCAGTAATTGTTTTCGGCCAGAATTGCGGTAGCGGTTGGGTTTGTATTTATATTTGTTCACCTTTTTTTAATGCATAATAAATTTGCGATTTCGGTGAACCTATGCTTGACAAAATAAAATAGGCCAAAAAAAAAAAAAAGGAAGAAACTGTAAATGATATCTTGAGTGTTATTTCGCATCTGGGCAATGCCAGCTAACCTTGCTATTCTTCATGTCAATGGTAGCACAATGCTGTGTAAAGACTCTGTATGATTCATTGTTCTCCCATCTCGGCAAACAATAAGTTTTATAATCCTGTGCCAGGTTTGTTAATACCTTTGATTGATTTTATTTCCCCCTTTTTTCCCTTCCGTGTCTTCCTCCCCGGGGAGATGATGGACAAAAGGCCCTCATCCCATCCGCACAATTTTCCCTCTTCCTATCTTCCTAGAAAAAAAGCCAAGTCTATTGACAACTACTTTCATTGACGGGTGTAACAACGATAATACGTCGTCCTGCTTGTTGTACAACTTGTTCGTCTTAAATGTCATTCTCCTTCTTAGCAACACTGCCACTGAGATTGTTTAAGTTTTTTTTTTAACCTTTGCCGATGAAGTTGTAAGAGCTCTGGCTACACCAGTGGTTACCAACCTTTTTATGCCTGGCTCCCACTTTTGAGAATTCTGTGGGGGTAAAAATTTCTGTACTGCCAACTAAAATTTTGAATCTAGTTAGCCATTCAATGGCCATTTTGAATGGCTACAAGTGGCCGGATTTGTCGAAAATAGCTAAAATTGCATAGATTTAATTTTCAAGTAACCTGACAACTTATTTGCTACAAAAACTCGTACAAAGGCCCTTAAAAAGTAAATATAGATTATATTTATCATATATTTAGACAATAATTGAAATAAAAGCCACTGTTTTGGTGGGCGATCTTATGGAATAATGCACTTTTGGCCATAACAAAAAAACAGAATATTGCATTCCAAATTCAAAATACTTTATTGTAACAAATACAGATATGCCTTTTATCACAGTAATGGGTTTTATTGTCCACTTGAAAGCTTAAATATACCCTGAACAGTGACCTCTGGTCTATGCAATACCTCAAAAAGTTCACAATGAATTTCAATAATATTTTGTGAGAGGTTTGGCCATGAGCTAAGGAAGAATTGATTAAATTTTAGGACAGATCTGGTAATTTTTACATCCCTCTCCTGCATCGTACACATAAATGGACTGATTTTCACTCAGTTTTTTGGGACAAACAAGTTGGCAGAGGTATGCGCTCTCTGAGTGCTTTCTAGTTTGAGTTCACTACTTACCAATAACTTCCATCTTCTTTTCACAAATTTGTATGTAATAAAATCCATCTAGGCAGGAAGAGAAGAGAGGGAAAAGTGCCGCAAAGCATTTGTTACTTTGGAACGGGGTGTGTAAAGTCTATGAGGGGGGAAAATCTGTTGACGACCCCCTATAAAAATTTACTACCTTGACAACTTGGGGCATCTTCAATTTATTCAATTACAGACCTCCTCTCCCTCACTTACTGCACGGATGTCAGGGGTCAAAGAAAGTCAACACTGTATTATAACCAAGCCTCGATCAATCTAGCTACTTCAGAGCTAGAGTAATAATTTGGGATCCATTATCCCCTGACGATGTAATGTGAACCAGACTTGAGGGGGAGGCCTGTACTACTGTGATGAGTTTTTTGATCATTACTACTGTAGTAAATTTGATCTTACTGGGTGCCTAACACTTTTGGCTTTGTGCCAGTTTAAGCCATCTTTAGTTAGTATCAATGGGTGTCCCATGAAGCAATGGATAACGAGCTAATTTCATCGGTCATTCTTACTGTAGTGAGTTTGATCTCACCGGGTGCCCAACACTTAGTAAATACCTGAAAGAGTGCCCTGCTATAAGCTAGGAGTAAGCTAACCAGTCTTGTATACCATGACTACTGAAGTGAGTTCAATCCTAACTGAGTGCTTGTGTAATTTTGTACTGTATTAAGCTCACCTTAGTTGATATAAATATAGATGACTATTGGCTGATAACATTGAGCGATGAATATAATATTGGGAGAAATTTACATTTATCCTTATGCTATTAAATTCATTGTTATAAACAACTTTACATTATGACAAGCATCGATCAATGATGTGTCCACTATTTGTGATTTCCAATTTCAAAGGAATTCTAAATGAAGTAGTAGTAGCATTACCAGTTGTGGTAGTGGGAGGGGGCGAGAGAAAGTGAAGATGGTTTACCCTAGAATCCAGCTATTAAAAAAAAACAATTTGTATGTTTAAATTAAAGTAAGAGTACAATTTTTATTGATGATTTGTTCTGAGAGTCTCAGTGTATGGTTATTTTATTCGATAAGTCAGCTTCAAATGAATATATTACAATTTTTTAGCTATAAAGTGAGCTGGAAATTGAAAAGTTTAGCTATTTTTAGCCAATTTTGCAGAGAGTTTTTGTTATTAATAACAAGATTCTTGACAACACTATAAAAAAAGCAGATGCTTGTTACATTAAGCTGGTAAATGAAACATAGAACTCCCTCCTTCCTCTTTCTACTGTTCAGCATGTCTGGGGATGGCCAACCAACCAAAAAGCATGTTATAGAGATGTGTGAACACCTCCAAAAATTATGAAATTCATCTTTTATTTCTAATTCATTTAAAAGAACGTATCTGGGATCAACTGCATTTGATAGCAATGACCGTTTGATAACATTATCTGTGATTATAATTAGTGGATTCTTCTGTATTTGAAAAGTAAAACCATTTTTTTGAAACTCCAGAATCTCTCTTACCAAAATGCTAAAAATAGTTTATCATTTAAGACCAGGAATACATTATGGTGTGAAAGGGTTTTGCTATATAATCAATGTTGATGCACAAACTGTTAGCTTAATGTGAATTTATTGATAGCCATCACTCTTTAGACTGCCTTTAGGATACAAGAAAAAAATGTTAACTAATTGAATTAGTGTTTGTTGTAGAGGTTGTGTAATGGGAGACAGCATCAAAAGTTTCGGTAATTCCATGTTTGTTTTCCTTTGACTTCTTTAAAGATTTCTTGCATGACCAACGTCATTGTGCACAGCTATTATTATTGACTGATTTTGCAATTGTACTGAAAATTCACAAAAGAAGACCAAGAGTAGAAAATACACGATATTAACTTTTGTTTTGAAGTCAAGAAGTGCATTTGTAACACTGGTGTGATGTTGGTGGTGGGCACAGGAGAAAAGAAGCATTGAAGAACAAGAAAAAAAGAACAGACCCTATTCAAAACCTGCGACATTGTTTACACAATTTTTGATAGCATTTGGCAACATTAGTTTCCATTATAAAACTATGTTTCAAATTGATTTTTGAAAAAATTTGATCATATAAACCTGTTAAGAGATTTGAAAAAGAAGACTCTCTGTAAATGGACGCTGAGCGGTTTTCTCGAGCCTTGCTACGTTTTTGGTTGTACGCTAGTGTGTATCTAATTATGTTCCCCATAACTCTACTCTTACTACACAAGATATGTTGAAAAATGTCTTAGCTTCTTGAATTACTAATGCTTTCTTGCTTTGCATCTTTTTTTTTGGGGGGGGGAATTGATTTCATAGAATAGTGACATAAAAAAAAGAGAAAAAAATATTCCTTTTTCTTTGCTTACTTTCTCTCTCTCTCCCTTTCTCTCCCTTCTGAATGCTCTCAACTTTTTTCATTTTGGTCTGAAAAAAAGCGATTCTGGCTTTCATGGACCTGTTGACATTTGAAGCAGGTAAAAAAGTCATAATGTTAGCTAAGGGAAAAGGCACAGCTTTGGATTCTGGAAAAAACATCATTTAATTTAAAGTAGGAAATAAGTAATGTTTTAAAACATATACGTAATATCCATACCTTGTATAAATGAATCCCTGCTTGTGTACCAGAATTAATTATCCAAAATTATTGATCTTTTATCTAGAATTATCTAAAAAATGGGCATTGTTGGCCCAAATGACCTTTTTTTTTTTTTTTTTTTTTTTTTTTAAGCACTTCTTGAAAAAAAAAGGTTTTAGATGGTGCCTAGTGATGGTCTCATGCAAATTTTCAAGGTTGTACCCCCCCCCCAAATGTGACCAGAAGCACCTGGAAACACACACACACACACACACACACAAATCTGTAGCCCACTTGGCTGGTAGGTTGGCTGATCATTTATGGGACTACAATGATTCAATATAGAAGTGTCTTTCTATACATCTCTGTGTGAGTTTAGATTTTCCCCATCAAAAGACTATGATAAGTGATGCAAGGGGGATAACTTGGTTAAACCTATTTTGTTCATAAACACAATGAGTTTAACCGAGTTTAATTATAGCTGCTAATTTCAGCGATTTTCAAATTTTGTACCACCAAAAGACATGAGTTTAATTTTTGTTCAAAAAACAATTTTCTTCTTCCTATCAGTACTGTACATTTTTACTTCCAATGTTCCTATCCAACCTCCATTGTAAATCTTTCCCCAACAACTTCTTGTTCAGATCCTTCCTAATTGTTATGGTGGCTATAGCTTCCTATTCCAGTCCCTCCTGCTTATTAAATTGTGATAGATCCCCCCCCCCAGCAATTAAGAATCCAAGAGTACAGGGCAATATATGTATGGATCTTTTCATCTTGGCAGAAGGTCTTAGCAGCTTCAGGTCTTTTTTTTTTTTTTTTTCTTCATTTTTAGTATTTTTCTGCAGCACCTATCCTGACTGATTTGGCCAATGTTTAATTGGCAGACGCAGCTGCAGAAGTGACACACAAAAGCGCCTGATTCGAATGTCTGAGTGCCCACTCTCACGACACAATGCAATAAATAAATTCATGAAACTACTTTTTTTTTCTTCCCCTTTTTTGGTCGCTCTGAGCAAGGCCTTTTGGACAATTCTCATATCAAAGGGTTAGTAAAAAAGGAGTTATTTATGCCACATTGGTTAAGACAAGCAAAAACATGTTAAAAAAAAACTTATTGGTGTTGAAATCGCAAAAGTTGTATAAACAGCAGGAGTGCCTCCGACAAAACCTTCATCAGATGACGACCCTGGAGTCAAGCATTGTTCCAGGGATGAAGCTTAATTACCACTAACTTGGGGCACACCATTAATACCTCGCTATATTGCCAGGTTTTGTTGATTTTACCATCACAGTGTTGGAGTACCGTATCCATGCAGGTGTAGCCTCTTCCCAATCTTGGAGAGCCTCTTGATATGTTTCCTTGGTTCTGTTGTTTAGTTGGGTCAGAAATACTGAACTCAGTTTGGTGATAAAACATTGGTATCCAACAAGGATAGTTACTCTTGAGTGCTTAATTGCCGGAGGGCACAATTTAATATGGAGGAGGGGTCTGATTTAATAGGGGGGGGGGGAATCTGTCATGATTTGGTTGCTGAATAGGCAGGGGTTGGAAAATCTGTCACAATTTGGTGGGGGAGCTAGGTAAGAAACTACATATGCCAGCACAATTTAGTTGGGGGAAGTCATTTGAGAAAAAAATATAGTGAGGATGAGGCAGGCACATGGGAAGTAAAAATGTATAGTATTGAGAGGGACAAGAAAAAGTTTTTGTTAATTAGTTTAACTGAGTTCCTCCCCTTGCATGGTTTGATAATTGTCTTTTGATGGGAAAGTTTTCACAAATCTGTTGTTGTTGTTCCATCACCCCCATCAGTTATGAGGGAGGGGAGAGAATAGTGATGGATGCTCGAAGATCAATCAGAAGGGTCTTAATAAGAATGAATCTTTCCAAAAATTAATGAGCAGGGGAAGGGGTCAATTAGGCACCTAGGAGTCGGTTGGAGATTGAGTTGGGTCAATCTTCCAGTTGAGAAGGGCTTCTTTGCCTTGAATTTGAATCACTGGTGCTAACATGAAATAAACAACTATCTCAGCCATTAAGTACATATCACATTCACTGGCATATGAGTCGACTTTTCAAGCATAAAGAATTTCCTTTTTTTTTTTCATGTCCAAGTCTCTTGTACCTCTCAACCTCTGATTACTCAGCCTAACGTACTATGCCTCACCCCCATTTCTTTTTTTTTGTTTGGGAATGCTCAAAATTTTCTTTTGTATAAATTACCAGTAATTTCTTCTTGGCTTTATGCTCTTTTGGTTTATGAAAGGTTATGATATGAATAATAATGGAGAACCTCTGTGTGTATATATATATATATATATATATATATATATATATATATATATATATATATATACATATATATATATATATATATATATATATATATATATATATATATATATATATATATATATATATATACATATATATATATATATATACATATATATATATATATATATATACATATATATATATATATATATATACATATATATATATACATATATATATATATATATATATATATACATATATATATATATATATATATATATACATATATATATATATATACATATATATATATACATACATATATATATACATACATATATATATACATACATATATATATACATACATATATATACATACATATATATACATACATATATATATATACATATATATATATATACATATATATATATATACATATATATATATATATACATATATATATATATATATATACATATATATATATATATATATACATATATATATATATATATATACATATATATATATATATATACATATATATATATATATATATACATATATATATATATATATGAACCCAAAAATAAAAATCACTAACATGAATAAAGATATAACTAAATTACATACACTAAGATCCTAAGATAAAAGAAATAGTTATGTGAAAATGTGTTGCAATAACAGTGATAGGATTAAGGGTGACTTGCTTGATATGTAGTTGTAAATAAGTTGTAAATTTTGACTTGTAAAAAAATTCCTTCTCAGTGGTAAAAAAATTGAAAATTTTACTGACTATATGTCTAAACGATTGAGTTGGCTATTTTCTAAAAAGCCTCCCTCATCTTCTTTCTACTGTCTTTATCAGTCTCAAAAACCTGTTTGTAAGGAATTGGTATTTGGCTCACCAATGATCAATTCTGTTAATTTTACAATATTCATTTCGATCATCCCCTAAACAATATGAGTTGAAGTGACTCTCTCTATCATTTGAACAAGAATAGGGGGAGCCGCTTATCATAATAACGAATGAGGTTATCAAGTTGTCATTGTTATCAAAATCAGTTGATCCCAAACACTTAATTCAAAGTGATCACAATAAGTGGCGTCCCCTGTATATCTTTTACTTCATGATATCAGCTAGTTATTGATATCTGAGATGCCCTGTCTGAAAGTGATCACAATAAACAACTTCCTCTGTTCATAGGTTCTACACCCTGGATAATTGCCCCCTGCATTAGCATTGTAACTGTTAAGTTGAAAGCTTTTGAAAATGATGTAGTTGGCCAAGTAAATCATGGGGGAATTATCCAAGGATCAATTGTCAGAAGTCAGTCATCTGGACGGCAGTTGTCCTAGGGGGCACTTGTCCTAACACCATGTGCACACATAAAAAATAAACACAATAGAATCAGATGGAGCAAATCGTGGAACTGGTCAGAAGTGTTGCCAACTCATGTTAGTTTGACTGCCAAAAAATGCTAAAAAGCTCTTCATTCGAAAAGTAGCCCAAATGGCTAAAAAGCCGCTGGAATACACCAGAAATGTGTGGGCCAAAATATTCAAGTGCATAATTTAGAGCTTTTCCCACTGCCAAAACAAGAAACGCTGAATTTAATGCTAAATTGGCAACACTGGGTTAGAGGTCATTAGAAGAGGAAGCAGCATCTCACAGCAAGTAAGCTTGGAATGGTCTTTTCTTTGAGAATATTCGACCCATAGAGATGTTGATGTATTTGGAAAAGATCCGTCGATCAAAGTAGCTTTCATGTGAGTGTTTTTAAGGAAGTAACATTTGCTGTTCAATCTCTCACAATTGATTCTTTTTTATGATCAGTATTTTAATGCATTCTGCTTATAAATGCCTTATTCTGCCTGTCAGTAATGCTTGCCTTCATTCCTGACCATTGATTCTTTCTTCTTGATCTTCCAAGCCCAACATACGGATTGAGTGCCTTAACTTGCTCTAACAAATTTCAGGTTGAAAAGATGGCAGAAATCATCTGATTTTCCCCTCTACCACAGACGATAACTATAATAGGTCTGGTTAGTCTTTCAGTAGAAACTGTCACATGGCCAACATCTCTTGGCAGTATGCTGTGATGGGGTTGATCAATTAAAAAATTGGAAAAAGGGGTGATCAATGAATAAGTTACTTCTGTTTTGTTGGACAATGATCACTAAAAAGTCCAAATTTTCAAAAACAAGTGTGAATGTTGCCTGACACAAATGAAGGGACTTTTTCCTAGCATAAACTTACATTGTAAGTTGATCACCCCTATCTGACTAAAATTTTATACATACCCAGCCAGGCAGAACCATTTAAAAACTGAACAAACCTGTGTTGACCAGTGGTCAGTTTTGGTTGGCGGTTTTTGGTTTCTAATTCAGTATTTGATCATCAGATTTTCTATACTATCAGAAGTATCTTGTTAGTTAACATAGACAATAGCTAGACTAGATCTGGTCAGTCACTCAGTATAAATCATTACTTGACCAACGTCTTTTGGCTGTGTATCATGTTGGGGGTGATAAATAAAAAAACATTGGAAAAAAGGATGGTCAATGAATAAGATACTTCTCTCACCTTTTGTTGGGCTATGATCACTAAAAAAGTCAAAATTTTCAAAGACAAATGGGCTCAAACTAAGGGATCAATTTAGCATGTAGCATGAATCTACATTGTAAATCGCCCCCTCAGCACCTTCAAACATCTTTTTTAGGGAGTTGGGTGGAAATTTCCAGAAATTAACTTGCTGAAAACCTTTGTTGGGGTCACATCGTTACATGGCCTTATGTTGTATTGTATCTGTGATAGGGTGGCACTGACTGACAGGCAAACAGACAGACGTTTGGTGAATTATAATCAAAAACATATAGGGGAGGGAAGAAATATAACTAAAAAGCAAAATGAATGAGAAATCTTTCCAATATTGATGTTGTTTGTAATAATATTGATTTTAATGCAAGAAGATTGTTTAATTCTGTCTTGAGTTCAAGTTGATTTGCCTGCTTCAGATTTACTGACAGACAATTATAAAAACCAACTATTAACTAATCAATGCACACATTTGGGGAGATAATTATTTCTTAAAATAATTCTTTGTTTTCTGAAATGTTTCTGCCCAATGTTGCCTCCTGCTTTCAAAGAAAAACGTTTCTTTTGTTCAACAAAAATTCCTGGTCTATAATTAAAGTGATTTGTATCGCATTCAAAATGGCTTGGCTAATATTCGAATAATTGAGTATTTTTTTCATCTTTTTCTCTACAATTCACACATTTTCTTTCCTTTCTTGGTTATTTAGACCCATTACATTTACTGATAAAATCATGTCAGAATTTGCTTAAAGCATTCTTTTTCCAACTCAATGTACTTTAATCTGGCAACATTGGGACCTGCCTATTGCTGGACCATAGTTGATGCTGAAGAACAGATATCATTTTTTTCCTTACTATTAGAGGCTGTCAACCAAAACTGTCACCAAAGATTTCTTTAGTTCTAAGCTGATCTGGCTGGCTGTCTGGCTGTCTGGCTGTCTGTCTGTCTGTCTGTCTGTCTCTCTCTCTCTCTCTCTCTCTATATATATATATATATATATATATATATACATATAATTGTATCATCCATAGACAGCTGTTTAGATGTATTACATCTGTTCAGTGTGGCTATAGACGTTTCCATTATCCCATCCAGTACCACGAGGCAGGATTGAAACCTTCGCCCGGAGGCCGATATCCTACCTCTGAGCTACGGAACTGAATGGTCAGTAAGGCTGAATTTAAGCGATATATTTATTTACGCATATATTCCCCATCCACCAGAGTACTCTATTCCTATGAAAGAGTATATATATATATATATATATATATATATATATATATATATATCTCATACAGACCGTACTGATGGAGCTGAAGGCTTGAAAATTCAAAAATTTACTCCATATTAAATCTAAAAAAAAGTGTGTGAGGGGTTCAAATTGCTATGTAAGTGTATGCTAAATTGGCTACTAGTTTATGTCCAGCAGCATTCATGCTTGTTTCTGGAAAATCACTTCTTTTGTATTCACAGCCCAATAAAAGGCGAGGGAAGTACCATTCATTGATCACTGCTTATTCTAATCTTTTTATTGATCACCCCAAACACTGCATGCTGCCAAAAGATATTGATCATATGACGGTTTCTATTGAGTGACTAACCATACTTGTTACGTGATGAATTTTAGCAGTTTATGGAATTTCAACAAATTTTCCAAGATGGAAAATGGAACGGTGTATTTTTAATTAAATTCATATAATTACTTCTCCCACAACACTTTTTAGGCTTCAGACTTGTGAGGGAGGAATAATAAATGAATGACATTTATGATAACGGTTGAGTCCCATTTGCTCCCATTCAAGTGTAAGCGCTCTCTTCCATTCCCACTTTTGTTCATTACATTGCATGGATAGGTGAGGAGGGAGAAAAGGAAAGATGAAAGATATGAGGGGAATGAATATTTATCAGAAAGCTGGTACTTACAAACTGGTAGAAAAATACAATTTATTTATTTCATTAAATGAAGTATTGTAATTAATTATTGTTAATAATAATAATGGAATAATTATTATTAATTTTTTGCTGCTATTTACCTTCATCTTGATTTTTTGCTGCGAATGATTTGGCCTTATCCGAACGACCCTCTCTGACAAAGAGGTTCGTAAGTTCCAGTCTCACTGGGACAGGAACTTATTCTTTGTTCCTATCAGGGCTGTTAATTTATTTACTCACTGATGAGTTTAACTGCAATAAAAAGCAATGAATATTAAGATGATGATTAATAGTAAGATTGATGATTAATAGTAATAAAAAAAATGATCAATAATGAAGTATCATAAAATTCACATGATGGATCCGCTTGGTGGCTGAGATAGTTGCATATCTCCCACTGATGGATGCAACAAGTCAATGTTGTAGCCAGAATAAAAGCCAATTTCAAATGCTGATTTTCAAGGCTAGCAGACTCTCTCAACTTGAAAAATGGTAAATCTCTCTCCCGTCCAACATTTAGCTCTGTGCCTTATTAAGCTAAATCTGATATTTACTGAACTTAGTACTTCAAAAGGCAAAATGGTAGGAAGGGGGGAAGACTGTGTTGCACCGATATTTCTAATAGAAAGGTTAAGCTAAGCTCATTGAAAATCAATAATATTGATTAACAGCATAGAAAGATGTTTGGTTCAACTTAGGTATTGTGGTCCCGATTGAAATTTCATTGATGTCACATAGGTATAATTTTGAAAGCTTTCCACCCATGCACACTCCGTGTTAAAAATGGCATGTAGATAAAAAGAAATAAGAGAATTAATGAAAGAAACACAAAAGTGAATGTATAAATTACATTGTTACTGCTTCACTTCGTAAATTTTCGATGGATCACATACCTGTGTGATGTCATGTCATCCAATTGGAACCATCCTTGCTAAGTTGTACCGATATTTTGAAAAATAATTCTTTCATTGTGGATATTCAAATGAATGCTGAAATAATTATGCAGTTGGCTGTTAACCCTTCAAACCTGTTCGTCGTGTTCGTGTGGTGGCTGTTAATTTAGATGATTTAAAATACCATTCAGTTCAAAAGGTTGGAGAACTATAATACTTGTAATCACCTTCTCCGTTCTTTTTTCCGGAGAGACTAGTGTCATTTTGGAAAAGAGTAAGTGCTTAGATTCTCTCCCCACTCTCTAGTCTCCGAGGCACCTTGTCATGTTGTGACTCATATTTCATATGGAGGAGGAGGAGATTGAGGAAAGAGCCACAGGTTGGGTCATTTCCCCACTTTCTTTTTGACACTGGTGGGTCAGGACGGGGGGGGGGGAAGGCTGAGAAATAGTTGGTTGGTGGGGGGGTTAGTGAATGATAATTGGCTATTTTTCTTCTATTCATTTACTTTTTCTCTAAGGTCAAAATTTGTCCTTTATGTTTTTTTCTGCACGTCTACAGAAAGATAGACATGCACGTCATTTGGAAAAAAATCCTTTCTCCTTCTCTCTTTTTCTCTCTCTCCTTCTTGCCACTCTCTCTCTCCTTCTTGCCACTCTCTCTCTCCTTCTTGCCACTCTCTCTCTCCTTCTCGCCACTCTCTCTCTCCTTCTCGCCACTCTCTCTCTCCTTCTCGCCACTCTCTCTCTCTTTCTCGCCACTCTCTCTCTCTTTCTCGCCACTCTCTCTCTCTTTCTTGCCACTCTCTCTCTCCTTCTTGCCACTCTCTCTCTCCTTCTCGCCACTCTCTCTCTCCTTCTCGCCACTCTCTCTCTCCTTCTCGCCACTCTCTCTCTCCTTCTCGCCACTCTCTCTCTCCTTCTCGCCACTCCCTCTCTCCTTCTCTCGTCTCCCTCTCGCCCCACTCTGTCTCTTTTGACCCTCTTCCTCTCGCCCTCACCACCAATTCTTTTTGTTTTTTCTCTTCCTCACCTCCCTTTTTTTTATCTTGCATACAGCACAGTTTTAATCCTTCGATTTTCTTTTCACCAAAAAAATCACTTCTGTTATCATTAAATGTTTTATTTTTTTGAAAAAAAAAAATGGTTTTTACTGTGTTGCTAATTTTTTTCTATTATACTGGTTTTGTATTCAACAAGTTTTTTAACAACGAACAAACATTAATTCATCCAAAGAATTTTTCAATGAATATTTGTTTAGATGCTTTCTAAGGATGGTGAAATTATTCATAGATGAAACCTTAGAATTTTAGATTCAAGTTTTTTTAATGTCATTCAAAGCTTTCCTATACAATATAAGGCAATAATTTTATATTCATCATCATCAGCATCATTTTGGCATTCGTCATTGTATATAGATCTTCCCCCAAGATTCTCCAGACCTCTCTATCATGGGCATCATGGAGCCAGTACTTTCTGAACTTGTCTAGTTCATCACACCCATGGCACACCTTTCCACAAAACTTAAATGAAATTCTTTGGGAACTTTTTGAGATATCATATGGATGGACAGAACTTTTTGAGATTTTGTTTTCTGGACAAATACTTTTGCATGTGATTTCTTGGGATCCATGTTGTGAGTTGTGATGTCCAGTGGTTGATATCCTAGCAACATCATTGCCATGAACTTCTGATGACTATTAAACTGTTCAAATAAAAAGATAAGCCCCAGTCATCAACACTGTGTATGTAAGAAGAAAACCTAAAAAAAAACCCATGCTGTGTTGGGTGATCAATTAAATAAAATTGGAAAAAGAGGTGATCAATGAATAGTTTATTTCTTTTGTTTATTTTTTGGACATAGGACACTAAGAAAGTTTTAAATTTCAAACAACAGGCGGACACCATGTAAGAGATCAATTTAGATTAAAAATTGACCCCTCCTCAATAAAGACCGGGGGGGGGGTAAAGAAGGAAAAACTACTTATTTTTTTGACATAAGGGGTATATATTATATTTTCAGCCCTCTATCTACATTGGTATGGCCTGTACATATCATGACATACATAGCCAGCTAAGCCTTCTCAGAAACTGAAAGAAACCTATGTTGACTGTTTCTAAAAAGCCGCTCTTCCTGGTCTCATTCTTTCTCCCTTGACCTAGTGCAATATAATTGGAACAGTTAAGCCTTTAAAAATTTTGTGTTGTTGGGAAAGTTGTTTGTAAGTATTACATGAAACAAACTGGAAAACGTTGGAAAGAACACACACTGTTTGGGATTTAACTGGAAAATAAGTTGAAAATGGCCTACACTTAATTTACACAAAGAAGCCAATTGTAAAACAGGACCTGAGTTGTTGAAAAAATAAGTCAAACCAGGGCTGTAAACTTTGTTATTTGCTTTTTCTTTTAACATGAAATTGGGCTTTTAAACAGCCTTGTTTATAGCTAAAGAATTTCTTTGTTAACTTAAGTATACATTTGTATGTATAAGACAAAAAATTTATTTTTTTGTTTTTGTTTTAGTTTTAGTTTGGTGTAGGGTTGCCAGATAGTTAGAGGCTTTTCTGACCCAAAACAGGCCAAAATTGTTTATAAAACATAGCTATACTACATTGCAATTTTATCAAAATTACTACTGCAACAAGGTCAACGTTTTTGTTCTGTATGATTGGTAGAAAATTGACGGTGTTGTTTAGCATTACAATTACATTGTAAATAGAACCTCCCACGTAACCTTTAAAAAAATTGACTTCTTTCAAACTGAAAAAAATTCCTGAAGGATTGATGGTCTTATGGATGAAAAACACAAAGAATTATTGGAATTTTTCTTTTTTCTTTTTTAACAAAATGTTTGGGGGAGAAAAAAAGCTAAAAAATAGCCAAAAATTAAATGTGGTTGAATCAAAACGTTTATAGCCAAATGCTTTGAGAAGGTCAAATTTGTGCATGAAATGGCCAAAATGGCAACTCCAGTTAGGTCCTGTTTAGAGAGAGAAAAAAAAAAGCCTTTTTGTAATTTGACTAAAACTAATTGTCGAAATAAACCAGTGGGGGGTGGGGTGGGGTGGTGGAATACAGATGAAATGTGCTATTTTAAGGCTCGAAACATGTGCAGCAGTCAGATCCTTTTGGGAAGTGTTTTTCTCTCGTCATTTTTGGTCTTTATTTTGTTCAAGTTTTCTCTTCCTGTCTTTCCAAACCTTCTCATCTTCCAATGTTTCTTTTCAAACTCTGCCATTAGTAAAAACTAATTTAATCCGAGCCACAGCTGCCAATTGACAGGAACAGGAAATAAGTCGGAGAACGGGGAAGGAAGATAAACTGAGGATACGAATTCACAGGGCCAGGCAGAGCAGAGCTGGTTATAGGCCCAGGCCAGATGGGAAATGTAGGCCCCATTTCAAACTGCTCATTAAATAGTTTTATAATTAGTGCTAAATGCATAAGATTCATGTATGGATATATATGTGTTGTTTTCTAATGGATTCAACGATGCTTCTGACTCCTGTTTTTTCATGTTGCAAGAATGTCAGACAATTTCTGAACGTCACGACTTCTAATATGAATCCCCAGAGATCACATGTGAATCTGTAAGGCAAAATATAAGATGGTGAGACAAAATATAAAGTACTGGCACTGTAATGCTCATGATATAGAGGTCTGGGGAATATCTATATCCAACAACAAATGTTATATATATATATATATATATATATATATATATGATTTGATTATTATTATACTCAATTATTATATATATATGTATATATATATATATATATATATATATAATGTGCATACAATAACTGAACAGAACGCAGGAACTAGAATGATTTATAGAAAAAGTAATCTTGCTATGCCTCACAATTGTAGGCCCATGCGAACTTCCCCCCCTGCTAATTCACATAGGCAAGAAAGTGTTCAATAGAATTCCACTTCCCTAACAAAATCTTTTTGAAATCGTTTTGCCATTCAATTGCCAAAATGAAATAAAATTTGAATGACCACTAACATACAGAGTTAATGAGATTTCTAATTGACATAGCCACTCATAAAAAATTATTATGTTTTCTGTATCAACATCTTTGGTATTATAAATAAGTCATCATTATGTAACTTCTGTATTGTAATTAAGTCCCTTCTATTTTTGCGGACATGTACAATACGACAGTGTCACGACCAAGACAGTTTTATCAAGTTTCCCAAACATCTTTGCATTTAGGTCAGTAAGGACACCTTGGTGCATTAATGAATTCATCATTTGCCACAACTTCCTGAATTTCATGTGGGGATGAACGTGATGTGGGAGCCTCTGGTTGATCCCTGGAAGGTGTTGATAACACTACTGCACATAAAATTAAGTGTAATGAAACGATAGGTTGCAAGCTCATCTATAGAGTTAGCAGACTTCAAGTACTTTCCCTAAGCTGGATATCAATGTTCAGATCTTGAAAGCAAAGCATTTTTAGGTATAATCAGTATGAAAATAACACTTATTACCCTTTAAAAAAAAAAATTGCTTTGTTGTTGTTACTATTACTGAAATGCCAAAATAAAAAGTTTAAAATGCCCCAAGTTCTGAATGCAGTGGTGGAAATGGGGTCGGGGGATATATGGGGTACGGCATATACTTATATATTTTTCAATTTCAGTGTAGACTATGTGGTCTCAAAACAGCCCCTAGTTGGCCTATATTTTAAAAAAATTATCACAGGGACTTATAGTATTCTGAAACCCTCAGCTTCACAGGTTCACTTCCCTCAACCCTGATAGACCCCTCTGTGATCCCTGAACATAAATCCTCGATACACCCTTATCATATACCTTGCTCTCAAGACCCATTTCCATAGCTGTCTACCTGTAAAATTTTATAAAAATACCCCTGCAGTTTCCCAAAGTAAAGTCAGAAAAATATTTCTCCTGACTTTTGCATTTCCTCTGAAAAAAAAATTATTTCTCTAATTAGTTTCTTTGGTGTGAATTCTTGGCACCTCAACTAAAAGGAAAGAGAAAACAGATTTTTATTTGAGAATGTGCCAATGGGGGTTTTGTGTAGCAAATCCTTTAACAACAATAGATAAATATTCACGTAATGATTCAATCCTTTGAAACTGATGCTTAATAATTCAGAAAGAGTAAAACAGACTCTCAGTTCACATTTAAACTTACATACATATACACACACGCATACAGGCATTATGTATAAATACTTGATAATTTAATTGAAACTGGTCAGCGAAATCTCTTTCTGTGAGCTGAGAATTTCAGCTATGAACACAAACCCTTTTTACTAGATATCTTAGTCATGGCTTTTCCTTACTTCTTACATATCTCTCATATATATATATATATATATATATATATATATATATACATATATATATACATATATATATATATATATATATATATATATATAATGTTTCTCCACTACGCAAAAGCAGAGTGTTCCTATAAAACCTTCTGTAAGCCAAATTGTGTAAAGCAAAGAAGCAATTACCATCAATTCATATTGGAAATTTTTTGAGCGTTCCCAGATTAAAAAAATCCTTGCAGAAGAGTTTCACTCTAATTGACTGTGATGCAACGATTGCAGAAAAGTATAACTAATTCTGAAAGATCTTGTTGGTTGAGGGCAGGTTTGCTGGACTTTTTCAACGTATACCAAAGAACGGTAGGGGAGACTAAGGATATTCATACCCTGGGGTAAGTTGGAATGCAGGCTTTTATTTGAAGCCTAAGCAGTTTGAGTCATTGTGGTCACAAGGCTATCACATGATGATTTTTTGCATCAGAAATCTGGCGCTTACAAGTTGCACACTGGTGGGGTGAATGTTAATTATTAAAAAAAACTAAACGTCCGAGGCAGATTTTAGTGACTTTTGTTCGTAGTTTATAGTCCTATTAGTTTCAAAATACTTCAACACTTGAAGCATCTAAAAAAATAAGGTTGTCCTTTAGACCAGGTACAAAAACTGTGACTAAACAGTGATATAAAATCATGAAATTCAGACTCAGGTGCTTTGATCCTTGATAAGCATGCCAAAATATGCCTTGGTGTTCTCACACATCTTAGCAGAGGCTATGACAGAGTATTGTTTGAGGCAGAAGTCGAAGCTAGTGTTCTTATTGGACCATGTAATAGAGAAGATCCTGGAGTGCAAGGGATTCCCCCAGAAGTTCACCAGGAAAGAGGAAGGAGTATGGTGCTGCTTTGTCACAGTGGTTCGGGGCTTCCAGGGTGATCATAAAGCCAAAAACTGAAGTTAGTATAAACTATGGAAGAGATTAACTGCAGGCTGTCCCTAAAACTCCTCATCCTTGATACTCATCTTGATAAATTCAAGGAGAACATAGGAGCGTAATCAGAGAAGCATGGTGAGCACTTCCACCTGGATAAACTGTACTTTGAATGCTGCTATCAAGGACCATATTCATTTTCATGAAGTAGACTCCATCTTGTTCTTACTGTATCACATACAATTGTAAATTTAAAAAAATACTCACTTCTAAACCTTTTGTGATCACTCTTGTTTAACATGTTAATTCAGTTTCATATATTGTTGATTTGAAAAAAAATATGATTTTGAAAAAAGAAAATTCTGTTTAGTCTCACAATAGAAACCATCATGTGACCAATGTCTTTCTGCAGTATGCTGTGTTGGGGATGATCAATGAATAATTGACTTCTTTTGCCGCTCGTCGGGCAGTGATCTCTGAAAAAGTCTGAATTTTCAAAAAAGTTTGAATATTGTTGGACATAAACTGGAGGACCAATTTACCGTAAACTTACATCGCAAATCGACCCCTCCACTTAAAACCTATTGAGGGGAGGAATTTTCAAAAGATTTTTTCCTAAACATTATAAGGAGTAAATGTTTAAATTTTCCGCCCTTCTAGCTTCATTGGTGAGTCCTGTACATGCAACACATGCATAGATAGATAATTAGCCAGCCAGATAAGGTAAAAAACTGAAGAAACCCTTGTTGACAGTTTAGTTGACTGTTTCTTATAAAAATGTACAAATTCACTCATTGTGCAATTGGAATTATCTAGATTTCAAATTATTTCTGTCTCTATCACAAAAGGAAAGTTTGAAGGGAACAAAAGCCATTTTCTATACTTTTTACACATAAACAATTAGAAAATAACAATCACTACCTAGAAAAAAAACGTGTTGCACATGTAATTGGTCCTTCCACGAGATTGGGCGTATTGGGAAATGTTTGCGTCTATTTTTGAACAATATGGGATTTGTTCATTGGAGATTAGCAATAGTATGTTTTTTATGGGGGTTCAAGTACTGACCTGATGACCAACCCACTTCATTTCTGAACTGGGATTGAGACAAGCTATAACGACTACCAAGCTGTAAGTTTTCTCCAGCAAAGTAACTTCCTCCCAGATGGCCGGCCTTACAGGGCTAAAGGGCTGCTTCTGTCCTATCATTTACCCATACCTTGGGGGGAAGTGGATTCATGTCCTTACCAAGGGCATAAGTGCAAAGTGAATGTGAGCAGCCTTGGCCAAAACTTGTTCTTGGTTCACTGATTCTGTTCTCTGTTTTAGAAACTGCTATGCCATTCGACACCTCCTTTGCATTTTAAACAGTCAAAACGAGAGTTTGGTATTTAAGTTGTTCTCTTCTACTAATTAAACCAATTTACCTATGACCATCACTGTCTGACAGTGACTAGATCTTGCTCCTTATTAGTGCATTTAGTTCCTGTAAATCACTGACTAACAGACCAGAACAAAATTTTAAAGAAAGGAGATCAAACTAGCATATCTATAGACTGACTCTCAGGCTTGGTGTGATTGTCAATATCCTTATCACTGTTTATAAGTTAACTTTTACACTAGGAAGTTGAAGTTTATTTCTTTCTTTGATTCAGTTTTATTTTTTATGTACAGCAACATGCCAATCTATTTTGAGCCTGACAGTCTGCCAGCATGCAAGTCTATTTTTTGTTTAATTGTATAAAGTAGACATCTGAGAAAAAAAATCGATATTTAAGGCCAATACTTTGATATTACTCAAGTTTTCAATAGTAAACTTTGTTGCCTTCAGATATGTAGCCATTTTGAATTTTTGAAATGAAAAGACAAATTCATTGTTTTCATGAATGTAACTATTGAAATGTTAAACAAATTAGCCCTTTTGAGGTTTGTATGACTTCTGTAATAAATGTCCCATAGATCTCTTATCTTATCATTGTCTGAAATCCGTGCGGAAATTAGTTTCCATTACTTTATTGAACAGAAAAGACTTGAAAGCTTTATGATCTGCTAATTCAGTTTTTGTTTTTTTTATCTATCCCAGAATTAATGTCTGCTGGGATAAATGTACCTGATCATGATTTTGGGTCTTCAAAAATGGAAAATGTTTGATTCAATGGAAGAATCGTTTTTTTTTAGCCATTAAATCAAACTCAACGTGTTTTTGGCCTTTTGAAAATTTGGTGTTAAACAACCCAATTCATAGGTTAGTTTTGAAAGGGAAATAAATGAAATGTAGTCAAAAAAAAAGATGCAAAATATATTTAAACAATGTTCCTTGTACAAATCGTCTTGAATCTCTTTCAGATTAACTTTTAAAAATTGTATGCATTTGTCTCTTTCATTTAGAGAAACAGGTACTACACTTTGATGTTGTACTCTTTCAAATGAAGAAAGAATTTTGTGTTACATTACTTTGGTTGAACTCATATGGATGCATTTCCCTATCTATTTACTCTATCAAATCTGAATTAGAGAAAACGGGTCTGGTTAGTTGCTCAGTAGAAACCATCGCATAACTAATATCTTTTGGTAGTATGCCAAAATGGAAATGATCAGTTGAAAAAATTGGAAAAAAGGGGTGATCAATGAATAAGTTACTTCTCTCACCTTTTGTTGCACCAGTAAGTCAAATTGAAAAAAAAAACAGGCGTGAACACTTCCAAACTAATCAAGTGACGCATTTAGCATAAATTTACATTTTAAATTGAACTCCCCACTGAAAACTTATTTTGGGAGGGAATTTTCAAAAAAACAAAAAGAAAACGCTCCTCTAGACACAATAGGGAGTAAATGTTCAATTTTTCAGCCCTCTGGCTCTGTTGGTGTGGCCTATACACATGACACAGATACTAAAAAATGAAGAGACCTATGTTGATGGTTTGAAAACAGCCAACAGAATTTGAATACTTGAGCAATCCTGATACAAAATGGTTGGTGCTAGAAGAAATAATCTTTTCTGAATAAAGTGCGAGGGAATTTACTTTTCTAAGCCATTCTCTGATAATAAATGACTTGACCAGCTTAATTTGTACTTGAAGATGATCTTTTATACAATGGGATAATGATGATCTTGGAAACTATTGTGGTGTTGGTAACATGAGGTGATCTTTTGCAAGTGTACAATTAAACTAATAGCCTCTTTCTAACAAGGAATTTAAATCTTTGCACTGTTGGGTCTATTATTGTTATTGTGTCAGAACAACTGCTGAGAACAGTTTGTTAAGAATTTCCTTCAAAGAATTCAATCGAATTGGAATAATTCTGACATTTAGAAACCTTTGCTCAATCTTTTGTTTTATGTTTTTGTTTTGTTTTGTTTGGCTACTGTCTGTAACTTGTCCAAAATAAGTTTCTATTTTGATTCAAGATAAGAAAGAAACAAACAAATGTTTACTGGTGCCTCCTTATCAAAATAACAAACCAAGTTGAAAAGAAACAAATAAAAGTACAAATCCTTTAGCAGTAGAGCATAGACAAAGGTTATAAGATCAGATTCAATTACCTGCACAAGGAAGGTGAGTTTTATCATAAGGCCCATAGAAGAAGCAGCTCTGCGAGTTCAAACTCTACCTTCAGCAGAGTACTGGATATGGTCAGAAATCATTGACTTTGAGGATCATGTTTATTCTGATGTTTTGATATACAAGGTGTCGTAAAAGTAACACTTGATTTGTCCTTAATACAGGTGTATCCTGCAGTACAAGCTTAATGATAATTTGGAAGGACTTAGTGATGCTATCTAATGGTGGCAAAATTACCTGACATGACTCCAGATTTTTTTCCTTTGTGGAGTCCTGAGAAACATGGTAAATGGCACAAAACCAGTCACCGTAGAAGAACTAAAGGCCAGGAAGAGAAAAAGTTTCCACCATTGATATTGAACTTCATCAGAATATGTGCAGATCAGTTGCTGACGGAATGAATGCATTGAAATAGATGGCAGTTACATTGACACATATATAACTCATTGCATATGTTTCTGTTTATTTGATCTGAATTTTGTTTATTGTATCAGTTAAATTGTTTTGGAATAAATTGGGCATTACTGTGTAGTGGATTGGCGTGACGAAATAGAAATTATTGGCTCTGATGCCCATGATAGAGAGGTCTGGCAAATCGTTGGGAAGGTCTATGTCCAATGATAGACGCTAAAAGGCTGATGATGATGATGGAGACTTGCACAGGATCATCCTCTCTCTTCTCTGCCCATTGCTTGACTCAATAACAGAGCAGAAATAATCTAGAATTGGAATGTCCCTTACAACAAACACACACACTCACATGGAGGTGTGGTCAGAAACACGGAAAATAGAATTGGTGAACCAAATTCAGATTCTGACTGAGACAGTTTGTGTTCACTTAGTACTAATGTCCTTGGGAAAGGCATAAATCCATTTCTTCTCTACCCAGCAATGAGTGAATAGCAGGGCAGACTGGATTTTTCAACCTTGGTTTGCAATTCACGAGATGGACAACCCAATTCAAACCAGGAAAGTCCAACCCCGGCCTCAGACAGAGTACGGAACCTGTTCCTGAAATGCAGTTGGTTAATAGGGCTTTGCTTGAGCTTTTTCAGGCTAAGCCAACCAGAAGTCGATTATAATAAACTGCTCAAGTAGAACAAAGTGATCAATTTTGCATAAACCTACATTGTATTTTACCCCACCCCAAAGAAAAAAAAAACTACCTGAGGAGGAGATTAAAAAAAGCAGAAAAATAAGGGTTTTTTTCTGAGAATCTTTAAATTTTCAGCCCTTAGCTCCATTGGTGTGGCCTGGCATGTGAGGCATTCATAGCCAGCCAGACCAGCTTCAAAACTGAGGGAAACCTATGTTGGCAGTTATAGTTGACGATTTCTGAAAATATATTTAACCACAAAAATTAACAAGACTGGCTACTGCAGGGTTAAACTCCCTTCCAACTTCTATCATAACTGATGATGATAGTCAATTGTTTGGGATAAATGTACGATGGCCCTGAAACTTGCCCTTAAAGCAGTGGATTGGACACTGAGGGATATATAAAAAGAAAAAAAAAAAAAAGAAAAAATATCATGGGTTGAATACATAAACCCAGGCAAGGCCAGGTACAT
Source organism: Thysanoteuthis rhombus (assembly GCA_963457665.1). NCBI lineage: Eukaryota > Metazoa > Mollusca > Cephalopoda > Oegopsida > Thysanoteuthidae > Thysanoteuthis > Thysanoteuthis major. Next base: position 5,217,960 of record OY735237.1, read on the forward strand.
CAGCTAGTATAGATGTATTCATTAGCTAAATGTACTCATATAGTTTACTCTCACTGTCGGCAGTTTATAGACTGGCAATTGTCCAACTTGAATTTATCAATACTTGAAATCATTCCAGCCGTGATATTTACACCACACTTGTCTCCGACCACCTTTCAAACCTCTCCTTGGACTGCCACCCCTTGATAAACATACCTTGTTGTGTTCAAAAAGTCTCTTATAGTGTTCAACACTAGTTCTACTTATTTTCCCCCCATAGCAATGCAGTAGGCCTTGGTACCATAACTATTTTAGTATGCAGAACTTTTCATTGGTGCTTGGACCTGTTGCGGTAAGCTGTCGATAAAAGAAAAAATCTCCCACGACTGCTACATTGTTAATACTTCTGCTGCCGTCACTACTATTGCTGCTGCTGCTGCTGCTTCCAATGCGGTGACGACATTTGCATAAATATTGCATTGGTGCAGAGACATACTGCGGTATGTTTGTGTTTTCTTGTGATTGGTCCATAGCCACACTGCTGTACATCATTTGCATATTGGTGCTCCTCATTAACATACTTGCCACTCAGACCAACCATGATGATTTATTGGTTTCCTTTCACCTTTCTCAATTTGCAGAGTTTTTAATAAACACCTGATGCTGTAAGGGAGAAAGAATTTGAGTGTTAATAAAGTTTTTTTTTATTTTGATATTTCAAGTAAAACCATTTAGAAAAAATTTCTAAAATTTTGTTCAACTATTTAAGTCTGAGAAATAGCTTCCACTCATCCGACAAAGCTTCATTTTATTTACTGTAAAGACTCGAATTTCTCAATATTACAGACAAAGCTGCTTATTGTGATCACTATTGAACATGGTTTTATGGATAAGATTAACCGATTGATGATGTTGAATAAAGTATATGAAAATTTGAACAGTTTATACTCATTGTTATAAATAACTTGACATCATTAAAAAAGAAGCTGAAAATCCTACAGAAGGCTTCAATGGCCCTAATAATATATCAAAACTATTTTTCTTGGGATACCTTGATTCTATGCACCATTTCGCCTTATGGTGTTAAACAGATAGATACATGGAAATCAGATTATTGTTATTAGTTAGAGTGCTAACATAGATTCCACGTTATTACTTTGTTTTAAATTTCAATGACTTAATTTGTGAAAAACATGCTTTTGTGTGCCATTAGTTAACACAGAAAATTTGGTGACCATAACTCTAGCCATCCTTGAGTTATACTAACACAGACAGACAGACAGACATTTGGTGAATTAAATTGATAGTAAATTTCTAAGTAAGCATGAACACAGTTAGATACAAAATAAGTGACCCATTTAGCAAAATACTAACAAAATACATTGTAATACATAGTAAATTGAACCTACCATCAAAAACTTATTTTGACGGTAACTTATTTTAGTAACTGTAGAAAATTTGGTGGCCCTAGCCTTAGTCATTCTCTAATTATGCTAACACAGACAAATAGACATTTGGTGAATCATAGTAAGATTAATATGAAATTTATTTTAATTTTATTTTGATTTTTTGTTCATTTTAAATAAATGTTTAATAATATTATCCATGATTGGAATAAACTTCTGCTGTATTTGAATTTCTTAGATGAAGTATTGTCAGTTATTATTAGTTTTTAAGAAGTATTTCTTACATCTTCTTTCCGTTGCTTTTCACTACAACTCTCAGGCTGTCATTCTACAGTCACTAGCAAGCAATACTGATTAGAAGTAAAGAATAAGCCTTTAGTCAGATTCAAACTTCTTCCCAGGAAGCCTGCTTGAATTGTTTTACTTATATTTTCCAAATAGTTCTAATGTTTGGAGTCAAATTACTCAAAGAATATTGTCAACGTTGTTTCTAAACTTTAATCTGTTCGCAATTCAATTTTGATGATGTTTTCGAAAATATTTTTTGCATTAACCAAATTTCTTCTATTAATGCGTAATCCACACAAATGATAATTATAAATGTGGGAATATCTTCTCCCATGCTAAAGGATACTACTGAAGTAGTGAAATAGAATTTCATTCATGTTCTAATGGCGTAATAAAAATGCTGAATTTAAAGAAAAATATAAAAATAATAAACAAAACATTAAAAAAATCCATTCATACTCAACAGAATGTTATTCTCTGAGCTCATGATGATGCAAATCTCTTATTACCTGCATTTTAAAAATGCAATGTGTATCCATTTATTTCATATACATTTTTGGAGGCATGGATAAACTACCTATCTATATAATGAATAGTATACCTATTTATGTTTGCTTCTCGGTCCATTCCAATGGACTCATCCACTTGAAGTTGATGATTTTTCTGATAAAAAAATCTCCTACCCTCTATATAAAACTATGGACTCTTTCACTCTCAATTAATAAGTCCACACCCTAATGATGAAAAAAGGCATTTATTTTACGCAATATTTTGTTGACAATGGCCTGACAAGCCGAAATATAATTGTTGTTAATAAGGTTTACTAAAGCAAACTGAATGTTACAAATTTTGATTTTCTATCTTGGTTCTTTTTTACCTAACAAATATTTAATTTTTATTTTAAAATTTTTCAACTTTGGTCTTGATTAGTTGTTTTTTAATGCGACTTTTTACTCAGACTGATTACCTGTTGGCAGTGAGTGAATAGCATTTAATTTGGAAATAAAGAATAAGCCTCAGGTATAAATGCTGTTTATTCACTGCTGAAGAGTAATTGGTCTGAGTGAAAGTTGCTATAAAAAGCAACTGGTAGTATTGAGATGAAGGTAAAAAGTCGTCAGAAAATAAAAAAATAATGATGATTTATAATATTTCATCTAATAAAAAAAACAAGAATTTTTCATTTTTCAACATAATATCCTTCCTTATCAATGCACTTAGTTCTGTGATGAATATCAATTGCTTGGATTGAACATTGTACAGTGAAATTTTTGTATCGAAATTCAGCTCATAATTACTTATCAGATTATAGACTTACCTCATTGAAGATAAGTCCATAACCTGATATGCAAATTTGATCAGAGTTCTGCATTGGGATATATATATATATATATATATATGTGTGTGTGTGTACTCATGTGAGTGTATGTCCTTTACTAGAACTCTTTCATCCATATAATACAGGATGTTAATAATTTCTTCCTGGCAGGAAGAAAGGACGTTTTTCATTGAGGACATCTCTTTTATGCTTTCATTATTCATTCACCAATAATTATTTGCCCCAGGATTGAGGATGCTCTGGCCTCAAGGACGCACCCACATTTTAGGCGACTCTATTGACATAAAGATCCTCTTGACCAATTAGAGTCAGCATTCGTATTTTTTGTCTTACATTATAGAGACAAAATTTTACCGCCGCGTAAGTACCCTCAGTTGAATTGCTCCTACACTAAGTATGATCTATACTCTTCACCCAGAGGTCACATACAGGAGTTCAGATTACTGTCTATCATAGATTACCTTCCTCTCAAGTTGGGATAGGCCTGTAAAAAAAAAAAAAAAAAAGAAAAGAAACCTTTGGCCTGTTGAAGGTAAATCTTCAAGCGGTGAAAGTATCTTTGACGTTGGTTAATCTTATTTTAAAAGTAAATTTTTAATGGTACTTTAGTAAGTAAATAAACTCTTGGTGTAACATTTATGTCGATGAGAAAAGAAAAATTTGTTGGACTGATGGAAATTGCATGGATATTAATAACTAAGATTATCTATTATCCTATGCGTTCTTCTCTTCTCTCACCCTATGTCGATATCTTCTCATTCTCTCTCTTACCCATTCCAACTTTTGTTGCTGGGCTATGATTTTGTCTAAATTTTATACAAAAATGGATTAGTTTCATATGCAAAAATTTTCGAAACCCCCCCCCCAGTAAACTACCTAAATGCAGTTGTCTGACATCCTTGCTACATGATCAGCCCATTGCCATTTGAGTTTTCTAATGGTTTCTCATTTGTTTTTTTAATATACTATGCTGTCTTGGGATATCTCCATTGATGTTGAGCATGATTCTCTCTTGTGTATTTTGCATGGTTCTCAGTTTGAGGGTCAATCTTTTGGTTGGGTTCCATGTTTCAGCTCCATAGGTGACTATCAGGAGGATACATTGGTTGTAAGCTCTTTATAGAACTAATAGGATTTTCCTGTTTTTGTAAGTTGAGCTTTCTCGTCCAAAAGGTTGCCAACTTCACTTGATTTCTTCTTGTGAAGATTCCATGGAGACTTATTGCTCTTGGTATATTTAGTCGTCTTTCTTTAGCTCAGTTTTTGTTTTTTTTTGTTGTTGTTTTTGTCCTCATCATGTTTGTTGCATATGACATTCTTTTTTTTGTAGTAAAAAAAAAGTAATACATTTTCATAAAAAATACTGCAGTCTGCTAAACCCAGTCTTTACATAATTTTGTAATTCTGAGAAATGACCAAAAAAAAATCCAGTTCAGTCTTGATGGACTGTCAGATTTGGACAGTTTTTAACCAACTAAAGCATAATGCTTGTATGCTATGTCAAGCAGAATTTTAATATTGATTCGTATTTTCTAAAAAAGCTTTTTAATTTTCTCATGAAGTTATTGAAATGATCACAAAGTGTGAATAAAATCATGAAAGCTTTTTAACTTTCATATAAATTCAAGAGAAACTTTCAGATTATTTTAAAGATAGTGGAATAATTTCACAGCATGAGTAAAATTTATCAACATGATTTTAGGTACAAAGATATTTGTATGAATTCTTTTTCTTTCTGGATTCTAATTCGAAAAAAAAAAGTTGAGCTTATTTAGTTACAAAATGTCCCGTTTTTATATATGTCCCTCTTAATCACTGAATGTTCTTCAGTGAGTTAATGTTATTGACAAGGACTTCCCAGTGGAGGCTGAGAGTGGCGTAGCGGTTACTGGCATAGAAAACAGAAATGGCGGACTAATTTTTATTTTCAGATTGGGCTATTTATATTTACTTTGCCATAATACACTTGGAAGAGGTATGAATCCACTTCTTCCTTCAGCTATGGCTAAATAGAAAGAAAGTTGGAACCATTTAGTTTGAGACAGTCCATCTAAGAGAAGTTCACTCTAACAGAAGAAAAAAATCTACAGCTTGGCAAGTACCATAGTTGGTCCCAAACCCAGGTAAATGAGTAGGGTTGGGCATGGAGCTGGCAACTCCACCCCATAAAAACTTACTTGCTACTGAAACAGACGAGAGATTGTGGCCCTATGCTCCACATGGCATCTACGGAAATGGAGAAAACAAAAGGGGGCTTTCCATCAGTGTCCCTCACAAGGCTCATTCTATTTTCTTATGAACGTAGTGGCCAATATTTCAAGTGGCAATACAGTGGTTAATTGAGGCCTTGTGACCAGCTCTGAGATGCCTTCTCTGACCTGATAGTATTTACATAAAAAGACAGTATGCTCAAAGCCAGATTAAGATAGTGCGAGGCCTACAGCATATGTTATAAAGGGACCATAAGTTAAGAAAATATTCACGAATATTAAGTGATACATTTTTCACTTGCATAGCAGAGTAATTAGAGTGAAATGACAATTTCAGAAGACCACATTATGTGTGAATAAAATTTCGTCTTCAAGGAAATTAATATGGTCATCTGAAATTTTCATTTCACTCTGATATTGTTGGATAATTCATAAACAAGTAATTAAATATCTAATTTGCTATACAGCCAGAAAATGCAACAAATATATTTCAGCAATAGTATTGCTTTGTTTTTGTTTTAAACTTTGTACCGTGGTTATGACTTCAGTTTCAAATACAGTGAAGGGCTCTTATAACAAAATTTCCCTTAGCCAGAGGTCCCAAGTGCCAAAAAGAAAATCTCTTAGTGGAATATTTTCAATTCGTGAGAGGAGAAAAAAAACTATGAAATTTCAGAAAAGTATCCAGAATCCACAAGATTTCATTTATTATTATCTCGATCTATAATTAGTATCCAGATGCTTATTTACTGACAGATGGACAGACATTTGGTGGATTATAATAAGATTATTTTTTTTCTTTTATTTATCATATTGTTCACGTGTTTATTTGAATACATACATTATTTAGAAAGTAATTATTACATTATAAATTATTTACAAGGTGTATTGTTTATGTTTTAAGAATCCAATATTTTTAATTGGAGCAAATTACTGAAAACCTATTGGCTTAATTATTATCTTAAGGAATTTTCATTTAACAATACGTTTTGTGGAATGGATAGTCCTCGTTAAGAGAGGTACTATTGTACCTTTGAATTTCATTGTTGTATATATATATATATATCATTGATACGACACTTCCATTAATTACTGCATTAAATAATAACCCCTTGTTTGAAACCTTAAACACTGAATGGTTCATGAAAATTGAGGCCAGTATAGTATTATAGCAATAGAGCCTGAGCAGAATCACTGAATTGAAATCGATAGCTTGCAAGCATCTAGCGTGGGTCCCTTGAAATTGTGGGTCCCTTCACATATGCTGCCTTTGCTACATAGGTAATCTGGCGCTGCATAGGTTTGAGTAGGAGTCTAGTGCTCACCAGCTTCTCATTTCAGTGTGTGTGTGTGTGTGTGTGTGTGTCTTCGGAACTTCTTAGAATTTTTGTACTTCCTCCTCATTCTATAGACAGTCTTTGGTATCTGATTCCCAAAGACAATCACAGATGGCTGAATGAGGCAGGATGTTTGCCTAGGGCGTGGTGCGAGGAATGAATATACCAGGCAGACAATTCACTCATGCAGTGAAAGATGGTAACGTTCCCATATCTGTGAAATATTTTTGTCTGACCGAAATGTGAATACAGATGATATGCTAGTCACTTCATAGGAATACAGTTTAATGGGTATGAAAATAATCCACTTTTGTTTGGATTAATTTAAATGCATGCAGTTAAAAAATCAAAACACTAACTCTTATATAGACTATAGAGGCTCTAATAAATTTGGAAGACTGTCAAAATTGGTCTTTTTTTCACGTTTATAGATTTTCATGAAACTCCTTTTATAATGATTCATTATCGATTTCCAGATGAATAATCTATGTTGCCAAAGTCTTACTTCAACACAGGGTTTGGCAAACATTATGGGAACTGGGCTGAATTAGAAATGTTTTTATATCTTTATGTGGGTCAGGCAAATAAAAAATGAAACAACTTGCCATAGTCAATAATTGAACAACCGTAGTGTCAAAATTGAAGTTGTGTAAGAAAATTCCACCGAAGGATAAACATGGGTCAGAATGATTTCTATTTTTAAGATCACAGGCGTTTTCCACGGGGAAAAAATATCTAAACAAATAAGTAAAATAGATTCTTGAGAATCTAGATGTCATTAACAAACCCGTCAAAATAAGGTCCCCCAAAAAAGTCAAAAAAGCTTCTTTTTTTTTTTTTTAAACAAAAAAAAATTTCCAAGACGGAGCACTGATACCAATTTTGTAGTCTGTAGATAAAACAGTATGGTCAGAAGCACTGGAATACACAAACATATATGTATTAAAAAAAGTTGTTCAATGATCATCTTAGTGGGAGCACATACCTACATCTATGCATTATCAGTTGATGAGAAATATGAAATTCTTGGGCGGGGACAAAATGTTGTCAAATTCTGATTCAAATTTAGTATATATCAATGGTACAGTAGGAATGCATTGTGTGAAAACATTTTTAGCTATTTAAAATTAATTCATCGAGGACATCTGTAAAAATGAGACTGGTGCTCTATTTTCCGTTATTGAATTTTATTGTTCATTGAGAGAAGGGGAGAACAAAGAATTTTTACATATTTTTTCACGTATTTAATGAAGTCCATGGGACGGATGAAATGAGGCCTTGAGCTGGATTTGGCCCATTGGCCGTTGTTTGCTGATCCCTACTATGATATAAAGTCCTACTCATTTCATTTGATATTCATGAACAATGAATCTTTTAATGTGTTTGGTTGAGGAAAAAGATATTTAACTCCTTCATTATTGCTATAAGCTGCAGAAAAGTAATATTATCTTGATGATCTTTGTCCTTCATATTCGGAGATGACCATGGCTTCAGTTCTGAGTAAACAGGATTTGAGGACCTGTCTTGCACTTGATTCGGATTAAAGTGAAAGAGACTTGTGCTTTTCGTTAGCCTCATTCTCTCACCCCTGTCTGCCTGGGTCCAGAGCAGGGATGCCAATTTTTTGATTTTGGAAGTCACGTTTGCCAACCAAGATCCAGAGGCAAGATATAGGATGGCCGGTCACAGATCAGGAAGCAGTGTATGACAAGGGTGCTCCACATGTCACACTGTAATCTTTTCACTTCATGTGTTACAGTTTGAATTCAGAGTTGCCTATTTCCTAGAATGATTGCTAACCAAAGCTAAGGAGCCCAGTTTGCCCTGCTATTTATCCATGAATTGGGGTAGGTAGATAGATTTATGCCTTTCCCAAGGACATTAGTGCAGTATGAAAATAAACAGTCTGAGTTTGAACTTGGTCCATTGATACCATTTTCTAAGCTACTAACCATTAAGCCACTCACACCACCCACTATTATCTAATGAAGGAATAACAGATTTGGACGTATGTTTGTGTTGTTAGTTTTTCCTCGAAATTGTAAAACCCCAAAGAGACTTCCTCATACTTACGGCCAAATCATGTGGTATACCCCGGTTTTCATATGGTCACCGAAATTAAGCATCGATAAGCTTGGTCAGTGACCATTGGGAATATCAGGTGCCATAAGCAAGAAGGTACTTGTTGCCTCCAATTCTAAGTTTCATATATCACAATCTGAGAAAAGAGGAACTTGTGATGTGGTGAGCCTTGGTTGGGCTGGCTGATGCCATAACCAGCATAAGGGCACTAGCTTGCAAAGACGCTGGATTCAGACTATCAGAAAGTCATCTCTCCAATAGTGTATTATTTTCATCTTGTTTACACTGTGTGCATGAACCTTTGTGCGGGTATTGTACCTGTGTTTCATTGGTGATTGGCATAATAGACACACCTGACTGGGCACTGATTGTTACGTGTTCTCTTTATTCTATTGTTCGTAGTTTTTAATTTTCTTTCTCGTTTTCTCCATCCTCATCTTTCATTCTCGTCTTTGTCTTTCCTCTACTTCATTTATGAGCTCATGCAGGTTGAAACCTGTCAAACTGCTTTCCCTACTGTCCTTTTTATAAATATGTACTCGACTGTGAGCAATAAGGGTTCTGTTTGAGTAAACCGGTTCTTTGTGTTTGGTTCTTGCTCAAAACAAGCGAGCCCTAAAAGCTGTGTTTTTCTTCTTTCTTCCCATTATGCATGTGGAGTGTCTGGAGCCTTGGGCCGTTATTTGATTGGTGCTTAATGGGCTCTCTATCAGACGGGCATCATAAAGCAAGCAAATAATTTATGAAAGTCCTAATACAAACAATTTCTAAACCTGTGATATTTTACATGCTTTATTCAGAGATTAACTAGAACAGACTTGATTCAAGACCTACGACATTGTTCACACAATTTTTGACATTTGTTTCTAATATCATTGAAAAAAAATTACCGTGTTTCATCAAAATTACAATTGCATTTCTATAGTGAAACTAATTGTTCTGCTTTTTATGTATAAAAAGCCCTATTCTGTCTGTAACCCATGCCTCAATTCCTGACCACTGATAATCTCTTCCATCTTTGTTTTGAATTTATTTCTATAGTAAAATCATTAGCTATGCATTTATATTAATCCCCTCACTTGTAATCCCTAAAAGGGGAAAATAATGTTTCCCTTCAATTTTGACCCCAGAAAATGAGTTCAGGTCAAACACCAATTTACAAAATTAGTGTGATCAGAATAAATTCTTTCGTAACTGCAACACATTTGATTATTGTTTCTCTGAGTTTTTGAGATGAGGTATTATTATTTCTATTATTATATTCAGACTATCCTCATCTTGGTTGTTTTTCATACAATGTTTCGGCCGTTGTACTCTACGGCCTTCATCAGGTATCATCTGGTAGGTGTGGGAAGTAACGAACTGAACCCTTTATTTAACCGACGTGGGTATATTGACCGCACTCCTCTCTTAGCAGTAGTAGTATTTTCGAATTATTATTGTCTCACACTGGGATTGAACCTAGAACCATTTGATTACTTGCAGTAATTCTGTCTGATTTTCTACCAGATGATACTTGATGAAGGCCGTGGAGTACAACGGCCGAAATCTTGTATGAAAAACAACCAAGGTGAGGATAGTCCGAATAATAATAGAAATAAACATTCTATCATATCATGAAAAATAAATCAGAAATATACATTTTGTAAATCTCTCTCTCTCTCCCTCTTGCCTCCCCTGTCTTTCTATGGGGTATTTTCAACCTTTTTTCAATTTTGGTATGCAAGAAATTGAAATTGGCTCTCGACTTAAAGAAGGAAGTTATTAGATTAGATAAGACTAATAATTTGTTACATTTTACCATCTAAACCTGGAATTTGAAATGCTAACCATCTATGACTTTTTTTTATTTTTATAGATGGGTTTATCTAATAAATAAATAAGGGAAATTACTCTATTCGTATCTAAGATACCTGGAGTTATCTACCTTGAGAATTCAGATCAGTATAGATAATGAGGCAACCCAAACTATTATTAAATTGCAAACTAGAGTGGAAATTGTAATATTCTCCAAGTTAAAACATTTGCATGGTATTGCACTAGGATGTGATGTTTTTTGCTGGGTTACTGTGTTGATATAGTTTAGTTATTAATTAATAATTCATCATCATCAGTCTTTTAATGTCCATCGTTGGACATAGACCTCCCCCAGGATCCGCCACATTTCTCTATCATGGGCGTTGCAGAGCCTGTATTTTTTAAATTTGTCTAGTTCATCTCTCCATCTGTGCTGGCCTAGGTTTCGCACATTCTCTCTGGGGATCCGTGTTGTGAGTCGTGATGTCCATCGGTTGTCTTTCATTCTTGCAACATGACCAGCCCATTGCCATTTGAGTTTTCTAATGGATTCTATGATGTCTCTGACTCCTATTTTCTTTATGTCTTGTGATCTCTCCTTGTGAGGTTGAGCATGATTCTCTTATGTGCACGCTGCATGCTTCTCAGTTCGCGGGTTTGTCTCTTGAATTATTATATTATTAATATATTCATCTGCTTGTTTGATTTAATGATGTTCTTACCATGATGATAACAGAAAGGATAAAAAGAAGAGTATTGAATATTTCAATTACATTTGATGGTTTAGTGATGCTCACTGCAACATTAATAAAATCCCAGGCTTGGTTCTGTTTTGTACTGATCATTTATCATCGTACGTGGGTGTTGGATATACAATATGTCTGTGCATTTGTGGTAATCATATTTTTGATAATTTGGCTACCCCAGACAACAGGGAGTGGTCTTTTAGATCTTTGGCATAATATTTCTGCCTCACAGTTATTGCGCATCTATAAAAACAGAATATCTGTAATGTGGAAAGAGCATAAAAGCTAGGTGAGGAAGAGGAGGGGGCTGATGTCGGTGCTGGTAAACAAGCAAGCTAGGTAATATTGGATCTGCTTGTTACCATATCCCCTGGCATTGAAGACTCTGGCCTCAAGGACGCAACCTAATTTCATTTGAAATATTTTGAAAAAAAAAAAATAAACATAAAATAATGGTCTCAGCACTTCCATCTGAATTATGATATGTGTTGTGGGTGGCTAAGTGACATGTAGATTTTCATGACCACTTTACATTTTTTCTTTTACTTCAAAAATACTTTTTGCTGAAATACAATCTTGATTATCACTTTACTTTATCTCTCCCTCCAGCTGAGTGTTTGATTACGATAGTCTTGTTATTATGATAAGATTTCATGCAAACCCTTTTAATGTATCGCAGTTTTAATTCTTTTGTCACTCAATAATGTTTACTTGAAGTCAGAGTCAAAGATATTGATGAAAGGGAAAATACCAATATATAGATATATAACATCTAAATTACTACTAGTCCATTGTCTCATTTACCATAGTTAACCAATATGGGAATAAATAATTATGATTATATTTTTTCATTTTTTTTTTAATACTTTTATCAATTTATCTAATATTTCATACAGTGTGTTCTGAAAAGATTACGAACAATGAAAATTTTGAATAACTTTTTATTGCATCAAGACTTTGAACTGAAATTTTAGCTGTGGAAACTCGAGGTACACTATAACTTTTCAAATAAAATTTTAGTTCTTCTGCTTCAGTTGTGCGACCACATGAATTATTTGAAAAATTTGGTTTGAAACTGAAATTCAAGTAGGTCTTTTTTCCTACTTGTTAATACACAGATGAGAGTAATCCTTCTGCTTTTGGACTGAACGTTGCAAATGGTCAGAGAATGTACCATTTGATTTTTCCACGCGGTGATTGGATGTAATCTATGTAAGTCGAATTAACTTGCGTGGGTTGGCACCTGCTCAGTAATTGGCTCTGGTTCCATCCGAGTGGGAACCAATCTTATCATATCAAAAAATGATTAAATTTTCTTTGTCATTTCTAACAGGTTTTAGTGATTACCTTTTGGGAACCTTTTCCAAACAATCACCAACTGGTAAATAATGATTGTAACCACAATTAGAAACCCAGTTGAAGGAATATGGTGATAGATTCCAAACTTACTGGACTATGAAAGTTGCTGGATGATAGAGCTGTGAATCAGTGAGGTACAACCTGGATTTCTTCCATCTCAACTCCTCGGTCATTCTACAGCTGTCGATAAACAGCATGGATCTAAAAATAAAGAATAATCTCTGGGCGAGACTCAAACTCACAGCCCTGTAACCTTTGAAGCTTGTTTCTATACAACAGCTGCTTTACCGTTTGAGCTACTAGAGCTAATGGTTGCAGATCAAACCATGGGAACTTACTCCTTATTTTCCCTGAAAACTTGGCTCTTCCATATTTGATGTTTTGTTTTTACGTATACTATTATTATAAATATTGGTAATATCATCTTGAATTAGTAATCGTTTGATACTGGTTTGCAAACTTGAATATCAAATAACACTGACTTGAGCAAATGGTGCTACTAATATATTGAGGAGTAAATGGAAGTAAAAAACGATTCAAAAATGTATCTTATTAAATTTGATTATAATAAAAGATATGATATAGTGTTAGGACTAGGGATGATGTTGCAAGTTACAACAAAAAATGATCGAATTTTCTTACCATGATAATAGAATTAAAAAAGAACATGCACCCAGTACGTTAGTAGCAGTAGTATCCACAGTTACCTCCCTTTAATATTTCAGCTTACAAACTAGCTACCAACCATTACCTTTAAATTTTCATTATTATCAGAAAAAGCATTGTCAACTAATAATAATTATACTTTTTTTTTTTTTTTTTTTTTTTTTTTTTTTGAGTATTTTATTTTTTGAAAATAAGTATTCCTTTCATTTTTCACCCGTTACTTTTATTCTGTGACCATTTGTAAAGAGGCTTCCCAAGGTGAAAGGGAAGCAATTTCGAGTCTCCTCTGGAGCTTATCCTTTTTTTAAAATTTCATTTCAATTAATTTTATTTATGCTTTTTACTATTAGCTATTGATGTTAATTTTTTTCAAGTCTTATGTGTAGATGTCAACTGAATAGAAATATTATCATCATCATAATGATTTTTTCATTTTTATTTTTTTGATGGAGTATTGAGTGGGCCCAAAGTATCATTTTGAATGAATCAGTGATTCTGAACATGGGGCATTTACCCAACAGGGAGGGGGCAATTTGAATAGATTAAGCTGCAATTTGGAATTTGGTGTGAAAAGGGGAAAGCATTCCGTTGCTCAAAATCAAGTGGTGTTGAGGCTTGACGGAATAATTCCTAATTATACAATACTTTTAATCACTAATTTTTCTCTAGATTCCAGAGTAACTAATGTTCAACTTATTTATTTTATGAGGTACAAAGAAATGTGGTAATGGCATTTTTGGTTACTAACTTTCACACTATGAAGAACTTAAAAAATTTTACCAAGTACTCTGAAGTTGATTAGTGAGTATTTTTACAAAGTTTGAATTTATTATATTTTCAAAAGATATTGTAAATTCAAAGTCATATTATCATTATGTATAATATATTACAAAAATTGGAACTTTTTCTTGCCATTGAAATTGTTTCTCATCGATTCTAATTTTTTTCAAATTGAAATTTTAATATTAGTAAATTTCTGAATTGTGATATTATTTTTTTTCAACACCAAATAAATCCTATTATAGGAAGAGGGACAACAAATTTTTTTTTTTTCGTTGATGTTAAGTATAGAGCAAAAAATGTTCAGAATCACTGAAATGAACAAAAAAAAAAAAATGAAACAATCAAAAGTAGTTTCCCTTGCCTATTTACAGAAATATAAATATAAATATTAAACTCCCTAGAATTTGATTTACAAATTTGAAAAAGAAAATAGTTGAACTTGAGTTTATTCAGTTACTATTTAGACTATTGGAAAAATAAGTTTGATGATGATTTAATTTCTAAGAATGTATTCTATGATTTTATCAACTTTCTAGTATCATGAAATATTGCTGTGTATACGAATAGTCTCCCTTGAATTACCTCCCTTAGATCTGTCCATAGATTTCAGCTGGTTATTTTCTGTGTCACTGCATTCATCAAAAATTGACGTATTTTATACAGCATTAAAAATTTTTCTGGATACTGGGTGCAATTTATTAAAAAGAAGATATATATCCAGTTTGCTCGATCTGTTTTTGCCTTATCGTTTTTCTAAATAGGATTTTTACTTTTTAAAAAAAGTTGTTTTCATTTATTGATTATTTTTTCTCCCTACTTGTATAAAGAAAATAATCATGAACTTTGGCCAGGTAAAATATTTAAATGGGATAGTTTAATTATCAAGTGAAACAGGATAGAATATATTAGAAAAAAGGATGTCAAGGTCGCTGCCTTATCAACTTACCTTAGATTATTAGATAATATAAATCGGGTCGTTCCGCTTATAAGTTAGCCTCCTTTTGTATCTAACACAGTCAAACCTCGGCTTTATGAAGGGAATGTTGAACTTCTAGTACGTGGCTGTGTAAGCAGGCAAGGGAGATAACCATGTGGTGAGAGTAGAGAAAGTTTTTGTTATCTAACTGTTGTACATGTTTTCTTTTCAAAATTTAAAATTCTCTCTTCTTTTTTTCTCTTTTTTCAAATTTACTTTGTAATGTTTTATAAAGCTATTATGAAAAACCCACTTTGTCAAATATATACTTTGTGAGCATAAAATACTCTTTCCCTAGGTTTGAGTTTTGATAGCATATAACTCTCCCCTTTCCCTCAAATGGCTTAAAAAGTAAATATAACCTTTACTATCCAGTCTCAAATTAGCCATAGCTTCAAGTGAAATTTTTGAAAATTGGTTGTTAAATGAAAAAAATTCAGGAGAATGATTTTAAAAAATTCCCTGCCATAATGAGGGAGGTCTTATGTGCAATCAAATATGGTATTTTTTATTCTGAATACTTTGGTTTCTTTAATTAAAGTGTGGGAGTTCCTGGTAGTTCTTTTTATGCAGTCATTTGCCTGAATTGCTTGAAAACATTTTCAAGTGTCAGCCATCTTTCTTCTTGAATTATTTAAATATTTTTCTCCTTCTAAATGTTTGCAGTGCATAGCTTACTGGGATTGAAGAAAATTTCTAGAATAAAATTTCCCTAAAACTTTTTATCAAGTAGATACACAACTGAATGGTTGTGTGCTCAATTGTGAATCAACAAAATTTTTTCAATAAAATATAACATATATGTGTGTGTGTGTATGCGTGTGTTTTAATTTTTTTCTGTGTGTGAATTCCAATTTAGCAATAATTACATTATAAAAAGAACCCCCTTGTTAGAACTTTAAAAAAATTATCCAATTATTTTGGGAATCCTCTTTGCAAGTATTTGCATGAGATTCTGATGGACATGATATATTAAATTTTTTTCAACATATTTACAGTATCAATTAAGGACTAATCATTCAGTTGAAGATGTGAGTGGGGCATAGGGGCTAAATCCAACCACCAAGAAGGAGGGGCACGGTGGTAAAATGGTAAAGAACCTAGAGAGAAAGATGAATTTGTAATGATTTACCCCTACCAATCTAGCAATTGGTACATCTATTCACTCTTGCTGGTCTGTCTGCACAATATCTCTGATGGTTCTCAATGAATTACAATAACATTTCATAGAAGGGTTGACCATGGGCCAAGGGAGAATCGATCAAATTTTGGGGATCCAGGAATTTTATAAACAGTTACCTCCCTTACAATTTTATTCACTTTTCAGTGAGTATTTGGCAGAGCTATAAGCTCTCTAAGTGCTGTGCTCTAACAATAAGCTATACTTGAACATTACATAAGAAGAGGTGACCCCTTATGGTAGAGTGAGATATTCATCGAACAAATGACCTAAGTTTTGTAGCTGAAGACAATCTTTGCCATAATTCGATGAATATTTTTTTTTTCTTTTGCCTTGATGAACAATAAAATTCTTATAATCCTGAATTTTCAAAAAAACAAACTGGCACAAACTAGGGACCAATTTAGCATAAGCTTTAATTGCAAATTGACCCTCCCTTAAAACTTATTTGGGGATAATTTGAAAAAAAAACAAAAATAAAAGAAAAACATCCCAACTAGACGTTGAAAGGATTATGTGTTGAAACATTCAGCCCTCTAGCTCCATCAGTGCAGCCTGTATGCTTGATACATACATAGATAGCCAGATCAACTGAAAAAACCCTATTTTGATGGTCCTGGTTGACAGAATCAATAAATGTTAACATAGGTTTCTTCAGTGTTCAAGTGATTCTGGCTCGCTATGTATGTGTCACACCTACAAGCCGCTCAAATGGAACTCGACGGCTGAAAATTTAAATATCTACTTCTTATTGTATTTAGAAAACTTATTTTTTTCCTTGAAAATTCCCTCTCCTCAAAATAGTTTTTTGTTTTTCTTTTTCGGGGGCTTTACAATGTACGTTTATGATAAATTAGTCCTTTAGTTTGTCTGGCAGTGTTGATACTCGTTTTTTTTAAAAATTCTTTTTTTTATAGATGACTACCCAGCAAAAGGCGAGAGAAATAACTTATCCCTTTTCCCAATTTTTTAAATTAATCACCCTCAGTAGGGTGTGCTGCCAAAAGATGTTAGTTATGTGACATTTCCATTAAGTGACTAACCTGACCTGTTTATTTTTAGAAACTATTAACTCAGGTTTCTTCAGTTTTCAAGTCGGTTTAGATGGCTATGTATATATGACATGTACAGACCATACCAGTAAGAGTTGGAGGGCTGAAAATTTAAACATTTACTCCTTATGTCTACAAAAACGTTTTTTTTTTTAAATGCCCCCAAATAGTGTTTTCGTGGGTTAGTTCAATCTAAATGTAAATTCATGCTAAATCGGTCCCTTATTTTGTGGTTGCTTATCTTTTTGATGATTCAGACTTCTTAGTGATCATTGCCTGAACAAAAGGTGAGAGAAGTAATTTATTCATTGATCACCCCTTTTCGAATCTTTTTTTTTTTTTTTTGATTCATCACGCCCAGTATGGCATGTTATCAAAAAATGTTTGGACACGTGACGGTTTTCTTTTGGGTGACTAACCAGACCCGTTTTGTCCATTTCAATTAATTATCTATAACCTTTATTTTCTCTCTTACAAAAGACTCTGGGTGGATTCTGAATATTTTCCGTCAAATGGTTCAAGGAGAAATCCAGTAGGGGGAGTTAGTTGAAAGGGAAACACCGACTCATGATGATGGGGTAGGGGTGAGTAGCATATGACAGTATGACAAAACCTGTAATTGTAAGATAGGGAAGTGGGGGGTAAGGTTTTGACCTGTTATTGCTCAATCAGTTTTCATATTCCCTCTCGAATCCCCTTCCAGGTTTTTATTGTACTTATTTTTCATTGGAATGTCAACATGCAGTCTTTTTTTTAAGCTGTCACAAGTTTTGTGGTAGGGATTCCTATTTTCTGTCCTTGAGGCTGACATCTTGTTTAGACGAACATGTTTTCCCCCTGGGTAAGCACCTATTGCTCCACCCGCCAACAGCTGAAGATTGACCCTTTGCTTTGCTGGTGGCTGAGTTCATCTTGGCAGCTTCTTGGCGACAAAACTGGAAATACCTGTTTATCAAAACCAACGGAATTAGAGCCACTGAAAATGTATGAACCAGCCAGAGTCCCATTAAGAGCCGTGTACTAACAACCTTGGTGTCAGCTCATATGAATGCACACGTGGCTTCAAGCAGTTTCTAAAAAAATGAACTCGACTCAGACAAAAAACTTATTTATTCTTATGAAAAAATTAATATATTGCGGTACAAATTAATATAACTAAGTAAAAGCTGGAAAAAGAAAACAACACATTGAATTATAGGACATTAAAAAGTGCAATTTTGAACAGTATGGTTAATTTATTCAAAAATTTTCCAAATTATTCGAGGTATATTTGTATGTGTGTATATATGTACTCACACACATATATATTGTTGTGTCATCCACAGACAGCTGTTTTGTTGTAGTACAACTCTTCAGTGTGGCTATAGACTTTCCATTATCCCATCCAGTACCATGAGGCAGGATTGAAACCTTCGCTTCTGTGTAACTTTTATAAGGAAAGAAATGCAGCAAAGATTTAGACATGAAATACTAGCATCTGCCAGGTTTTTTTCCTTATAAATTAATTAATCAATAGCTGTGTTTTCTTTGCCTAATATTGAACACTGTGATTTAATATCATCAACAACAGATTGAAAAAATCTGTCTTTTTTTAACCTTACAAATTACCCAAAACATGAACTATATATATATATATATATATATATATATATATATATATATATATATATATATATATATGTTCCAAAAAGAATAAAAGTCATGAGAAGTTCTCTCCATCAGGCTGATTATATGCTCCTTGATCTAGAAACTATGTGAACAAAATTTCATGTCAATTGGTTAACATTCAAAGGTCGCTCCATTTGAACATTTTGTAAAAAAAAAAGATTGGGAAATTTTCAATGATAAAATACAATTTTGTGGAAAATCAATTTATAGATTTTATTTCTGGTTCTACATTCCTAATGGGGAGAAAAATATTTGTATTTTATTTATTAGAGAGAAATGTCAATATACTATTTAGTTTTCATTGTTTGTCCACCATCAATGTAGCCTTGGATATTATCGGCATTGGCTCTTGGTCAGCAGCCATGACTTGTAGGAGGCTGCTTCTGTTCTTCTTTTTTGGTCAACTTCAATTGTAATGTAGGATGAGAGCAATACCACACTCAGCAGCATTATTGACATCTTTCAACTTCAAGGTACGTTCTCCTTGTAGTTGTCATCATCTATCCAATCCTACAGATCCCCTAAAGAACTGTTCAGCTTCTCCCATACCTGTAATTTTTTGGGCATCAAGGAGAATTGAGGTCCTCTTGGTGACAAATGATGCTACATCATTATCCTTACAATCACCTGGCATGTTGATGTATCAAAATGAGTGATCTTTTGTTGGGTGTTGCACCATTTGTATCTTTGTGTTTACACTAATCCTGTCAACAAAAAGGTCTATCCAATCAGATGCTCTGACAAGTAGCAGAGATGTCTGCATGGAGCTCCTTTCACTGCTTCTCAAACTCCTCTATCAGGATATATCTCCAGAATGCCCAACATTTCAAGGTCATTGAGAGGAGTGTGTGTCCACATTAATGCTTCATGTCAGTATTTGATGTAAATTGAAAAGATAAATAAAGTCAGCCGAGTCACGTTTGTTCCTCACGTGGCGTAAGCGAGAACTGGTTCCGAAAAAAAATTTTCTAGTGAATAATTCCCCTTTCCCATCCACATGATGAGATGGGTTGAACCCAAAGCTTGAATGGAGGTTTGACCATCAATTTTTCTCCCCCTTGAAGAGTAAGGACAATTCAAGTAATTCCTTGTTGTTGTCACTAGGATGAATTGGGTGCAGTGCTATTGGTGGGAATTTGTGCATTCATTTTCTTGTCTCTTGAACAAGCTTTCCAGTGGTGGGACTAATTTTTTGTTTGGCAGAGATCGCCATTCCTTTTTAAATCTCTTGAAGAGGCCAGTATCAAGGCCACCTGTTGGACGAAATATTGATGAAGAGAGAGACAAGGAAGTACGATTTCAAACATATGATGTTGACGTGCTATCCAAATGAGCCATTGTACCATTGTCTTATGTTTAAAGGCATGCCTGGGCATTCCCTGCACTATCTTTGAGGCGCCGATCAGCTTCTGGCTATTGAATGTGATAAGAATTGCCATTTCATCCATGTCTGTTGTCTTCCCTCAATACCAGGAAGTAGCTCCCTATCCCAATTCAGGAGGACTGGGGAGAAGGATGACTGACCTTCTCAGGCTATCAGTTTTCTCTTTGCTGATGAGCTTCGAGAGCATGTCATCAAAGACAGATCATGATCCAAAGTTTTTACTACAACCCCATTTACAAAGCTGCACTCCCCGATAGATTGGCGTGATCCATCACCCTGATAACATTTTGGGACTTGGAAATTTTCTTAACATCAATCTTCTTGATATGCTTTGCATGAGACCCTGATAGAAAAACAATTGGAATGGATGGTTTATAGTCTACTTCATTTAAAGAAGATGAAGATGAGGATGCGAGTGAAGATGCTCAAGCGTTTTCTAACTCCTCTTCATTTTGATACTTTTTCCTAAACATTGTTCCCTTCTCTATTCCGCTAAGCTTTCTCTCGTCTTGAGAAATAGTTACTTTGCTTCATAACTGGCATTGATGAAGATTAATGTCTTCGTGTTGCATGCACGAGAATTCTCGATCCTCATCAATAATAATAATCATGGCATCACTAGTTGCAGTGTTAAAGAGTTCCCGGATATCAGTTCCGAACATGTTTTCCTTCACTTCATCAATGTCATGTTGTCTCTTCTTCTTTGCTGAATCGTTGTGGTCAAAAAGCTGCGAAAGTTTCCCGCTGCAAGCATTGACCCATTGTTGAAAATCCTAATTAGTAATCAAATAGATTATGAAAGAATATGCTTATACATCATCTGTATTTACTTGAATAAGAGTCACTGCATTTTAATGCAGATAAAATTATGATTATATTCAATTTGTATGTCTTGTTTTTGCATTGTATATATTTTTATACTTATAATAGCTATGTATTGTAGATAGTTGTATGATCCAAATAGGTCTCTCGTATAAATAAATTGTATATAAAACCTGTTTAGAATTATATGAAATTAACAAAAGCCTGAAAACAAAGGCTGCATTTTCTAGTGTTTTGCCTGCTTCTGATTGATTCAATGAAACTGTGCACTGGCCCATTGTTAAGAATAACATTATGAAAAATCGAGCAACCTCTAAATACTCACTGATTTGGCTGAAATTTCGCCCACAATACTTACCCACTAGAAGGACAAAAAGCGAGCTTGTGGTGGTTATCTGCAACAACTTTGAAAGTGTAAGAATATTTTTGGACCACCCTATGGGAACTTTTGGAGATATCATGTGGACAAAGAGATGTGAATGAATACATTTTCAAAATTCATTGGTGAAGTTAAATGTTTGAGTATTCTTTCTGTATCTGGAGTTCGTTTTTCGACTCCATTCGAGCCTTCTGAAAGATTTGCATAGTTTTTTCATTCCCTTGAGACCACACCCCATTGTTTGTTGGCCACATCACAATGGCTGGCCTCGTCACAGGATCAGACCTCAACTTATTTCTGACTAACGGACTGCAGTTGTGCCCGTGTTCTGATTGATGGTAATTAGGAACTGAATGGAAGTCAGCCAAGCACTTGGATAATTATAGACATTTCTTGTATGTATAGAATGTGTGTGTGTGTGTGTGTATGTGTTTGTTTTTCCGGACATATTCATTCCTGTATGTAAATGAATGTCTCGTTTTTCTCCATTGAAGCATGTTCCAAACGTGCTTTGGCAATAGTTCAGGGTTAAAAACAAAAAACAAAAAATTTAAAGGAAAAAAAAAATTCAACCTCCATTCTACTCGTGAAATGGAGAAAAATTTCATTTGTCTGTCCGGTGTTTTTTTTTTTTTTTTTTCTTTTTTCTTTCTTTCACCCGTTATGTTTCCATAGAGGCATGAATCCATCTCTCTCAACAGCTATGGGTAAAATAATGCTGGGTGAAGTGAGTGACACCACTTTGTGTGCTTGTTGCCTCTTAGTCTAATTCAATTATTGTAAACGTGTGAGGTAAGTAGTATTGTGCTTTAGCTTAAAAAGGGATAGCTGAAGCCATACCCAGTGTAAGGGCACTATTTTCTAC
Source organism: Thysanoteuthis rhombus (assembly GCA_963457665.1). Classification (NCBI taxonomy): domain Eukaryota; kingdom Metazoa; phylum Mollusca; class Cephalopoda; order Oegopsida; family Thysanoteuthidae; genus Thysanoteuthis; species Thysanoteuthis major. The sequence continues at coordinate 5,240,278 of OY735237.1, forward strand.
CTATAATTTAAGTTCCGGATGGCCGAAAGGTTTGTAGGTTCCATTTTCCATGATGTTAACTGAGTTCAAACTCTGGCTGGGGCTGTTTGCATTCATTTTGAACTAATGTCCTTATAAAAGGCATGAATCAACCTTTACCAACACCCAGAGACCAATTATTTATATTTAATAATATTTATTTATATGCCATGGGTATTGCAGATTTTAACAAGTAGATGGTGTGTCTTGTTTGAGGCTATATCTTTTCACGAATGATTTATATCAGGTTACTTTCAACAATTGGAAAAAGGCATGAACCCACTTCTCCCCTCAGCTATGGGTAAATAGCAGAGCATTTGGAGCCATTCAGCTGTCTTGGGTGTCGGGCTAGCACCTTGGCTTTGTTCCATTGATTTAGTTTTCATGGATTGGTTGAGAAATTGTTATGAAATCTTAGCATCATATCAACTGTGGAGCATTGGACAGTAAAGGCAGTAGGTAAAAAAGACACACAAGATGAGGGATGAAGTAAAAAGGTTTGCCATAAAGACAAGGCAAAAGTTAGTGCAATCGCAGTCGTCATGGAAGGAGATTGGAAAGGCCTTTGTCCAGCAGTGGACTTATAATGGCTGATGATGATGTCTAGAAAAAAATGTTATTTTTGTTTTTTGAAAATTTGCCCTTCAAACAAAGTTTTTAGAGGGAGGGGTGTTCAATCCACAATGTAAGTTGATGCTAAATTGGTCCCTTAGTTTGTTTGGTAGTGTTCACGCTTGTATTTTGAAAATTCAGGTATTTTAGATGACAGTTTTCAAAGTACAATCAAAAGTGATCTCTTTGGATGAAGTTAGTTAAAATTAAATACTCCTTATGCCATCTTATGACAAAAACACAGACTCTCGGCAGGCAACCCATGATGTATCTATATAATTGTTAAGCCACTTTCTTTGTGAGGAGCCTAGGCCATTAACAATTGTCAATATTTCTGTAACAAACTGGGTTTTCAAGTCAAGAGTTATCAGCCGTATCATAACCCCTTAATCTCAAGGAGAGGTCTTTCACCACTTGGTATCCCATATGATCACCCATCTAACTGGACTCAATGTTGCTCAACTTTGATGATCTTACAATAACCAGTATGCCCAACGCAATTTGACTGTACATATATTGGTGTTTACTAAGATATTAAAACACTTGCGTTCTGGGATCTGCATGTTTTGTTATGGGAATTGATATTTTTGGCTGGGAACTCTTTCGACACTCGGTGATTTGGTCACATACAAAAGCTATCACTGACATAATCGATTACACTAAATGCTGCGTCTGTTTTTAGCTCTGCTCAATTAATAGCAGTGAGCTGGACAATCATGAAAACTGCCTACATACATTCCAGACACAAAGTACACTAGTTTCCATCTTTCATCTATTTTAATAAGTCAAACAGACTGACTGACTTGAGACGTTTTTCTTAATCAGACTCTGAGTTGGGAATAAGCCGTCTTTTGCACATTTTCTGTTGGTAAGCCTTTAAAAATATGCTTACAGTCAAATCGTGTGGGATACGCCAGATAAGCTACGTAGAGCCTGGTCATTTCCTAGATGTACAACCGCTTGGGATTACCTGGTGCCATAACCAAGAATTGTAAAGTGAATGATGTCACTCCGGGTGCATGTCACCTCTAAGTCTATTTCATATATTGCAAGCAGAAACAAGAGAAACTCGTGATATAGGAAGCAGTAATTCTGTCCGTTCTGCAAGTAATCTAATGGTTCTAGATTCAATCCCAGTGTGAGACAATAATAATTCAAAAATACTACTACTGCTAAGAGGGGAGTGCGGTCTATATACCCCCATTGGTTAAATAATGGGTTCGGTTCGTTACTTCCCCCACATCTACCAGATGATACCTAATGAAGGCCATAGAGTACAACGGCCGAAACGTTGTATGGAAAACAACCAAGATGAGGATAGTCCGGACAAAAATAGAGATAAAAATAATACCTCATCTCAAAAATTCAGAGATACAATGTATCTCTTTGTTGACCGAGGTAAACAAGACTTGGAATAAAAGTTTGTTATTGTTTTTGAATTGTGTCACCTTGAATTCGTTGGGAAAAACAATGTTCCTTCCTGCATCAAAGAAGTCTTTTTCATTTAAATTTTCCTCACTAATTTAAACACCAGTGCTGAGAAGAAATAAAAAGCCTGAAAGTTGGACCATAGATGTGAGAGTTCTCTCCCTTGCGCTTTCAGATATATATATTAGAGGAGGAAATGAGGGGTGGTAGCAGTTTTCTGGTATGTCAGTCTGTGATGGCAATCAGTACTAGTGATGCTATCTGATAAAAACTTATTTCTACTTACTAAGTATTCTGCCATAGAAATTGTATTATGTGATTTTCTCTTTTTAACCTCCTTTTCAAGAATGGTGTTCACATTTGCCAATCAATCAGAAAGAGTGTCTCAGTATGTATATTTTTTTGTGTATAACACTTACCAATGAACTCACAGATACTACACTCTAGGCAGAGTGCACTGTTACTATACTAATCCGTATTTACTCACTTCCCAACAAGTGCAAGACGTGACACAAGGTCATTTTTTATGTGGGCTTCGAGTTACGGGAGAGCTGCAAAAATTGCTCAAGTCTGTGCAACTTGTGTTGCAAAGGCATCAGGGCAAGCTCAACCCATTCCTTTTAGTGCAATGGGATGGTGCTGCTCGGGGGCGTACTGCTCCCCAGAAAAATAGGCTGAGTTATTTTTTGAGGCCACAGGATGAATCTTAGGCCACTTGCGATTAGCACTACTGAGCCTCAGTAAGCCATCAACAGCCACTGTATTGCACTGGCGCAAAGCTACCTAAGCGTGTGCTGCAAACATTGATCCTAGACAGGTGATCAGGGAGCAACGCTTTAATCCCTGACAAAACACACCGATACCCTGATCTTAGGCGGGTGTGCCAATCCATATGTAAATAATTACATCAATTTCAACCGGTACTATGTTAAAACAATGTATTTTTCCTTCAAGATAAAATTCATTTGTTGATATCCTATCTCTGCATGACTTCATAGTAGGCCCGGGCAGGGAGGCAGTGTGTGACCCAGTTGGCCTACGACTTTGAGGGGGCCCTACAGCAGAGTTTATAAATAGTCCTAGTATTATGTCCTGTTGCTTGTAAATGCATCATACACATTATATGAACACGTAGGCACTCGTACATAAATCATATGTATTAAGCACAGGCTTTAAAAATACTTAATGAGCAGTTTGAAATGGGGCCTACATTTTCCATCTGGCCTTGGCCTATTACCAGCTCTGCCCGGCCTTGCTTTTGAGCACGTCCTCAGCAGGCAGGCACACAGGCAGGCAGGCACGCACGCAGGCCGGCCATGTTTAAGAGATCCTGTCTGCTTGCGCGTGTCTATCGGGCTTCCATTCCACTGTCCTTGCTCTGACGCACATGTTGACACAAGTGACTGAACATATGTAAAATATCTCTTAGCTTCAGAACAACTTCAATCAGAATTCACATTCGGTCTGCTCCACTTTGAGAGCGCTTTCTCACACTTTTCTTTAATTTTTATTTTTATCAGTCCAACGCTGATGGCTATCATAAGTGTATATAACAACAGGCTCGGTTGATGGGTGCTACCAATACTATAAGTCTGACACACATGAAAGGGAGAGGGGAGAAAAAAGTTAGGTAGTTTAATAAAAGGGTAGGAAGGGAATGAGGCTGATGTCTTCTACTGATAATGTAATGATGACACGCGTAAGGGAGAGAGAGAAAAGATTAGTTAGTTTAACAAAAGACAAGGAAGAGGGGGGCTGGTGGCTGCTATTGATAATATAAGTGTGCCAGAAACAGCTCTTATATGTATATTTTCAATTATTCTAATTTGTTTCTTAACAATCAAAACATATTTTTACACATTAACTTCATCATGTCATTTCTTTCTTATGTATTATTAAAAAACAAAAGGGAGGGGTCTGATATGTGTGTGGGGGCTTTGAACCCTTAACTTCGAGATGCAGTCCAAGTATGTAATAGCTGATACCTAACTAGTTTTTTTTGCATTCAACACACAATCAACCTAGGACTATCTTTTTCCATGGGGACACTGGGCAGTTGCCCTGTGGCCTTACAATTTAAGTGGCCCCGAATTTTAATTCGAAAAATAAAAATTAAGGTTCATATTAAATAGCAGACTTGGAGAAGCTTTTCTAAACCCTAATTTTCTTCCATAAAATGCCGCTAATTTTCCCCGTTGAAAAATCTTTTTTCAATGTGTTCTGGGGTGAGGGGGTAGGTGCTTAGGGGCCCCCAGTACGTAGCCTTTGCCTGGGAAGCCTAAAAGATTCCTAAAATGTCCCTGAACCTACCATCTCGTCAAATAGGCCATTTGTTCTTTTGCTCTCCTTATATGTTCTACTTTTTTCCCCCTGTCTCCATGTGAAAATTTCTCCCGAGCTTATTTGTTTCAATTTGAATCGAAATTGACTCGTCAATTATTTTTGGTCCTGCTTACCCTCACTACCTCTCCCTATCATACGCATCATTATTTCCTCTCCCTTACAGTTATATATTCTTCTGCATGATATAAGTATACTAAGTATACAGTGTATGTAGGTAGCCAATTCTATACTTACTGGCACACTTAACTCTTCAACTTAGTGCTCTAAATACATGTGAACACTTTTCCATTTTTACTGCATTCATTTTTTATCTTCCTACTTATATATATATATATATATATATATATATATGAGAGAGAGAGAGAGAGAAGGGGAGATATAGATAATGTGTACTTTAGGGTGCTATTTTCTTTTGTCGCCCCATATTTTTTAAGTTTTTCTTGTTTACGAACAAATGAAAGTAATTTGGGGTCCCAAAACAATACCTATATTCACTTGCTCATAGATTAAAAAAATCAGTCCTTGTTTGTCATTTTTAACCAAACATATATCTGTATCTCTCTCTCTCTCTCTCTCTCTCTCTCTCTATATATATATATATATATATATATATATATATATATATATATATATATGTATATATATGATATTATTATAATGATGATATAATCATATTCCTTCCCCTTCTCTTCAGACAAACATTCTTTGTCCTCCTCCTCCTCCTCGTGTTTGTTGCTGAGGGAATTCCTCTGGTAGAGTCTGTGAAATCAGACTCTTCTGCTTCCTTCTCCTCTTCCTCCTCCTCTTTTCCATTTCTGCTGCTGCTGCTGCCGCCTGCGTGCGTGCGTGCCATGAAACCAGGTCTATCAAACTTGAGACTCGTTTTCTAAATAATCTTCCCGTTCTAACGACATCTATTTCCTGTAAGGGGGATGTGTGCAGCCGACAAATGACCAAGTTTTTCTCCTCTCTCTCTTTCTGCTCTTTTCTCTCTTGTTTGAAGTTTTTGTCTAATTGCTTCATGAAGAAATAACTTGTTGTTCAGAGAAACTAAGTGTTACTCTTAAGTCTGTTGGTATGCGCATTTCGTTAATGGTATTTTCTGTGCATAGCCGTAAAAGTTCATGTAACTGTAAGGTTATTTCTGCATAACATTTCATATAACTCTACTTTTGGCTAACAGCATTATAATTCCCTCCCAGGCTAGAAACCCCAATCTGCCCAGCTATTTTGCCCATGGAGATAGTACTCCTTTCAGATCAGATCTTCCCCTCTTAGGGTACGTGTACCCTTCACAAGGGGTACAGAGGTGTATGAGAATATAACTATGATGTCAGAGCTGGATTAAAGCCGCCTGAGGCCCTAATTACAGTCCCCCCCCTCAGCCCTTCCCTTGCTTAACTGACAAGATTCTCAGAAATGTATCATTCCCAAAGAAAAGAAGATAATGTTTGTTTAAAACAGATCAAAATACGGTGGGAAAAAAATCCATTTTCCCACAAAAATATACTACTTCAATAAACCAAATCTTTACCAACGAAACTTGTTGCTTGCACAATGACTTTTTTCTAAGATATTTGTATGGACGATAGAATCATTTGAATGTTTGAATTAACTATATATGGCAGAAAAAAAATTAAAATAAAATATCATGTTAAACAATTCAAACAATATATTAATTTAAGACGTCCTAAGCACAAGCTTATTTTGATCACTGGTTAATCCATAGCTGCTTGGGGTCCACTGCAGTGCGATGAAACAATCTCATTACAAATCAGTAGAAAAAGGTAAACATTTAGAAAAACTCGCCGCCATGTCTCTTCTCAAAATTTAAGACTGACTTATCCAAAGATTTAATCATTGAATTTCTCATAAAGCTGGCAGAGGAATTTGTTCCAAACCTTTCACTCACAATAAAATGGAGCTCCTATTAAAATCAATTGATTTTCAATCCCTAATTTCAAGGAATACAGAGGAATAAAAGGCTGGGAACCCTTCTCAAATACTTGTTATTAAAATCTTCCGAGCTGTTTCGATGTATTACATCTCTTCAGTGTGGCTATAGACTTTCCATTATCCCATCCAGTACCGCGAGACAGAATTGAAACCTTCATTTCAGACCCGTAGGCCGATATCCTACTTCTGGACTACAGAACTGGACAGGCAGTAAGGCTGAATTTAAGCGATATATTCATTTTACACAGAGTTTGTTTTGAATTAAACACAGCATCTAATCTTCTCAATTTGGAAAGGTTTCCAGAAAACTGTTCTGATCCAAGACCAAAGAATGGATAGATTTGGTCATTCTTTTATTATTCATTCATCTTCTGTCAATTTCTTTAGTCTATTATAAACCGTCAACCAAAACTTACAATGTAGGTTTCTTCAGTTTTCAAGCTGGTTCTGGTATCTATGTATCATGTATATATGCCACACCAAAGGGAATTATTTGGGATCTTAAGGCCCCAACTAAAGCAGACGTTCTCAACCTTTCTTTGGGCTACTGCTCTCTAAAGATCTTTTTTGTGTTTCCAGACCCCTTCCCACACACCAATCAAACAGGGATACAAACAGATCGACAGAAATTCATTTATTATTTTCCAGTACACAGCAACCTCCAAATGTACCTAGCCCAAAGGGGGCCATGTGGCCCCGTGTTGAGAACAGCTGTGCTAAAATATCTTTTTCATAATTTGAGGCAATTGCAGGATTGCCTGATTCAGGAAGAAGGGGAGATAATCCCTGCTCTGCCTCAGAGACTCACCCAACACAGGTATTGGAATAGTGACAATATTCCGGTGCCTATGTTGGGTAAGTCTCTGGATTATCTCACTTCTGCCTGGATCCGGCAACCCAGGGTCATTGTGACCTCATGTTAGAGTAGTAGGTGCTATGTATGTTTCTGGTGCAATGTCACCCATGTATTTTTTATTGCTTATAGATAATCCCCTCACTCCATGTCTTGAAGACTAAAGCTTGATAAGTAGAGTTACATTAAAAGTACAGGATGAGCAGTAGGTCCCCCCTCCCTTTGTAATCAGTCTGGCATCTGCTGCTGGGAGATGGCACTCCGAGCCCCGAAAAATGTGTTCATCTTATGTTTGTAAGTACCCCATACTCAAAGAAACTTTATATTGCATTTGAAATAACATACCATCAGGTGATGGTTTACTCAAGTAATTGTCATAGAAGAGACTTGAGGCTGGAAGTTTCGCTGGCATCAATTGCAGGGGGTGGGCAGAAAGAAATTAACTAAAGAGAGAGAGAGAGAGAGAGAGAAAGGTTAGTTGTACTCTGTGTTCCCTCTTACCATCTTTCTCTGCTGCTGCTGCTGCTGCTTCCTAAAGAACAACTGCTTACACTCTTTCCCTAACAAAGAATCTCATAAGGATTATTCCATATGGAATTGTCAATAAAACAGTGAGATTTAACCCAACCTCTCAGAATATCATGAAATTCTGTGGATCTGTAAAGAACCATAGGCTACGAGACCATGTGAAATTTTATATTAATATTTGGACTTACTGAGACCTTAATTTTTAGCCATTTCCCACCTTTTGGTGCCATCAGAAATGGTTGATTATTCAATGGTTTTTAAACAACATTCTTCTAATTGGTGGATAATTAACCATTTTTGATGTCTAAAAAAGGGGGGTTGGCAAACAATTTATGTTCCCTGTTAGTCCAAAACCACATAAGGCACTGGAATAAAATTTTACTGTGTCTATCAGCACAGGGTTTTCTGCAGATCCTTAAACTTTCACAAAATTTAGAGACATAGAATCATTTCACCAATTTTTATATGGAATGACCCAAAATCCAACTATCTTTTGCCAAGTACTTTCCCAGTCTATGTTGGTTCTGCTAGCTAAGGAGCAGGAAGTGCTTTTGAGAAGGGAATTCAGGAAGGATCAGCTTCATTTATCAGACTGAGGTCACTTTGGAAGGATTTGTTTGATTTGTCAGACTGAGGTCTATTTGGACGGACTTGTTTAATTTGTTGAACTGGGGTTATGATGGGGACAAACAATTCTCATCATCACTCTGGAAGAACTTGTTTGATTTGTTGAACTGAGAGGTTTTGATGAACAAATCGCTAGCAACAGCTTGCAAGACAAGCATCCTTATTTAAATCTTGGCTTTTATCAGGACTTAAAAACTCACTTCTTGTACCTTCCCTTATATGGACTGCTTTATAGAGCTGAATGCCTTGCTATTTACCCATAGTTGGGAAAGGGGATAACTTTTTTTAACTCTTAAATTCAGATTGAAAAATTGAATGGTAATACAAGAGAAATAACTACTGTGAATCAGATAAATTTTTCTTTGAAACACAAACCATACATCTGAATAAGCCACTTTTCTGTTGATTAGTTCCAGTTATGTTAAGCAAGAGGAAGGAAGAGAATGAGTGACATCATTAAAAGAACATATATCCTGATTAATAGATGACATATTAAGTGTTCATTTTCTAGTGTTGCCAAGCATCATATGTTGTTAATATGAAAACTGTTTTTAAAAAATGGCTAAAATTGGTAGTTTCCAGCTAGCATTATAGCTAAAAATTATATTTATTCATAGCCCACTTATCAAATAAAGTAGGATTTTTAATGAATTATTGATAGAAAGTATACACTTTATTTTAGGGTGAACCATACTTACCTTCCTCTTCTTCCTGCTACTTCTAGAAATACTACTATTACTTTATTTAGAATCCCATGGAAATTTGAAATCACGGATATGGACATGAGGATGGTGAAAGCATCATTGAACTTATGGTTCCTGTTTACTCTATTCATTGAAGAGTTTAATTGTCATTGAGGAGTGGTTTCAAGTGGTTTATAAATCTAAGAGTTGAATTAATCAATTTTGAAGAGGAAAAAAATATTTTTCATTTGTTTTTATGTATGTTTATTCACCTGTACATACCCCGACATGCATTTACATGCAAAGACTTCATTTTCTCCCTGGCTAGGTCCAACTCTCTTTTACTTCAGAAAGTTTGAAATGATTTAATTGCTTTATTTCTTCTTTTGTAATACTTTCCTTTTTGTGGCACCATCTCTTCCGGATGGTCAGTAACCTTGCTATAACCTCTGAGATATACGAGCATCTTGGTTAGCTATGGCCATCACTGACTGACAGACCAAAAAACTCTCACCACCTCGTTTTCTCTCATTCTTTCTATATTGAAAATGCAAGCAAAGGACTTTCGCATCTATCCTGTGACTTTCAGAAAGCCTGTTGACATAATGAATATGAATTGTAAATCCCTACTCATGAGGAAGCTGCCTAGCCTTGATGATATAAAATACTTTCAAGTCAATTGGCCTTTGACCTCTGACCTTAAAATCTTTTCATCTGTTGATTGCCTTAAGCAACTGGGTTCTGAAAGTGGCCATTAAATTTTCTTTAATATTTCATCTTTCTAAAGTAGATATTTGAAAATTTTTTTTTCTCCTGCAGACTCTTGTGGAGCGTAGGGCCGCAACCACTCTGTTGCTGTTTCAGTGGCAAGTAGGTTTTACAGGCTAGAATTACTACCCCCCACAACATACCCTCCTCATTTATCAGGGCTCAGGACCAACCATGGTAACTGCCAAGCTGTAGGTGAATCATTTTTAGGGCTTGTAAAATAAGGTCATCCTGTTTGGTCTCTGTGTTTTTCAAAAGTGCATCTGATATACAAGACTTGAAACATATACCTTATTTGCCAGCTTATAAGATGCGTTGCTTTACAAGGTTATTTGGGGAAATGCCGCTTACTGCAACTCATCCTGTTGTACATTTGCGTAAGTTAGTAAGGTTCTTATGGTATTCTGCCGTTAGGTTGTATCTTTACTCCAAGTTTGATAATTGAAGCTGTATGCAGTAGTTTGTTGAATTGTTAATATTACTTAACACTTTCCAGAACTGGAAGCTGTTATGATTTATTTCTCATGCCTCAAAACTGATCTCTGATAAGATCTAAATCTGATCTTCTGTAATCTAATCTTAGACAGCCGTGGGAGATTAGATTCTCTACCTATCTTATGTATATATATATGTGTGTGTGTATACAATGATGCATTGCTTAACATTGGGGTTACATTCCGGACAGTATGATATTTAGTGATTTGCACATTAGGCGAACATTGTATAATATTTATCTGTAGTTTGCATGAATTAATCAACATAGCTTGCACATGTACCGGAACTAATTATCTAAAAAAGATTATTTTTCTCAAAAAGATTAGGGCATTGTTGGTCCAAAATGACCATGGAGACTCCAAAAAACACTTTTTTTGATGTGATCCAGTGTGGCCGGAGACACACACAAGCAAAGAGGGAAGAATCTGTAGCCCATTTGGCTGGTTAGTCAGGTCATTTGAGGGGCTTCAGTGATTTGATACTGTATAAGTCTTTAGAATACTGGACTATGTATTCACTACCTATACTGATTAAATAGCCAAAATTATATACTATATTGAAGATAGTTTCACATAATGTGAACGTTCTTATATAGAATGTATTTTGAATTATATATATATATATATATATATATATATATATATATATATATATATATATATATATATGTGTATCATAGATATACATTGATAAGTGTTGACTGAAGTTTGTTTACATTCATCCAATGTTACAAATTACAGTATGTAATGTTTCAATAACACATTTGGAAATCTGTATACAATCATTTTTATATCTTAAAGATGCAGCGGCAAAATTCATTTGATTTTATCAGAAAAAACAAGTACTAAGTAAGTCTTTCTTCACCCACAAATTGATAAAAGAATTTATGAGGAGAAAAAAATAAATAAAATTGATATTGTAGCTTGTTTATTGATACAGTATTCTTACAAAGATGCTAATGGATTTCAACTGTTCAGCAGAAAATAGTGGTAGTTATGGATAACAGAAAATGCCATAAAATAAGTCAAGAGAAACTGTATAAAAAGTCCTGGAAATATAAAATATTTGAATTCTATGTTGCAGCTAATGAATCTAACAAAAGAATTTTTCTGGTTGAAATTTGGACTTCTTTCAAGCAAACAGAAATAAATTGAACACATTTTTTTTTTAAATTTTCATTAGGTTTTAAAAATAGGATATCAAAGATTTCACAAGTTGCATGGTCAACCCTATTTTACTGAGTACAACATGAAACAACAGTAAACTTTTCATTTGTAAGGAGAATTCACATTAAAATGATAAGAAGAATGGAGTAAATACATAAGCCAGTAACATATGTATTTAATATTGCTATCAAATATTATGTACAGCATACACTGGATATGTACTGTATTATTATAAGCCTGTCAAGCTGATTTCTTTGTTTACATTTTAAGAGCCACTACGTCTACCTGATCAAGATGTTTCAAATCTTATTGAATCTCGGACATATGTGCAGTCGGACGTTGGGTGACACATACCTGTATATACAACAGTCTGTTTCATTTGCAAAAGTGGAAAAGTGTGATAGCCTTGAACATTATTCTCTCACATAAAGAGGACTATGCGTTCAGTATTTGCAGTATACAAGGCATCCAAATGCTATAGCTGTCCACTTCAAGCTTAGGCATTATAGAAATTTTCTTAAAGTGGTTTACAAGAACCCCTGGATGTAACCTACATCTCAATAAAGCTAGAAAATATACCAACCAAAACACTGGGATAAAAAAAACGAAGATGGAAATGTTAGTCTGAAAAACGTGACTACATGAAAAAACTAATAGACTTTCAGGTAAAAGATAAGATCAAATTGGTTAACTAAATCTATTCATGATGGAATTTATTTCAGCCTTGCAATACCTTTGGGTAACTTTAGTAGATAAGATGTCTCTATTGATCTATGTGAAAGGGGAGAAGTACTTTAAAGCAACTCAGGTGTATATGCGTGGGGGGCAAAGCAACAGCAGCTTCTATGTGGTCGCATACTTTGATTAATTAGAGAAGCAAAGCCATGTTGAGCATGTTATAAACATTTTAGAAATCTAAATTGTATCCTCGTATTTCTCGTCAGAAGTTCTGAGATGCTCTTCATTATTCCACGCATTATTCAAACTCGTATCTTCACGAATGTTATCTGAAGTTGCTAGATGAATACTATGATAAGTAGCTTTTCATTTATTTCTGTCTTGCCCGATAAATATTTGGCCTTCCTTATTTTTGTTGCAATTAATAATCTTCAGCAATCCCTTTTTCCTTTCATCTCTCCAACAAGAACATCACAATGATAATCAACTCTGGAAACCTCTTACAGTCTTGCACTCATGAGAGAGATTTGGGGGTAGGATTAGGAAAAACCAATAGAAATTGACAGGTGTTCCCAGTCTCACCTGAACCTTCTCTTGCAGGCATAAGCCTGACATTAGGTTCCATGAAATAGTTAATCTGTGCTGTTAGGGTTACAGAAATGAAAAAGTAACTTCTAAAAAAAAAAAAAAAAAAAAACTGAATGTAACATATATTTACACAAGGCCAAAGAACATATTGATCAAAACACTGGGATAAAAACAAAGATGAAGATATTAGTTTGAAAAATCTGACATTATGAAAATATTTACTTCTAGAATTTCTGGTACCGTATATGCTGACATATAAGTTGACTTTTTAAGCAGCAAATATTTTCCCTAAAATGATCATATTAATCTGTTTAGACCCTATGAATATTAGACTAAACTTGAATTAACACCCTAGTTCTGGGGGTCAATTCATCTATCATTGTATATACCATTGTATAAGACAAAATTACTTAGCAAATTCTATTCATGATGGAATTCTTTTTAGCTTTGAAATGCCTCTGAGTAACTTTAGTAGATAAGATGTCTGCATTGGAGAGAAGTACTTTAAAGCAACTCTGCCCTTAAGCAGTAGTAGAAGTAGCAGCAGCCTGTACATGGTTGCATAAGTTAGTGAATTACAAAAACAAGGCATTCTGCCAGAACTCTGAAAAGCCAAAGGTAGTTTAGCGCTGTGTAGAATTGCCAAAATGTTATGTGTCGGTCTCCCCTACCCACCAACAATTACTGAAAATGTTTGCCAACTAAAAAACCTGCCAACTGGTTGAATATTTGAGAATGGTTAAATGACTGTTGGCCATGGTACTGGAAACTTTTTACCTGCAACGAATTTTGCAAGGTCTATGAAAGCCAAGTTCACTTTCTTTCAACCTAATTTGGATATGATTGAAAGCTTCCATAGAGAGAGAGAGAGTTATTCACGATACTTGTATTTCTGACCTATTTTTCATGACGTCATTATAGAACATTGTAATGTCATAAGAGAACTTATTCTGATCCCACTTTTTTGTAAGAAGTTCTGGACTCATTTTATGATCACTCTCTTTCTCCTGGTGTCATATTCCAGTGACACTTTTTACTGAAAATTTTGCTCAAAAATGAGAAAAAACGTTTTTTCCTTTTTTAGAAGTCAAAAGTAAGGTGAATATCATAAAGTAAATGTATTGATAATTATTTTTTATAGAAATACATTGAAAATCAGGAAGAGAGGAATTGTCAGTGGTCAGGAAGTAAGGCATGTTCTATGGACAAAATGGGGCTTTTAATATATAAAATGCATTACAAAAGATATTACTCAAGAAACGCATTTGTATTTTTTAAGAACTATTGAAATTTTAATGAAATTCTATAATTTTGTTTAAAACAAATGTCAAAAATGATGTAGACAACATGGCTTTTAACAGTCTGTTCTTGTTTCATGTGAAGTTTTTGGTATATGAGCAATGTAAGGATAAAAAGAGTTGCTTCCCTTCTCTACATCCAACACATCTCATCATTATTAGTCTACTGAGTTTGAAACACCCATTTATGGTGGCCCTGTGCCAGGCATATCAAATATCTCTTTGGATCATCTGAATTTTTGGTGTGTATTCAAATCTGAGTGGTTATCAGTGAAATCCAATTTAATTTCCCAGTAATTGAATCTACGAACTGTCTTTGGTTGAAATATAATGAGAATTTAACCTTTATGACAAGAAAAAAATTTTTATCTTGTTTTTTGAAAATCCCCCCCCCCAAAAAAACTTTTTAGAGGGTTACAATGTAACTTTATGCTAAATTGTTCTATTCAAATTTTTTAATTGATCACCCACTATATATTGTGCTGCCAAAAGACATGTGAGTTTCTCTTGAGTGACTAACCAGACCTGTGTTTGTTCTGTTTTTTTGTTTGTTTTTTTGTTCTTCCCAAATCCGACCAACTTTCCAGACTTTATCATCCAGTAATTTTTCTCTCTCTCTGCCTGCCTTCCTCCCCAGATGCTTACAACAGTAGGAAACTGTTTGCATCGTTAAAAGATGCCATGGGATGCCTCTCCTCACTCAAATATTACTACAAGGGTTGGGGGGCGGAGTGGAATGTTTTATTTTTTAACTTCTGAGTAAATATGAGAAGAAAGAAGAGAAAAAAAATTCTGGTTGTTAGCTAAAAGCCATCTAGGCAACTGCAAAGAGTTTGTGTCTCTCATGGAAATATCAGCTGTACTTCTGGTTCTTTTGTTCAGAAATGTCATCAGAAAGGAAGTGAAACTTTAGCTCAGTGCACATGTCTAAAGAGAATAGGAAATCATTGGCAATTTCAAAAATACAATAACTACAGTTGCTCAATTGTGAGGGCATTCTGCCTGGTCTCTGATTTTATATAAATATATCTATATCTATATATATATATATGTATATATATATATATATATATATATATATATATATATATATATATATATATATGAGAGAGAGAGAGAGAGCTTTACAGTTTTAAACACTAAAAATGTAGAATATTTTTTTCTAAGTTTGTCATTTCAGTGTAATCAGTGTGAGATTTTCAAAGGGTTTAATATTTTTCACAGAATTAGATATTATGGTACTATAATTGAATTTTTCTCATTCGGATCATCAGTTGTTTTGCATGTAACTGGTTTGGGGATTTAAAAAAAAAACAGCTAAATTAACATGGCTCCCCAGCAGTGTTGATCAAACACAACCTCCTCTCAAGCTATGATTTCAATATTTAGCTTTGTTATATTATTTTTAGTGTTGTGTCATAATACATATAGTCGTTTTATGTTGGGCATTTTATATATAATATATATAAAGATCTGTCTTGAAAGTATCCAGCCATCTAAATGAACTACCTCTAGCAATAGTATTTTAGACCTCTTCAAAATATATCTCTGGGGACCTCTTGCACACTTATCCCAGCAACCGTCTACTTTTCAAAACAGTCTGCAAACTCCACTTTTGACTTCTCCATTAGCTGCCTTGCAGAGTCTGAAATGTCTTTGGGGAAAGCCAAAAGCTGGAGGGTACCATATCTGAAATGTTGGGTAGGTGGAGACCCCAGGATGATATGATGTTAAGCCATCATGAGATATAAAGAATGACTCACTTGGGCATTGTTAATGTAACAGTATCACTGATTATAAATAAAATTTTAAAAAATCATCAGTGTTAGAACATCTACAGAATACAGAAGAGTGTGGAAGTTGTTTTAAAAAAACAAAACAAAAAAAAAAACTGACCGGTGCTTCCCAAATGCTGGTCAGTGAGACACAAAGAAATGACCAACAAAATACTCCACCCCATCTCTTTCCTTGTCCGCAGCTGCACTAAACAAAGACAACCAAACAAGAAATGAGCCTGTTTCATCAAAATCATTAAAAGTCCAATGTGTCTTTTGTTGTTGGCACAAAACAACTTGATCCATGAGTCAGATGTAAACTGACTTAGCATCTTAGAGACCCATGACTTCTTGGTCAACTTTTTTGACCTCTTAAACCACTTACATGAAAACCTGCTTGCTTTTCTTACGTCATACAGATATTCTTTATTTTTAATACAATTGAAGAACTTGGCTGTGACTTAGCTTCTCTGCCGAGCAAAACAGTTGATTTCTAAAATGAGACAATGTTGATAAATAGGAAAACAGGTTAATGATATACGAAGTTGGAGCTTTATTGGCTTTCTTCCAAACTCCTCCTCTTTTTGATTAAATGATTACAGCAACCAGTCAAAATATCCTTTGTTCGGAGATCTGTGAGGTTTTATTAGGTTGTTCAGGAAGTAATGCCACATTTTTAAAGAGGGAAATGAAACTAATTCTCTCATTCTATGTTGGAAAAATCTTGGATTCTGGACTAAAGGAATTCTGAATATGTTCAATTGGTCTCTTCTCTAATTTTAAAGGTTTTGCTACTAAGAATTGTGTTCTAGTGATCTGATTAACTTGTTTTTTTACTGTCGTTTCATTGTTTTAATCCTTGGTTGGTTTCGATGGCTTTTAGTTCCATTATTGACCTAATATCAGATGGATACGTTGAATAAAAATACCATATTTAACATCTATAGAACCAATGAAGGATCACAATAAAATTAAGGTGAAAAACCCCAAATCAATCACTTGTTGATATCTGATCAATACATGATATAATTATACTTTTGAAGCCTTTGTTTTATGCTACCGAAAGGGTAGATTTCAGGTAGTAAAAATAAATAAAGATAATATTGACAATAACTCTGTCCTAGAATTTTTTGAATACTCTATTGCTATTTGTTCATATTCTCTGAATGTACAAAAAATTCTAAATTAATGTTTGCTTTGGTCTGGCGGATGAGTTCTTTTTTTTTTTTCAAGCATCTTTAACTGTTTTTGCCATCTATCACGTTTCCAGCAGATAAGCTCTTTTGAACAATTATCAGTTGAATGTTTTGAATCGCAAAGTTGTTTAATCACCGTCTATTTTGGAAAAGTTATCGCGAGGTTTCAAGACTGGCTGCATATTGTGCTTTTTCTGATGTTGAAATTTCATTGATTGTTTTCTGTAATAAGATAGCCACACAGACAGTCTTTTTTCTTTGGGGTCTTGAATGAGGAATTCTTCTTTCGTTCCCCAAAAAGATGTTTGACTTGCAACACTGTGGCTTCCTGGCAGTGTTCTTGGAAAATTTTAATGCCGTGCACAAATTTTGAAAGTGTCAGTTAATGAAAAAATGGTTCAATCCAAATTTTGTTCTTCTTTCATTATTTCTTCTTCTTATTCATCCGCCGTTAGTAACATCAGATGGCTGCCTTCCCTAAAATGTATCAAAAGGCTTTAACTATCGTTGTTTTATATATTTTCCTGTATATTTTTGTCTTTTTGTGCATCCATAGCACACAGCATATCCAAGATACAAAGGACCATACGTTATTGTGTTCAACACTAGAACTACACGGCTGAAAAAGCAACCATCATATCACCTTTGCTCTATCCATATTTGGTTACAGGTTTATGCAAAAATCATAATGTGGATAAATTGTTGCACAAATAATTATAAGGAAAAATCAATACCTCAAATAAGTAATTTCTTTCATCATACAGTTATAGTAATAGTAACTGAACTTTGTTTTAAAAACTTTGGACAAAAAAAGAATCTAATGATTATCCTTAAAGTAAAAACATTTTCTGCGCACTCAACTTCTTTAGTTGCTCACTGGCTTTTTGGTCTCGCATATGCCATCAAAAAAATTCAAGAACGTTGTCTCTCAGAATTGTTATTGTATCTGTTATTGCAAGAAAGAAACATTTACATTTCTGTTTTTAATTTCTCATGCTATCATGGAGAACAAATTTGTGGTCTATTTTTATCTTTCTTATAAAGGAAGTTATTTATTATGATAATGTTATCAAAATATAATAGATACCACAATGTTATCAGAATTAGAAATTCTTGAAAAAAAATAGTCAATGAATTTCATTAATTTTTTTATAATGCAAACTTTTTTATAACAATGAATGTAAATTGTTCCAACTTTCATATCCTTTACGTATTATCTAAAAAAAACCTGTGCCCAAAAGTGGTATGGTGAACCGTGATTGTTAAGTAGTGCCCATGCGCTGGCTATGGCTTCAGCTGTCCCTGCTTAGACATCATGTATCACAAGCGACCTGCGTATACGTGAAATAGACTTAAAGGTGACGAGCAACTGCAGTAGCCTCTCTCATTTCATCCTGCACTATTTTACCGACAGCTGTAAGAAGAGATGGATTCGTGGTCTTCCCAAGAGCGTTAGTGTGAAGTGAACACACACTGTTCCTACAAGCGTTTCAAATCTACTTGCGGAGTTTTGCTGTTACACACTAAGACACCCGGCATCTCCCGTTCTTATGGATAACTTTGTTTTTTGGGGTTTTTTTTACAATGGTTAATTTTTGTTGCAATCACTAAGTAAATGAATCTCTGTCTCTTCTTTACACATTTCTATCGGCTCAGCTTGTTTACATCTGAGAGTTTTCCTTTGCTCATTGTGGAATAGGTTTTCAAAAATATCAGCGCTCGAAATTTTTTTTTTTTTCCCATCACGCATCTCCTAATAAGAAGGATAAATTAATAGCGTTAATGTGTTTTTCTACCTTTCTCCTTTTAACACTTTTGCACTTGCTTTCAACATTCTCTGGCCAGTAGCCAAATTCCAAGATTCTTCACTTGTACAAATGTATGCATAGCTCAGTGGTTGGAACATTGGGTTGCTTCTCGAGAGGCTAGAGGATCTGTTCCTGGGGCTTCAGGCTCTGGAGGGAGAAATCAAACTCAAAAAGCTTTCAAGTGTTTCATCCGATTTTTCGAAACCATCAACCAAAACTGTCAAAATAGGTTTCTTCTGTTTTTAAGTGATTCTGCTGGCTATTCCTGTGTACAGGCAGTGCCAATGGAGCTAGGGGGCTGAAAATTAAAACATGTACTCCTTATGTTATGAACGGTTTTTTTTGTTTTCTGAAAATTCCTGTTTTTTTGTTTTTTTGGTTTTTGTGGGGAGTTCAATATTTAATGTAAGTGTATGCTAAATTGGACCATTAGTTAGTTTTTTGATAATTGTGACTGGTTGGTCTGGTGTCAGTTTCTTTCAAGTGACTAACCTGACCTGGTTTTTTTTCTTAGTTTCTAAGATTTTTGATAATTGGCTCTCATATCAGCTATTGCTACCTTTGATATCACAGGTTACATAAACAGTTAGTTTCAGAATAACCTAACAACTTAACGAATCTTAGAATTCATTGTAGTTGAACTATACAAACATGAACATGAAACTGGGAATACTAAACTGAACTAAAATTAAACATTTTTTCTGTGACCCCGCCTTTTTGGAATTCTGCTAATGTTATTTGTACTACCAAACCCCAATCAGATAATATTATTGTGTGCTTATGATGAAACAGAAAATTGCTTGGCTGTGTGTTGTTTGTCAAACTTCTGGAAAAAAAACCTCAAACCTTCTTTGTTTGTCTTGTTCATAGCCATAAGACACTCATATACATTTTGTGTCGCGTATTGCTGGTTTTTTATTTAAGGTGATATGAATTGCTACAGCATTACTCTGAACTCAGTAACAAAATAAGTACATACTTCGCTTTGTAAAACTATTTGAGGTTGCAGTAAACTTATTAAGAATTACCAGGGAATAAATTCTAGAGTGTAATTATTATCTAATTTAAAAAAAAAAAATATAGATTGTACTTGTTTTATTACTGCTTACTATTAATTCTTTCAGGATTAAGGTAAAGATTTTCACTAATTTGAATTTGTACTTGAAAATTAGTAAAACTTCTTGGGTAGAAATAGATTGGATGTTTTTGAATCCTTAAAAACTACAATCTCTCTATTCTCATTGAATCTGCTACAAAAATGCAATTAGATTAGTAAATCTTTTACTTTTAGCATTATTCTCTATGGTGTAAAAAAAACAAAAAACAAACTACGAACAACTAAATGATTAATTATATGTCAGACAAAACAAAAGACGACATTCACATCATAGAAATCTCCACCCCAACCCAGACTTTATTTGCCCTGCACAGCATGAATAAAAGAAAAAAAAAAGACCTGCTTTTTCAAGATATCAGGTCTGCAGCCTTGAAACACCTTTTTTTTTTTTTAACCTAAAGACAGGAAAAGAATTTAAAGAAGAGAAAAAGGCTATTAAGAAACAAACATTGAAAGCGTTCTGTGTTGATGTTAAAAAAAGATCTTTTCCAAAAGGGAGGGAAAAAGCGGTCAGGAAAACAAGCTGTAAGGGGAGGAAATTCATGTGAGGGTTGGAAAGAACCAAAATTCCTACTACTTACCCTTTGATGAAGAATAACAGATATACTGTCAAGAAAAATATTTATAAACACTGAGAGAGAAGAGGAAAATAAAGTGAAAACACTGTCTTCTTTGACCCGACCACAAATTTCACTGGCTGATAATTACTCTCGAGAGGAGCTTTAACACATTTAATGTTTAACTACTATTCATTTTGGACTGGTAGCATTTTCTTTCATCTCAAATATTTTTCTTGCTCTTCATTACAACTCACTCAGATCATCAGTCTTTACTGATAAACTCACTTCGGCCATATCTTTGTGTCGAGTGCTTTACTATAGCCAATGGCGACATACAGAAACCTGGTATATCTATCCAGAGGCCCAGGATTTGTCTGATGGCCTCAAAAAAAAAATTTAGCTTGCTCAGTCTCGGGGGATCAGTAAGCCCCGGGCAGCACCACCCCATTGTATTAAAACGGGAGTGTCAGGCTTTCATTGATGCCCCTGGGACACTGGTTGTAAGGATTTTTTTTGTTGAATTTTTGGAACTGCCTCTATTGGGGGACCAACCCTGTGTCACATCCTGCTCTCGTTGGGAAGCTAGGTAAATAAATACTCAGACCATCAGTCTTCAGCTGTGAGTGAGTGCAGATGAGAAGTAAAGAATAAGCTCTTGTGCCAGGCTGTTCAGCTAAGTAAATACTCACCATTCTTCTGAATGGTTCTCTCAGATAGTGTAATGGTTAACACTTCTAATTCATACACACACAAGTTCCTGGGTTTGATTCCTGGTATGAGCGTAAAGTATGGAAACCTCTTGATTAGGACGAATTTCCCTGTGCACTCAGCAGCTAATTGAATACACTCTAAGCTATGTGATTAGGTTGGAGGTATCCCTTCAGTATTTTCGCATTCTGGGGTGGTCCTAAAAACTTGTAGGAATAAGTCCCAGTCTCATACTTATTTGAAGTTTGCAAGGATCACACCACAGAAACCAGGATTTCATGGGGTGTTGTCTCTTAAGAGACGGACCAATTCAACTTCACCTCCTGGATGAGAAAGCACATTCTTTTTTTGTTTTTCCAAATCTGTTCTGTTATTCGAATGAATTTCCACAGTCAGATAAATTGTAAGTCAAGCAGAATAGCAATTGAATCGCAATTATTATTTGCTGTGTCATAAGCAACCAAACCAATTTGCTTTGCCAATTACACATCTTGTCACACTTGCATTCATTTAATGAGTTTTCTCCCTCCCTCTCTCTCTCTTCTATTTGATTGTAATCAGAATAGATTTTATGCTCAATAGAACCATCTGTTTCATGACTCGCTTGTTGCTTAGAAGCACTAGTTTTGTAAACTGATGTTCAGAGCTGGGTATTCTTATGTCTTTAGTGCACTGTGCAGTAACCTGGAGGCCCCACAGCTATCAAATTCAATTTGGAAAATAAAAATTAAGGTTCGTATCATTAATAGCAGATGCAGAACCTTCTCCAAACCTATGTTTGAATCAGTTCTTGTCTCTTCATTGAATCCATGTATCAAATCAGGGTCGGCACTATGCCAAATTCTTTTAGACCAAATCAAACAAAATTGTGTCAACTAAGTTGCAGGTTTAGGCCTGAGTCTGTTTTTGTTTTATTATAATATCTGAAGTACTAGCTCTCTCTCTCTCTCTCTCTCTCTCTATATATATATATATATATATATATATATATATATATATATATATATATATACTGGAAGATGGGTTAATAAGTCTGTAGCATGACACAGTTATTGGCTGAACTCTGATCTGAAATTTTCACTGTATGATTAATATTCATCTCTGAATCAAGTGCATTGATAAGGAAGATTATGATGAAAAATAAATATTTCTTGTGTTAAATGCTTCTTTCATCATGAGGCTGAAGACTTATTCATATACCTATGTATTTGAGACTGGAAGAACCCGAATTATAAGTTTTTACCTGTGATGAATATTGCCAAATTTTTTTTAAGATCAAATGGAAGAAAGGTTGAAAGCATCGATAAAAGACAGAGAGAGACAGGCTTCTGAGAGCCAAATTCACTTTCTTGTAGATCTAATAAAAAAAAAAAGTTGAAAGCTGCTTGTGAAGATTCGGCACCTTAAAGAGAGAGTGGGAAAAGAAAGAAGCAGCTTGCAAAGCAAAGTAGAAGAGGGAGGTGAAAGGTGATTGTAGGAGGAGGAAAGCCGCCTGGCCTATGATAGTCAAATTGAACAAAAATCATGTCAACAACGTTGCTTGTTTTGAACAGAGTCTGTTCTAGTTTTCATTGTAATATCTGAAAGTGTTGCTATTTTAGAAGGTTTCTCTTTGAAAAAAGAAGCTTGAATTTATTATGATTGGTCTTTTTCTGTCGCTTTGTGTGGTACTTCTGGTGTCAAACGTCATCAAGAAAGGGACTGTCACTCATGTATAAAACATCAAAGGAAGCAAAAGCCGAGAGCTTTTTTCATGTGTGTTCAATACTTTTGAGCGACCCTTAACAACCTCTCACGGAAAAGTAGGGTTCTGCAGAACTCTTGTTGCAAAGGGCTGAATTATGCTATAAAAATTGATGGCAATTTGAACAATGCTTCTGCTGAGCTTCATTGGTTCGCTTATTAACTTGACCTTTGCGCTCAAGTTGGTTTCGATGAGCAAATGTATAAAATTTGAATTTAAGGGTCACCGATTGTGGTGACAATGGATAAGAAGTTATCTTATATGTCTGACTTTAAATGAATGGTTTGCAGGGATATTTGGAGGACTACTACTCACTGCATCTCATCCTTGCCCCATAACTGGTCATACTGAGCTTCAGTAGTCACCCTATAGTCATGAGAAGAATATATTGGGCTTCAGTAGTCACCCTATAGTCATGAGAAGAATGTATTGGATGCAGTGTATTTTTGCATGGTTTTAAAGATACATTTTATTGTCAGTCTTATATATTAGAATATCCAGTAGTTTTGCGAAGCATTGGAAATGAGTTTGATCATATCTGGAATACCTTCTGTCATGACCTTGTGCCAGTCTAGCCTAAGTTCAGTAAATATTTACATAGTAACCTTTTATATTTTTACTCTCTGTATATTGTTTTTTTCCCTGATATAATTAATAGTCAAGCAGGTGAGGGGCTTGTTCGAACTGCTACAGCTGCCTCTTTGAAAAGACAAAAAGAAGTGGGTCTTCTTGTTTTTTTTACTTGACTCTGCAAACAAATGTGCCTGATAAACTCAACTGACCTCAAAGGGTGAAGAAAACACAGTAGTTTGATAACTCTTGACCTGAGAACACTTGTTTATCTTGGAACAGCCCCCACACCCCTGGGGCCCTGACTTGTAGTATCTATTTTTGTACGTCTATTTTAGTGGAAAACATTTTTTACTCACTTGTTTCTCTTTCTTCTCCTTTTGCAGGTTTCTTCCCCATTTTACTAAAAGGAAATTCGTTTTTGGAATCAGCTCCCTGGTTGCCGGCTTAGCAGTATTTGCTAATCTGCCACACAGGATGGCGGAGAAGGCTACAGTGGGCTACCTTGCAGGGGCCACACTGAAGACCTTGGGAGATGATCCCAAGGAGTTTGGGGTAAGTCCACTTCTCTTTCTATACTTAATTACCGTATATTCCCACATTCAAGTCGACCCTGAAGCTAAGTTTCCAATATTTACCGGATCAGTTGACTCTTCAAAATAATGCTGTATGGTCAAGTTCATAGGATCTAAACAGACTAATATGAGCCGCTGGGGAAAATTCTTTAAGCTTAAAAAGTTGACTTGGATGCAGGCATATACAATGGGGAGGAGACGAAGTACTACTAATTCAATTTTTTTGGTAGATCTTATGTTTGCAAAATGCTTCTAAGAAATGTTCTTTGTTCACAATATTTTACTTTTTCTTTTTTTTTTTTCAAAACTTTTCTCTGCTGCAGACAAGATTACTCGTCTTAACAAATCATCAGTCCATTACTACTAAAGAACTCTTCTTACAACCGTTATTACAATAGTCTGTTATCCAAGTGTCATGGATGAGATAACTCATCTTACAATAATGTATTATTCTTCCACTAGATGGCAGCATTTTCTCGTGCAAACACGAAATTTGCATATTCACTCTGGTGATATGATAACTTGTGGATGGAAACTTTCTATCTTCATTAATTTTCTTTTACAAATAAAACTTGGCACAGAAGTCACAACGTTGAAAAATATACTTGACCAGCGGACAAGTCCGAAGTATGCATTTTGCATACTGATGCCATTTCTGAGGGCAACACTAAATTTCAGTGCCAGTTCAAGTTAGTGTGAGGCCTGTAGCACATGTTATAGAGGGGCCCTGAATTAAGTAAGAAATACACATGAATATAAGGATACATGATTTTTTTTTTTTTCTTGCGTGGTAAAGTATTTTTTTTTTGTTTGCTATATAGCCAAATACTTTGACAAATATATCTGATATTTCAGTAATAATATTAATTTTTTGTTTTGATTTTTGTGCAGTGGCTATGACTTCAGTTGCAAATACCTTTGTACTTATTCAACGTAAATGTACCAAATAGATACAACACTGCTGTTAATTACTGTATTAGAATAATAACCCCTATTGATAATTGACTGAAATCGTTGACTTTAAACTTTGTTATTCATGAAACTTGAAGGCAGTATAGTGCTATGATAATAAAAGTGCAGAATCACTGAATTGGAATGACTTGCAAACATTCAGCATTGGGCCTTTGAAAATGTGGGACCCATAGCATGTACTACTTTTTCTACGTACTTAATCTGGCACTGCCAAATTTTCTCATTGAAATGGAATTGTACAGACATAAAATACTGATCCAGTAATAACAATTTTAGTATTTTTTGCTTTGAAAGTTTTCCAATTCAGCAAAAGTCAAAACTGCTTTATGTACTGATATGTCCCAGAAACCCAGTGTACTCAAAATGTTAGCAAATATTTGGTAGCTGGGCTGACATTTATCATACATAGATATCATATCTAATTTTCATGTTGACATTTGCCCTTGAGATCTGTGTTGTATGCCGCTGTTTCTGTAGACTGGGTTTCAACATTGATAGGAACTGAAATGCATTGTCCTTGTATCTGGTAGCAGAAAGCAGTGAATTTTACTTTGTTATCTATAGCATAATTCAAGGTATGACTGTTTGCTTTGCTAGACTGTTGGAACTCTTTAACACCGCCTCTTACAGTCTACGCGCATGCTAAAATAACCAGAGTACTCTTGTGTCGTCTAGTACGTTCTCATATTTTCCCCGGGCTTCTAGAAGTGTGAGGAGTTTATGTTCCAATGGTAGAAGTGGGAGTGATACCAAGCACCCCCCTATTTTTTTTTTTTTTTTTTTTTAAGAAGAGCGCCTCTCTCTGGAGGAGTACTGCTGTCTTCTTTGGCTAAGTTTTTGGAAATAAACCAAAAAGAAAGAGTACAAATACAATCTTGTATCTGAAGTCAAGCCTGGTATTGCAGGTGAAACTGTTTGTTCAAGTTGTGATTCTATATCAACCATTCTTGGACAAATCAGGTTTACATGCTTTTTATGTAGATAGAACCTGACTTTTATGATACAGGTCACCTTTCTATGACTTTCTTATGTGTAACCGCTTTCATTATTCATGGTCTATAATATTTCTTATTGATACTTTTGAAAAAAAAACTTGCTGCTATCCCTTTATTTTGACTGTACAGTTAGTATACTATTTCATCAAAAACTTTCCAGTTGAATATTATTTCTGCAGGTGATCCTCCAGTAAGTGTATTAAGATTAGTTGTTCTATAGAGCTGAAGTGTTTCTTCAACAGTTTCGGCCTCTCGAGATTTAATCGATGCTCTCTTAAATGTGTCCACAAAGCGTTCTTGGTAGGGGAACTTCTTGTATGCTTTATGGTCTGGTATTCACAAAAATCTGCAAATTCTGCAGAAGTAAACTGAGTAGCATTGTTGGTCCCTATAATTTCTGGGATACCAAATCTGGCAAACGATGGCTACAGATGTTGCTTTTTCACACACACAGATTTCAGGCCATTTGGTAGAAGAATCTATTACTATTAAATAACAGACACTGTTTATTAGTCCTGCATAGTCCAGATGTAAGCCATTAACTCAGTAATACATTAATGTTATTAAAAGAATTTTGCTATCAGAATTAGAGATAATTACAATGGGCAAAAAATGTAGTCATCAGAATTTCAGTGAGCATTTGTAAATTGACTGCTGTTGATTTAAGAAATGATGCAAGTTGAAAGTATGTTTTGGAAATAGGTGTGACCACCAAAAAGAAGAAAATCACCTAGCGCAGTTTTGGTTCATGAGATATGTGACCCACAAGAAAAATGTTTCCCTAAAGGGCCAAATGCCAATACTATCCAGTGTTCGTTAGGTTTGCTGCTCCTGTTAATCTTTGTCATCCAGTACATACTTATTCCTGTCAATTTGACTATTCCCTCCAAAAGAAAGTGCGCTGTCCCTTCTTGAAGGAAGTTGCCTAGTTCCTGGAGATCCGTCTGCCAGGCAGCACTTCCCCATTGCAATGGATAGACTTTGATTATTGACAAATGCAAATTCAAGTTGGGTCTCATTCCATATACAGGGTATCTCTGAAAAATGTTCTCACATTATGTTTACTTGCTGCTCTGTTCCTTATTGATTAAAATTTTCCAAAAGACAGTATGTTTTATTCTATTTAGTCTTTCTTATGGGAGAGTTTATCAAACTTGGCAAGAATCAGAGCAACTTTAAACAAGCAAAATGTAAGGCCATTTTTTTTTTTTTTTTTGAACACCCAGTAAATATGGCTCCTGAGTTGAAATTAAAAATGAATTATCATTCAAACAAAATGCACTAAGAGACTTATTTCAACTAATTTCAATTAGAAAAAAATTAACATCTGCAGCAACTGTATATATATGATTACTTATGTTCATTAATCCAGTTCTCTTGCCTTACTTTTTAATTTGCTGCAGAAAAGTTATAGATCAATTAAATTATGAGCTGGTTATATTCCAAATAGGAATAGTTTAAACAGCAACGACCACATTTTTTTGCCAAGTATTTCTTTGTTTTTGCACCTAAGTTCATTAATCGACATATAAGCTTATACATGTCACTGACAATTGGGTGTTTCTTCTTGTGTAAGTGTTCTGTATAAATTACCCCTTTTTGTGCCTTGTAATTGTATCGTTGGAGCTTTGGCTAATGTTCATTTATTCTGATTCACAAGGTAAATATTTAGTCTCCTGTAAAGGAAGAAGAAAGTGTTTTTTTTACGACACTTGTCTACTGCATGGTTCCTACTATCCAGACTTCACTATTGCAATGCCTGCTCCAAAGTGCATGTTTAGAAGGGGCTGGACTTAATGGTGTGTGGAGAAACCTGCCATTACTGTCATGCAAAATAACTTTGAGTGAGATATTTGTATGTAACCATTATTCGTAATGAGTAACAATCGATGCAATGTATTCTAAAGAGCGAAAATTAAGGAAGATACTCTATAGAAACTATGAAGAAAGCAATGGCGGTATTGACATCAATGGAAAGATTCAGCATTTTTCTGTCAAAAGGATGGATGAAGACATGCCTTTCAAAATGCGCTGAGCTTTTTAAGCATGAGGAGAGGTAGATGTTCCTTGTTTTTTTCATTCAATGTGATATATTTATTTTCATTGGATCTCTCAGAAACCATTGATCCAATCAACTTTTAAACTGGACACTCCAATGCCTTATATGCTGACTAATATTTTTGGTCATTGCCTTTGGTAGGCTTTTTTCTCAAGACTTAAACACCATTGCCCTAGGTCAGTGGCCTTCAAGCTTTACCTACTTGGAGAATCTTTTTCAATTATCTAATTTTTCAGAGAACCCCTTCACAATCCGATTTTCTCTTATATATGCACAATACAAATCAGGGATGCAATGTAATATAATACAATATCCGATGTATAATAGATTTATTTCATGAAGTGCTCCTTACATTCAACTTTAAACATTAAGTTGATTTACAGTAGAGTGTAAAACATAATGGATTCACTACACAAACATGTTTATGTTTCTGTCCTCTTTAGGCGAATCAGATCCAAATTTGCCTGAAGAAGCCCAAACAGGCCAGAAACATAAACATGTTTGTTGTGTAATGAATCCTCATTCCATTTTTTATATATATATATATATATATATATATATACATATATATATATATATATATGTATATATATTTGATTTTGGCCTTGTTTATGGGATTATCTGAATGTGTATACACTTGAATTGAAAAGTAAGAATGAAGCTGACTGGGGAAAAAATAGATGTATGAATGACCACTGACTGAACTACGTCCGTGTCACAAATTACTAAAATATTTTTAATTTTGATGTAACTGTTAAAAATAAGAATCTGGAATTTAGTCACGAGTCATAATGTCTTAACATTATAAACAATTGATTATCACACAAGCTAAATAAAGTACGAAGGCACTTTGTTTTGTGAAACCTCTGGAAAATTTGAAGACCCCTGCCTTAGGTAGACTATTTTTTTCATTAATATCAATTTGCTGGATACTTCATGGATAAACCCCATATATTATATAACCCTTGCCGTTTAGATTTGCAACTGATGAATAAGGTTATTTTTAGCTTCAATGAGTTATATGTCAAAAATGTCAGCTCTAAAGATACCTCACTGGTTTTGTGTCAGGTGTTTGTGACCCATTGCATCAGTTATAGATTTGATTTTGTTTGTCATTGATGCCATATTTTGCTTTTTTTTTTTGTTTGACACCACAAACATGATTTGATCTAATGACACTTCATGAGTCATTCTTAATCAGAAACTAGCTAAACTACTGGGGTTGCATGGGGGGTAGGTATGCATAGGAGTGTACCTAATGATTTTTTGGGGGGTGGGGTGGGGGAGATGCCAGCCTCTAATTTGTTTACAAAGTGGGTGTATGGGCCTCTAATTTGTTTACGAAGTGGGTGTGCGGGCCTCTAATTTGTTTACGGAGTGGGTGTGCGGGCCTCTAATTTGTTTACGAAGTGGGTGTGCGGGCCTCTAATTTGTTTACGAAGTGGGTGTGCGGGCCTCTAATTTGTTTACGAAGTGGGTGTGCGGGCCTCTAATTTGTTTACGGAGTGGGTGTGCGGGCCTCTGATTTGTTTACGAAGTGGGTGTGCGGGCCTCTGATTTGTTTGCAAAGTGGGTGTGCGGGCCTCTAATTTGCTGGCAAAGTGGGCGTGCAAGGCAAGTAAGGGAAAGAGCTTGGGAAGAAGGATGCAGCACCTCCACCCCACTCCTCTATGGTATGCCCCTGGGTATGCATGGTCTCCATGGTTGTTTTAAAGTCATCTGAAGAGAAATGAACTCTTTGTTCTAAAGTTGTTAACCAAAGATCTCTTGTTGCTGCCTTAAAACAAAACACTTTTTGTGTTCTGCTTTGCTCCAAGATTTCTGCCTTCCTTTAGCCACACACACACATATATATATATATAATCTCACATATGGAGCACATGTGATGAACCATTTTTCTCAATGAGTTGATAGGTATTTCAGGATAAATAAAACTGTGATAAAATTATATATATGGAGGAAACATTTTTTATGATCCTGAATAATGTTTATGATTATGGTTATTAGAATCAGAAGGTCCCAGACATTATTTTGGAAATGAAGGAAAAAAATGAATCTCATAGAAAATTGATAAAAAAAGTTATTCCTTATGAGTTTGATAACATAACAATGAATATTGAATTGTTCCAATTTTTATAACCTTTGCTGAATGTTATCAGCTGGTTTTTGTTATCAAAATATCCTATCCAGAGGTGATCACAATTAGTGGTATCCTTTGTATATACATATGTATGTGTGGATTCAATATAAAATAAACATGTTTGTCTGACCTATTCTGGGGAAAAGTTTTCCTTCAGTTTTGACCCATTTAAGGCTGAATAAAGTTCCCCTTCACTTTTGATCCTTTAAAGAGATATACATTGAACAGAAAGTAAAAGTCCAGAATAGCACTATATTTTACATTGTAAATAGAACTCCAATTTGAAAACCTTTGAAACATTTTACTTTGAAATCTTCTTCAAGGTTCATTGAGCATGAATACCCAATTTGGTTGGGCTACGCCTATGTTTAGGTGGTTTATAGTGTGACAAACAAACAAACAGACAGTGTGACACCTCAATTATAGGTACAGATCATAAAACAATGTAAAGTTGATGTGTTTGTAAATGTTTGTTGCACCTCTATTGAAAACCTAGTTCACACCAACATAAGCTGTATATTATTGCTGATTGTTAATACATTTACTGAGTTCAGCCTAGTCTGGCACAAGGCCAAATAGGGAAAAATATAATATTGATGGATTGAGTATGGAACTACACCTTATTAACTTCGAATTAAAAAAGCCTTACTTTAATTCAAAGCAATTTTTTAATTTTTAAAAAAAGATATATTTTGAGTCCATAAGTCTGAAGAGATAAAGAATTGGTTCGCAAGCATAAACTAATGAACAATATAATCACAAAGACAGATAATTAGAAACTAAAATTAGCTCATATATTTTCCCCGATTTGAAGATCTTGCTGTGCTAAGATTGGAGCAAAAAGCTTTTGTACACGATTGTATATCTTCATACACAACAGTGGTATAATAGCATCATTGCTCTATCGATTGCCTCTTTGAGGTAGCACAACCTGTTGGTTGTGAAGTCATTATATTGTCAAATATTTCATAGCAGCCTTCATGCACTCCAGTACACTTGAAGAACCAATTGATCAAGGCACGATCTCAAGTCATTAAGCTGAAAGCATAGGCTTATTCCAAGTCAGAATTTTTTGAGTACGGTAAAAGGTGAGCTAATAGCTTTTTCTGAAATGATTTGTGAACCTATTCAAAACTAACCTATCAACATTCTTAATGCCTGAAAAATGCCCCAAACTTGTTGATTAGTTCAAAAAAAATTTTCGAATCACCATAGCCCCATAAACGGACAGCCCAACCAGTCAGCTGGACTACAGATCATTCTCTTTTTGAATGTCTGTGTCTCAGGGCACTTCTGGTCACATTTTGGAGTTACAACTTTGAAAATCTGCATGAGTGCATTACTAGGCACTATCTAAGAATGTTTTGGATGGTTTTTCAGAAAAATCCTTTTTTTGGTTCTCTATTTTGGACCAATGATGCCCAAATCTTATGCTGTAATTATTTTCTTAGATGATTTTAGATAAAAGATCTGATACGCGTGTGAGCTATGATAATTCATTCATGTTAGGTACAGGTATTCTGCTATTAAATGAAAACTTTGCTATGTTTTGGAAGACCAAAATCAGGAGGGGATTCATGTGTCCCATGAAAAACACAGAAATTGCTTGGCCTACATGTTTTTCTTGTTCTGTTCCATGACACTGTATTGATTTTTATACTGTTGTGACGTTATTGTCTGCAGTTGTAAAGATAGGAAAATCTCATTTTATTTTTCCTGACATATACGTCCCAGGAGACTTACGAAAGAGATCTACCGGAGATGTGTATCTCAACTGTCCTAGGAACCTTGAGATATACCTGTCCCAAGAGTTTCAAAAGGGTTAAAGAAATAAAGTAAAAGAATTCCAGTGAGAAGATGTTTGACTGCACAAAAGCACTGTTTGTTAGTAAGGAGCATTCAAAAGAAATAATGGGGTGCGGAGGTGTGCAGAGAGCTTGGGGAGGGAGAAAATTTAGGGAAAGGTAATTGTTTGGATGGGGTTTGCACAGAAAAAAAAGGTGACTAGTATA
The DNA here is from genome assembly GCA_963457665.1 of Thysanoteuthis rhombus. Taxonomy (NCBI): domain Eukaryota; kingdom Metazoa; phylum Mollusca; class Cephalopoda; order Oegopsida; family Thysanoteuthidae; genus Thysanoteuthis; species Thysanoteuthis major. The sequence goes on from OY735237.1 coordinate 5,272,550, forward strand.
GATGCTGTACATGATTAAAGTGTAATCTATACTGGTTAACCCCACTTTTCTTTGTGAACCTCAACCAAAATAATACCCTAAAGAATTCATGCCTCTCCTAAGAGCATTAGTGCTAAGAGAACCTAAGTAGCCTGTACCAGAACTTGAACTTAGCTTGCCAATAACTTACCTTGCGTTTTCAATGAGAAAAAACAGTGTACTAAAGTACTTTAAAATAAAAAAACTTCCATTTGTGTTGTAGATGTTGTGTGGGAGGTGGCAATGACAGTCATCTTATTTGGTCTGCTCATATTTCATCCTTTTTTTTTTTTCTTTTTACTTGAGCAATATATTCTATTCCACTTCTAGCTTGATAGGCCTGTCGAAGCTTCACAAAGTCCCCCATTAACGGTCCATCTTAGCAGCATATTTCTTACTTTCCATTGCCAGCCTTGCGGGATAAGGGTTTGGACCTCCCCAGTTTAAAATCAGAGTTGTCCTCTTTCTAGACTTCTTGTCAACCAAGGCTTTACATACAGAGATGGACCCTGAACTTTCTGAGGACAAATTTCAATTTGGAAAAGGCATGTCATTTGTTATTTAAATTAGACTGAATTTTCTAGACCCAATTTTTTTAGACTGAATCTTCTGTGACTGAATTTTCCAGACCCACCTTTCTAATAAGGGAGGGAGGGAGAAGGGGATATTTTTTCATCAAAATTGTTACTTAATCCATTATTAGGGACAGAGATGCAAACTGAACAAGTCACACTGTTCATTATAGACGTATGGGGAGAGAGAGAAAATTAACCTCTTTGAAAAAAGTAATGAAGTCATCATTTTCTAGAAATCACACACCATTACGGACTTGACTTCACTTCATGCATGAACAACTTGAAATTCCTTGTCACTGGCCATTCAATGTCACTTTCTTTATTCCAATATCATTTTCTGGAATCGTATTTGGCAACGAATGTCTGGCTTAAGTTCAATCCTATGTCTGGGCAGTTAGGGGGAGTCTTTTACCCTGCATGCCCTCTGCTGTCAGGTCGCTTTGAACTTGTCTTACATTTGCTGATGGTTCTGAGAATTGAATTGGCAAACTATGTTCAAATTCCGTTGGGATAGTTCGTATAGACTTCATGCTAATGCCCTTGGTAAATGTATGAATCCACTTCTCTCCTAAGTTATGGGTAAATAGCAAAACAATTTAAGCCCTGTAGGTCCTGTAATAAAACTCATGATGTATTTGTTTCCCTCTTCGATTTTTGTGTAATTTCATTTTTGATGTTTGTCTTTTTTCACAGGCTGCAGAGCTATGGAAGAAGAGTGGGGCGGTCATCATGGTGGTCCGCAGACCCGGATGATCTATGTGTCGAGAGGTCAGTAATTTTTATATCCTCGGTTTTTCAGAAAGATCTTTAATGATGGAATGGAAAATTAATATGAGAGTTTTTTTAGCAAAAATAATAATTAGTAACTATTAATCAAAGCTGTCAAAATAAGTTTCTGCAGTTTTCAAATTGGTCTGGCTGGCTATGTATATATGTATGTATCACATGGACAGGCAGCACAAATGGCTCCAGAGGACTGAAAATTTATATATTAATCTTGTCTACAAAAACATTTTTGTTATGTTTTGTTTTTTAACTCCCCATCCCCAAGGTTTTTGGTGTGTTTATGAAGGGTCAGTTTGTAATATGAGTTTATGCTAAATCGGTCCCTAGTTTGTGCCTGCTTGTTTTTTAAAAACTCAGACTTTTGAGTGAGTACCACCCTACAAAAGGTGAGGAAGGTAACTTATTCTTCCGATATTAAATTGACCTCCCCCAACATAACATGCTGCCAAAAGACATTACTTACATGATAGATCTGGTTAGTCAATAGAAACTATGTGATTCTATTATTCTTTGTTTTATTCAAATCATCCAGACTGATATCCTTGCCTCTGCTGGGGAAGAGGGAATAATCTTAATGATGAGATCATTTCCCACTTTATGATATCATAACCCCTGTTCCCTAAAGCAAGTTACATGCTGCCAAAAGACATAACTTATTTGACAGTTTCTTTTGACTAACCAGACCTGTGATTCTATCATTTTTTGCTTTGAATTTATTCAGATTATTCAGACTAATAACCTTGTCTCTGCTGGAGAAGATTGTTTTCCAATTTATGATATCACAACTCCTGTTGTTTGTTAATCAATCATTTCCCCAAAGCAAGTTACCTCCATCCTTTCTTAATTAACCCTTCACTGTCCAACAGGACCCCAGTATGTTGAATAAATGACGTTTTTATTACATTTTGTTTTGAGACTTGATTTCTCAGATCTTATCTTAGATGGATGAATTATACTCATTAATTTATGCCCAAAAATTAGTTAGTTTCTCTTATTTTTCCGTAATTAGTGATATATGTATTGTTAAACCCTAAAATAGGGGTTTTTTTTATCATTCAATCAATGAAAAAAAAATCATTTTTTTGTTAATCAAATATTGATTAAAGTAATTTTTCTTATTGTTTCTTTCTCTCTGGACTGTAGAAATGTATAAAATCTATCATGGCTAGGGAATGGGTGATCAGTTTCTCAGTTAAGATAATTAGCATTCGTTCCCTCACTTTATACCATAACATCAACATGCTTGTTAATTAAATCTTGATTACCTAGAAGCATGCTTTTCAGAATTACTTTCATTCATAACATTAGAATTAATATGTATTTAGCTCTAATCAATCTTGCCATGGAAATATTACTTTTAACTTTTATTCTTTAGATTCTGGGATGAAGAATTTTAATGATGATTCTTTTTTTCCTTCATCTTTTATGTTGCTTTTAATCACAATGTTATGAGCCGATTCCATCCTTGGCCGTTAAAGTAATCAGCATGAAATAAAGTTGTCTGATGTGCATGTAAGTTTCATCGGAAACTGCTTTTTTATTTTAATTCCATGTTGATTACTTTAACGGCCAAAGATGGAATCAGCTCATAACATTGTAATTAAAAGCAACATGAAAGATGAAAAGAAAGTCAAAAATTGATATTAAAATTCTTCACCAAAGAATATCAAAAATATTAAAACATCTGCTGTTGAACTCATTCCTTTTCCTCAACACAGCTTGAAAGTAATTTGTGTATTTTATAATTATTAGGTTTTATAATTATTAGGTTTACGGTGAATATTCAATCACAGTATGATCCATTGGAAGCAATTATCATTGGTCTTTTAACATCCATTGTTGGATATAGACCTTCCCCAGGATTCACTACACCTCTCTATCATGAGCGTTGTGGAGCCAATACTTTCTGAATTTGTATAGTTCGTATTTCCATCTTGTATTCTGCCAGCCTCGCTTGGGCATGTGATCTCTTGGGATCCATGTTGTGAGTTGTGATGTCCATCAGTTTTCTGCTGTTTTGCAACATGACCAGACCATTGCCATTTGAGTTTTCTAGTGGATTGTATGAATTCTCAGACTCCTGTTTTCTCCCTGATACACTATGCTGTCTTCTTTTGGCCTAGTGGTTACAAATTCATTAAAGAATAGAAGACTCTTACCACTTTTTCGAATTGAAAGGGGTAAGACAAGGCAATACCAACTCACCCACATACTTCACTTCGAGATGATCTTCTTGAAACTAGACTGAGCAAATAATAGAATCAGAATAGATGGCGAACATGCAAGTAACCTCAGGTTTGCTGAGAACCAAATAATGCTAGACAAACTGAATGAAAAAAGCTAGAAAGTTGGTCTCCACATGAACTTCAATAAAAACAAAGGTCATGTACAACAAGCAAAGGACAAAGACATTGTGATAAAAATCAAAAACACTGAGGTGACGAAGTAGACCATTACATTTACCTAGGACAACAAATCTCCCATGAAATTCTCAAAAGAAGAAAAAATCAGGTAAAGAATTATTCTAGATTGGCAAGCTTTCATTAGAGCAACCTTCAAGAACAAAAAAATCCTATTAGCTCTAAAAAGATGTGTATACCACTAATGTATCTTCCCAAAAGTCACCTATGGAGCTGAAACATGGAACTTAACCAAAAGATTGACCCTTAAATTGAGAACCATGTTCAACATCACATGGAGAGATTACAAGAGCGCGCAGTATTTTATAGAACAAACAGAGATATCATAGAATCCATTAGAAAACTCAAATGGCAATGGGCTGGTCATGTTGCAAAATGCCAGACAAACGCTGGACATTGCAACTCACAACGTGGATACCCAGAGATCATATGCATAACTGTGACAGGTGAAAAAATAGGACAGTGTGATGAACTAAATAAGTTCAGAAAGTATTGGCTTCTCTATTCCCATGATAGAGAGGTCAGGCAAATCTTTAGAAAGGTTTATGTCCAATGATGGACACTAAAAAGCTGATGATAATGGCTCTCCTTTTATTGAATCTTTTATTATGGATATGAGTTTCAAAATACTTGTAAAGATGGTAATCTGGTAGGAAATATAGAGTGAATATGGAGGATACTGCAAGACTTTATATCCAAATTCACTGAGCATAGACACAGTAGACTGTGGGTGTTAGACAATGTCATAGAGCATTTCATTCAGTTCATGTGGGACCCATTCTTCCAACCTGTTGAAGTTCAAACTATTGTTTGTGGGTTGTTGGCCACCGTTGATGATTCTTCATCATTAACTAGTTTTAAGTCTTCCTCAAGGTTAATCATTTGTATCAATACTTCCGTACCCAAACATATTGAACCATTGCTGAGCAGTTCACACTGTAGTAGTGTTTACTCCAAATGCTTCAAGGACATTATCAGCAGTATCATATCCTAATTGGAAATCAGTCTAACATCTTAAGAAGATATCATTGCTGTTGGCTGAAAAACTTCTGATAATAATGAATCATATCTCTATTTACATTGAATCTGTGAGATGAAATGCAATTGCATTATTTTCTATGATGTAGAAATCCATAAAGCAGTGGCTATATCTCCCTTGTCTAAAAGACAATTACTATTGCCAGGAGTTCAAGCTTTGCTAAGTACACCATATATGTAGCTTTATGCTACACTAATAAAACTTGCTAAATACCCAACAGCCTGCCTCAGAGATGTGAAAGGGGCATATTTTCCTCTGATAATTTTTTTCAGGCTCTCTCAATTGTAAAGTCTTTATAACTCTTATTTCCTAACATTTGGCCTGGTTCTCCTTTTAGTAAATAAATGATTAAACTATTGATCAAATAAGGAGTACATATTTAGATTTTCAGCCGTCTAGGTCTACTAGTACGATCTGTATGTGCAACACATATATAGCCAGTCAGAATCACTTGAAAACTGAAGAAACCAATGGGAACAGTTTCTAATAGATTTAAGAAATAAAAGGGAAAATGTCACTCTCTTGTTACTAGTTTTATCAGGTGAAATTCACTTTTAGATAAATGTCCTTAGACTGAATAATATATTAAGAGTCTTTGAATAATCTGATAGTTTTGACTAATTTGGCCTTTTTTCTGCAGGAGGCGCAAGCGCTGTCCTCTCTAGTACCCTTCCTGGATGAGCACGGCGTCAATCTGTATGCTGTGGTGCACGAGGTTCTGGGTACTGAAGAATTTAAAGGTTTTTTTAATGGTGAAGTATTCCTTGATCCCGAGGTGAGTCCTACTTTTATTCAACTCCTATTGTAAATAAGGAGTGTCTCATAATAAAACCATTTTTTTTTTCTCCAGTAACAAATCAATGTATCAATAGTCACCCTTAATCATGTGGTTGTTGGGGTCCAAGAAAGACAAATGCATTATAAACTCAATCACAGAACTAATTCAACTAATAGTGCCAAAACAAATTCACGGTAAATGAAGATGTCGTTTACATCAGTAAGTCAAAGAAATTGTGTGTAAAGCACAGGAGAAATTTAACATTTCAATCATATTAAGTCTTTTGATGAATATCTATTTTTATCCACGGTTTTCTGGGTAAAAATATTGGGGTTCAACAATTGACTGCCTTATATTGCAAACCGTGCTATATCAGGGGACTCCTTTATCGAAATTTTTCTCTACTTGATTTCCCAACAGCTTTCATGAAATCCAAGCTAGCTTTAAATAAATGAAAGAGATTCCCCCAAAACTTTGCTGCTGGCTAACGTCAAATGTTGTAAAGAACATTGCTGACCTTTGGGTATGTCCAAGAGGACATCTTCATGATGGCTTCAAGATTCTTGGCAGGATTGAAGTCTAGCAAATCCTGGGTCACTAACCATATCCATCTTTGGAGGGCAAGGGGTAATCAAGGTTTTTGAAAGTGTGCATGTCTCTGAAGGCAGCATACAATCTGTTTCTTCACAGCCATCAACCTTCACGAAAAGAGATAAATATTTATTTTTGTGTACAAGTTGTTGAAAATATCAGGAAAATCTGAAAAGATCATGTGCACAAATGTTTATGCCATTTGTTCCTTCAAGAGTAGAATCGCAGGCCTCCTCCGTCATTATGAGGTTCATTACAGCATGGTTTATGTTATAGTGGATCCCAAAATGTTAATCTAGCTCTAAAATAGCTAAAAAATATTCTATCATAGCTTGGATGTAACATGGTTGGCTTTCTTGGACCCAAACATCTGTGTTATTAACAGGAGACATCTGTATATACAGTGATTTGTAGAAGCATCCTAAACATTGTATGAAGACAATCGTTTGAATAAATCAGTATATAATATTAATGATAATAGTAATTCCTCATCCCAGAAATTCTGACAAATTATAAAAGTGGTATGTAGGTTCCTTTTACAATGAAACATCCATCTGTAAAAACTGATAGCTATTATGAGACATCCTTTAACAGGACAGAATTAAACATTTTATGTTGCCAAATTCTTTTTCATATCAGGAACAGATTTGCTTCTGTTCTGAGTTCAATCTTTACATCTGCAACACTATTGTGTGGCCTTTTGCCAGACTAAGCTACGTTCAGTACATAATTATACAAGCATTTTGCTGTGAATTAATGGTTAGCAATCTCGTCTCGTAGGCCAATTCACTTGTGTAGTGTGGCTGGTTTTAAACCTTTGCCACTGGACTGGCTTGATTTTCTAATTAAACCCTATTCCACTAACTGTGTCTGACACAATTCATGGTGTTGTATTAGATCAACTTGGAAATCACATCAAAAAACATTGCTCAGAAAGCATAAACCATCTTTTTTGATAAAATGATAAGAGATATGAAAAATAACATTGAGACATGAATAAACACAGTACCGGACATAGGAGTACAAACCAATTTGGGAAAAACTGGGTTAAATTATGGGCAAATCAAGTTTTTTTGATCCCCTTAACGAAAGAGATGCTTATGGTACCAGAGTAACTATGTAACAGAAGTTGCATTTGCTGCCAGTCCCACATTAACAAAAACCCGCCCTAAATCTTTGCAAGCTGTCATTTCCAATTCAGTGATTTTGCACTTGGTCTATTACCATAGTACTATATTGCCTTCAACTTTTATGAATAACTGGATTATTAAGGTTTGCAATTATAGCCAAGTTCTTTATACGAGAGATGTTTTTTTCCAGGAATTCATTGCTAATAATTAGGGATATGCATTAGATATGAGTACGTATTATATATGAATATATATAAGTGCTTATTATATACAAATGTATTTGGTTGAGTGAATTCTGCAATGGATGCCATTCAATCATTTGAAACATGACTTTTTTCTTTTCCCTCTTCACAGAAAATATTTTATGGCCCAAAAAAACGTTGGGCATCTCTAGCTACCCTTTTAAATCCAGTTGTGTGGATGAACATATGCCGCGCCAGAAGAAAAGGTGTTACAGGCAATACGGTCGGAGAGGGGCGTCTGCTCGGGGGTAAGTATCTGCCATTTCTTTTCAAATGTTTCTCTTGGGTAGAAAACAGGGAGAAGAAATGCAAGGTGTAAAGGTTTTTTATCTGACTTGTGCGTGCCAGTGAAGTTCTCATAGTTTTGAAATAGCAGCAAGTGCGTTTAACCTGGTTCCCCTCTTGCAAGACGGACATTATTTAGACTTTCACCGAGAGCTTATCCTTTCTTTCTGATTCATGCTATATAGATAGCTGGCCCGAGTAAAGTTGTGATCAAAATAAAAATGAAAGTAAATAGTAGTGAAAAATGAATTACGATTCACAAAATTACTTTCATTAGAGTTGGGGCTTGGCTCCTTGAGGAGGCTCTCCAACATTTGATGAGATTTGTTTCGGTATAATTTTCGTTGAAATGCAATAGGTAAACTTTTATTTATAAAGCTTCTGCCTCCCCCTTCCATTGGCTACACATCTGGTGGAGAACAATTCAAGTGATTCTTCATCATCAGTCTTTTAACGTCCGTCGTTGGACATAGACCTTCCCCAGGATTCACCACAATTCTCTATCATGGGGTTCATAAAGCCAATATTTCTCGATTTTGTCTAGTTCATCTCTCCATCTTGTATTGCTTGTGGTCCCTAGGGATCATTCTCGTTAGGGAAAAACCAAGAACAATTGTTGGGCCTTTTCCATTATCCCCTGAGGAAATAAAAACAGAGTTTTCCTCCTTTTTTTCACCAACTAGAAAGTCGATTGATGGGGTTGCTTTGGGATCAAATTCTAATTGCAATTTGATCTTACAGAATTTTGTGAAAACTTTGAAATAAGAAAAGATTAGCAATACAGGACATAGCATTTTGAGGTTGTTCTGTAAGTTCCTTCCAGACCAATATTTTCAGAACCAGTGAGGAATTTGTCAAGTTTATTTCATTAGTTCTCGTTATGGTTAACCAAACATCCCCTGAGACAAAAAGGACATAAATTAAAGTGATTCTTTGTTTATTTTGGATCTGTATTATCTACTCCTTGTCGTAGATTGACGATTCGAATAGAATAGCAATAAAAAGTGACTAAAAAGATTAAAGATAGAGATGAAAAAAAAATGCTAATCAAAAATTAGTGATAATGGTTGACAATGCTTAATCAATTGGAAAATAATGTGAAAATGGCAAAATTTTGTCTCCACAATTCCAATGTTAGCTGATATATGTCGTGGTTAGGAACAGTCAACCAAAACTGTCAACAATCAATGTAGGTTTCTTCAGTTTTTAAGTAAATCTGGCTGGCTATGTATCCATATCACATGTACAGGGTGCATCAATGGAACTAGATGGCTGAAAATTTGAACATTTACTCCTTAATTCTAAAAAGGAAAACGTTATTTTGGTGGGGAATTTAAAAGAAAAACTAAGTTTTTAGTGGGGAGGTTCAATTTGCAATGCAAGTTCTTGCTATATTGGTTCAACAGCATCCACACTTGTTTTGTTTTTTTAATTTGGTCGTTTCAGTGATCACCTTCCAACAAAATGCAATGGAAGTAACGTGTTCATTGATAACCCTCAACATGGCATGCTGCCAATTGACATTAGTCACATGACCGTTTCAATTCAGCGACTAACCAAGCCTGTTTTCTTATTCCTTTGAATGATGAACAAATACTTCAGGAATGTTAATATATACATAAATTTCTTTTCCAGTGCTTTCATATAGTAACATCTCCATTCCAATGCTTTTTCTATTGTAAACTTCCCTTTCAATACATTTCCTTTGTCTTTGCAGGAGTTTTTGTTATTGGCCCAGGAGATCAGGGCATACTTTTTGACCACAGGGAGAGCAAATTTGGTGACCATGCTAAACAGGAACAAGTAAGAATTGCAGTCTTGAAAATCTCTGGAGAAGAACCAAAAGATAAAAACGTAGAAAGTGCTGTTGATGAACCCAAAGGCGGAATTGGACTCCTCACCGGTGGATTCACCGATATCACAAAAGGCGTCACAGACTCTATCAACGATGCAAAGGAAGCCACTGGCGAATTAATAAGTGACGTCAAACAAGGTGCGCAAGATGTCACAAAAGATGTTACAGATACGGTCAATGACGCCAAGGATAATGTAGTGAGTGGTTTGAACGAAGCCAAACAAGGAGTAACGAGCACAATTAGTGATGTCCAAAAAACTGCAACAGACAGCATTAATGATGCTAAACAAGGAGTCACTAGTTCTGTCAACGATGCAAAATCAGCTGCTACTAAAAGCTTTGGTGAGGTCCGCCAAGGTGTGACTGGGGTTGTCAGCGATGCCCAGAAAGCTGCCAATGATGCAAAAACGGCAGCTGTTACTAGTTTAAATGACGCTCGCGAAGGAGTAACAGAGGTGGCGAACGATGCTCAAAAAACTGCTGTTAGTGGATTCAATGAGGCCAAGACAGCTACTGCAAGTGGAATCAGTGATGTCCGCAAAGGTGTGACTGGGGCAGTCAGTGAAGCTCAAAAAGTTGCAGGTGATGCCAAGACAGCTGCTGTAACAGGCTTTAGTGATGTGCGTCAAGGTGTGACTGGGGCTGTGAGTGATGCCCAGAAAGCTGCAAGTGACGCTCAAAAGAGTGCCACTGAGGGATTGAACGAAGCCAAGTCAACTGCTGCCACTGGAATCAGTGATGTCCGCCAAGGTGTGACTGGTTTTGTCAGTGAAACCCAGAAAACTGCCGTTGACGGATTCAATGAAGCCAAATCAGCTGCTGTTACAGGCTTTGGTGAGGTGCGTCAAGGTGTTACTGGGGCCGTTAGCGAAACCCAGAAAGTTGCCAGTGATGCGAAAACAGCTGCCGTCACAGGCTTTGATGATGTGCGCCAAGGTGTAACTGGGGCTCTAAGTGACGCTCAGAAAACAGCCGTTGGCGGATTCAACGAAGCTAAGTCAGCTGCTGTTACAGGCTTCGATGATGTGCGCCAAGGTGTAACTGAGGCTGCTAGTGATGCCCAGAAAACAGCTAATGAGGCAAAAACAGCTGCCGTAACAGGCTTTGATGAGGTGCGTCAAGGTGTGACTGGGGCTGCAAGTGATGCTCAAAAAAGTGCCACTGAGGGAATGAACCAGGCTAAATCAACTGCCGCCACTGGAATCAGTGGCATCCAGCAAGGTGTGACTGGTTTTGTCAGTGACGCCCAGAAAACAGCCGTTGGTGGATTCAATGAAGCTAAGTCAGCCGCTGTCACAGGCTTTGATGATGTGCGCCAAGGTGTGACTGGGGCTGCCAGTGACGCCCAGAAAACAGCCGTTGGTGGATTCAACGAAGCTAAGTCAGCCGCTGTTACAGGCTTTGATGATGTGCGCCAAGGTGTAACTGGGGCTGTTAGTGATGCCCAGAAAACAGCTAATGAGGCAAAAACAGCTGCCGTAACAGGCTTTGATGAGGTGCGTCAAGGTGTGACTGGGGCTGCAAGTGACGTTCAGAAGAGTGCCACTGAGGGATTGAACGATGCTAAGTCAGCTGCCGCCACTGGAATCAGTGATGTCCAGCAAGGTGTGACTGGTTTCGTTAGTGATGCCCAGAAAACTGCCGTTGGTGGATTCAATGAAGCCAAAACAGCTGCTGCTAGTGTACAGGATAGTGTCAGTAATACTGTAAGTGATACTCAAAAAAGCGTCGTGGCCGGTTTAAACGATGCTAAATCCGCCACAACCAGTGCCTTTGGAGATGCCAAAGAGGGGGTCACCAGTGCAGTCACCACCGGTAAAAACGAAATCTCAGCCGGGGTTCAAGATGCTAAACAAAGCGCAGCTACTGGTCTGAGTGACGTTAAAAGTGGAATCAGCTCTGCTAGGCAGGACTTTCTGGGCGGGATGGGCTCAGCCCAACAAAGCATCTCCTCTGGCATTGATGCCGCCAAACAAGAATCTGACATCATAAAGAGCTCGGCAGCAACAACCCTCGAGTCAGTGAAACAAGACGTCAGCAGCGGAGCTGAGAATCTCAAGAGTGACCTTGCTGATGGGAAGACCAAAGTGGCTGAGACCGTTGAACCAAAAAAGACCGAAGATTCAAGCGGTGCCCCAGGGATTATGGATCAGCTGAGCACTATAAAACAGGATTTACCGAGTGGAGATGACTTTAAAGAGGCCTTCAACCAACTGAAAGAAGCTGGCCAGGAAGGAGTTGAAGAGGTTATCGAACAAGTAAAGACTGGGGCAAAGAGCACAGTCGAAGATTTGACAAAGGGGGCCGTAGCATCGGTCGGGGATATGACAAAGGGAGCCATGGATTCGGTCGGGGATATGTCAAAGAAATTGCCCTGGAGCTAATATAATCAAAATCTATCATTAATTTGAAAAGAAAAAGAATTTGAAGAGAAAAAGAAATTGAAAGATGAAAAAGAAATAAAACAAGGAATACTTCACCATTTTTTTAAAATTATCCACAAGAAAAAAAAAAAAAAAAAAAAAATCAACAAACAATTGAATGAAAGTGACGTCCTTTCATTAATCCCTTTTTTTTTTTACGTAATAATCTATAATAGAAAAAGGAAAAAAAAAATTGCTCCGTCCAATGTTTTGATTTTTTTAAGTCTTGGTCGCTTTTTTTTTTTTTTTTAACCATCCCCACATTTGTGCCACATAGGGATCAATATACATATTTATATATACTTTTATATGTCAATATGTATTGATATAGTACAGCAGTAAGCGGCCATTATTTTGCAAGGGAGTAAAACTTACCCAATGAAGGATTTGGACAAAAAGTCTCATGACCAGGTTCAGATCCAGATGCTTGTAAGAACTCCCTTCAAACTCTTGGACTTATTGGTTTGCTATATAATCTCATGGCTGGATAGGAGCTTCAAAATAAAAGAAAAATTTAATTAAATTTAAATCGTTTGTTTTATATATTGATTCATATATTTGTTTCGATGTTAACTTCTTGTGCAATGTAGGGAAGGTGGTCCTGATTGTAAAGTTACATACTAATTCATTCAAAGCAATAACAATATATATTTAATTCTGTTTTTCTTTCATCAATTCTCTTATTCCTTTATATTCGTGTGCAGTTTTTTTCAACGTCGAGTGATTGGGTTGGGGGGGGTGAAACTCTATATTCGGGACCGCCTTCCCTACATTTTGAGGATCACTTTCACATCCAACCCCCATACAAGAGTGGTTATTTGAAAATCGTCCCCCGCTTGAATTTTGTTAATTGGACACCCCAAGTAAGAGGATATTTAAATATTTAATTGTAAACCATTGTAAGTTGGGAAAGATAAAGGAATTCATTCATTCATTTAAATAAAGTGGAAGAAGATTTGCCTTCCCAGTCAATAATTGAACAACCAAAGCATCAAAAAATTCTATCAAAGAATAAACATTGGTCAGAATAAATTCTATTTATGACATCATTAGCATACATCTGAAATAGTGTTAGAAACATCTAGATTTTTGAGAATCTAGATGGTATTTATAAACCCATCAAAACAAAGCCCAAAAAAGCTTTCTTTTTTTAAAATTGAAAGGGGTTTAGTGGAATACTGATGCCAATTTTCAAGTCTGTAGACTGTAGACCAGGAGTGCACAAACGAAACACACACATGCTAATATAAAAAAAGATGGAACCATAATGGCTTCAGTTATTCAATATTATTCACTCATATGAATGTATTAATTTTCAAACGTTTTATCAATTCAAGATCTACCACCCTTAATCAGTTTAGGGGAAGGATATCAAAGTGATCTGATTTTAATTCTTTGTGATTATGTATTTTCTTTCTCTAAGGTCACTCATTTAATCCTAAAAATCTTTAAAAAAGAAATTTTTAAAAAATATATATATATAAGTGGTGTAGGGATATTGTAGCTTTTTTCAGCATGAAAACAGAATCAGAGAACTCTGTTCCATTTCTAGAAAGAGCTATTTACATTCACTTCCCATTGATGCTCTTGGGAAATTCTCTTCTTTCTGTCCAATCATTACATATCTTAAGAGATCCCACCCCAAACATACCACATTGGTTGAGCAAAAAAAAGAAAAAGAGAAAAAAAAAAGAGAAAAGAGAAGAGAAAAAAAAAGAAAATGAGATGAAAAGAGAAAGAAAAGAGAAAAAGAAAAGAGAAAATATCCTGTAAACTATCTGATATGGTTGAATTATTCATCTCAGACATTTAGAGGCATTTACTTTCATGGCTTGCTCGTTTCAAAGATAATAAAATAGTGAATCTCAGTTTCTGAACAAGTTTTTTTGACTTGTGTAAGTTTGAATTTGATAGTCAAGTTTTTTGAATAATAACTCTGGAAGAGTTTGAATTGTCCCCCCCCCCAGCATATACACACTTGGTTCTGAGAACAACATAGAAAGGCCTTTTCTTGATAGATCAATAAAATATATCTGAAACCAAATGTTTAGAATGATGATTTTCAAAGTAGGTTGGCTCACCTGTTTTAAAAGGTTGGCACAACCAGTCTAACTAGTTTATCCTCGTTTGGCCTTGTAGCATATCTACATAATGAAGTCAGATTAGTACATTTTTTAGTACAGCTCATTTGATCAATTTTAATCAATCCGTTTCTAAAATTTTGTCTCAGGTAAGTAGTTGAGCTCTATTCTGTCAGAGATAACAGAAGACATTCACTGATGTGGATGAATTATTGAAAATATCGAATCGCAGAGAGATTAACTTTAAACAGTAGCCAACAACATCCTCGTACCTTTTTAAAATATCATGTTAATCGGTACGAGTTAAATAATAAAAAGCATCAGATAAAAAGGAAGTGAAATTTTAATGAAGTAATGTACCGAATGTGCACTCATGAACCTTGTCTCCAATCAATAATGTGTGGTGTTTTGCTTCTCAACACTGGATTCAGTTACTTTATTCACAGGTTAAATAAGAGTAAATGTTTTGCTTGTATTTACAAGATTTGGTTGACTAATGCTACTAAAACAATGTTTAGCAGATTGGTTTGAATTAGTGAAGGAAATAAATTATACATAACTAGAATTGTGAAGGTCTACTCTAATGATTAATTTATTGAATGTGTAAAAGATTTTTCTTTTTTTTTTTTGTGAAGTTCTAGTGTGAAATTTTGTTGTAAGTTGGGAGAGACGATCACAGAGATACTACCTTTTAATCTAAATGTATATGTGAATCGAATTCTTCAAAGCACTAAGAGACCTTCCCACCCTTGCACATTTTCTTTTCTTCAGAAAATAAAATAGAATAAAATTAATTATATGATGAAGGATTTAAAAGCAGTAGCTCGCCTACCTGGTACATTCAGAATCTTCAAAAAGAGCATTGTTTAAAGCATGAAAAAGTTATTCCCTGACACAAAGGACATTGAACTAATAAACAAAAACATGACTGAATCCTAAATAATACCATTTCTTTTATTCCTATCAATTTTAATAGATATTATTGCAGTAGTTGTCCTATCAGGTATAAAACGCAGATTTGTTTACAGGATTTTTAAGTAACAGAAACTTAGTTAAATCTTACATGGATATGCCCACAGACATGTTATCTATCAAATAAAACTAGGACATGATTTGCTTTATATAGGGAACCAAAGGTAGTGATGAAAATTTGTAATCAAGGCCTTATGCTTAGAATATAGAAATTGAGAAGAGGCAAGATTGATTTGTCTTTTGAAAATGCATCCACTCTTTATCAGACCTTGAACATATGAGTCTGCATTAATTCTACAAAAGTAAAGTATTGCTTTATAATCAGTATATTACACTAGCTACCTTAATACCGGTGAAAAGATTCAGATATATTAGAATTTCTATGAAATGATTCTTAAAGGAAAAAAAAAAGAAGTGAATTTGTTTCTGTGGAAGAGTCCATTGTTTCAAATGGTGGGTAGGTGGTACTTTTACCTGCAAAATTTTCACCTCTGTGGAAGAGTCCTGTGTTATGGACTGAAAAACAGAAAAGTGGTACTGCTCATTATATAAGTATATGTTAACTTAAGATGCATAGGTATCATGCAATCTATGCTGAGTGATCCAATTAGGATCAAAACTACTAACAAAGGCCTGCAAGATAAGCAGATCATCACTATGCAACGTGTGTATGGATCCATTCTTTTCATATTATCTTTTAAGGTGGAAGTTTTGTATCAGACCATCAATAGTGCGAGATCCAGTGGGGATCCAATCCACTAATGGCGGCCAGCAGGTTTAGCTTGTTGATCATCGCTTTAAGATGTCTGTCCCAGAGCATTTTTTTTTTTTTCTTATTCTATGGGAAACCTTTTTGAGTCTTCCAGACAACCAAAGTCACTTTCTTCTAATTCTTCCTAAGAACAGTGGAAAAAATTCACAGATGTATTTGGATCAAGTATTTAAAAAAAAATATTGAATTCATTTATCAATGCTGATTTTGAAATAGTGGTTAGGAAGTATTTTCTTTAGCAAAATTTCAATCTCCCAGTTAGAGAGTCCAGGAAAATCTCACTGTTCATTTTTATGATAAACTAGTTTTATACAAGTTTAAAAATTAACTAGAACGAATTCCAACTTTGTATATTCACATGAAGGTTCTGTTATCAAAGTTGGTCAGAAAATCAGGGTTCAGTTGTGAGACTTCTGAGAGGAGATCATATCAAAGTAGTGACTGGAGTTTATCTGGGGTGCTGTTTTTTTTCCTGCTTGACAGTACTGGAAACTCTTGGAACCCCCAGTAGAGATACAGGTAAGTTTATAGTCATCTTTTTCAACATGACCAGACCAAGGAATTGCAGGAAGTGCTTAATTCAAATTTAAAAAAAAAAAAAAAAATATGTATCTATACATTTCTATTTGCTGATTTTCAGTCGGTTGGTCCCAATTATATTAAATAATGGAAATAGGAAGGAAAGAAGAGGTATGATGTCATTGTACACATTCTCCCGATAGTCACTTATGGAGCTGAAACATGGAACCTAACCAAGAGATAGGCCGGCAAACTGAGAAGTATGCAACGTGAGCATGAGAGAATCATGCTCAGCCTTACATGGAGAGATAATAAGACAACACAGTATATAAGGAAGAAAACGAGTGTTCGTGACATCATAGAAACTATTAAAAAACTCAAATGGCAATGGGCAGGCCATGTTGTGAGAATGAAAGACAACCAATGGACATCACTACTCACAACATGGATCCCCAGAGATCACATAAGAAACCGAGGCTGACAGAACACAAGATGGAGAGATGAACTTAACAAATTCGGGAAATACTGGCTCCGTGATGCCCATGATAGAGAATTGTGGCGAATCCTGGGGAAGTTTAATGTCCAACGACGAACGTTAAAAGACTGATGATGATGATGATGATGATGATGTCACAACAGAATTCCAAACTTCATATTTTTGTATTAAGAAAGAAAAAAAACAAAAAAAAACACTGAAAATGGCCAGTTATGATTTTTACTAAAAATAATACTTGCAGAATATTTCTATATCACAATATTTTATAAGTATGAAAATCAATTGACTCAATGAAAAAAACTGCTGTTCTTCCTCTTCCACCTGCTACAACTACTATCATGGATGGTGGATGCATCATTGAACTTATGATTCTTGTCTGTGGAAAGAGACATCAAGACGACCAATCAAGATTCATTCCTTTCATTTCTTCAACAACCATCACACTTTTATGGCTACTCCAATTGCAGCTTCTTAAAGTAAGCTGTGTATTCCATTATGTCACAACAATTAAAGAAAAATGATAGCAAAATACACTTGCGCATATTTAGATATTTTCTGTTAAATTAGATTGTCTGGAGTTGTTTGAATTCAAAGAAGAAGTATAGGTATCCCTATTCTTTTTTTGATTTTGCTTTATGCCGATTAGCTTCTTATGAGGAACTTATATCCGTACAGGTTTCTCCCTGCTCTACAAAATGGTGCAAAGTGAAAAAGAAAACCCAATTACCATCAATTTCTATAGGAAACAATTCCAAATGCTCTAGAAAACCAAACTCACTTTCTTCTAATTCGTCCTACTTTGATGGCGATAAATGAGGTTTGTTGTCTTTTGTGGAAATCTTGAAAGAACAGTTTGCCTGACTACTTACCCTTGCTCATTTTTCATCATACAGTTCTTTGTAAGTTCTCGGCACATCATGCAAACCTACCCTCACCCTACGTGCCCTTTTAGAATTAAAGTCATTATTTTTTTTAATCATTGCAGCCCTGTGAATTGTAGTGAAGATCTCATGCAAGGTTATTTTTGGAGTCAGGGAATGCTCAGAGTTTTTCCCCATATAAGTTAATGGTGACTACTTCTGTGCTTCACTCCATTTCGACTTACAAAAGGTTTCCCTGTGTACTTCCCCACACCCTGAACTCTGATGTCTCAGCCTAACATTCAGTCATCACCATATTTAGAGTTGGGTTTCTCAGCTAATCACAGCAGAATATGTAAATGAAAGCTCATGGAGGACCTTAACTGAATATCTCTGGCAACAATGTACCATTTTGGCTACTTAGGGGTTAAATATAAATAAATGCAATCAGACTTCTGATTTCCATCTGGCTATCTAATACTAGAGTGTTATCAGTGAGCGCGAACGAAGACCCCACACTTAGTTTCAGATCCCCTTGACTTCTTTGCATTCTTCAAGTTGGCTCATTTTAGGAGTACTTTGATCCATTATCTCTTGCTACGATGCACCGTTTCGTCTAGTTAGAGGTCACATAGAGATAAACAGAATCTAACTTTTAGTACTGCACGAGACACACCTGTAGAGTCATTAACCGGTGTGAGGAATAACACAGGCCAAAAAATATTTTTCTGTAGTGAATTACCAAGAGATTTTGCATTCTTCAAGTTAGCAAATTTGAGGGAGGGATCTTAATTTAATACTTGAATTTCGTGTTTTGAAAATATTATTTCTAAAGGAAATAAAGGGAAGTAATTGAAATACTTCAAAGCTGTAGTTTCGTAAGATAGAGAGGGTTTTGTTCAACAGTAACATTTCAAATAGAAACCCACCTGATATAGTGTTTCGCAAAAATGATACCTCAATGAAGCAAAAAGAAGTAATTGAAATACTTCAAAGTTGTAGTTTCGTACGATGGACCGAAAGCGGGGGTCCAGAGAGCCAGCCCCTTTCGGAAAAATGATTCCTCAATGAAGTGAAGAGAATTATTTCAAAGATTCCAAAACCGTAATTTCGTTCAATGGACGGAAAGTGAGGGTCCAGTTTCATATAAAAACATGTTTTGAAAAAATAATTTCCTGATGAAGTAAAGTGAAGTAACGGAAATACTTCAGAGCCGTTGTTTTGCACGATGGATGGAAAGAGTCTAGTTAAGCAGTATACTAACATTGTATATGGAGGGGAGCAAAAATCGTGTTTTGGGGAAAAATTTTTCTCAATGAATTGAATCAGTATAAGTAGTAAAGTTACATTGTAAATGTGGAGGTTAGATAAAAGAAATAAATTCTAAATAATAAACGTAAGTTAAAAAAAAAACTTGCAAAAAATAATGTCATCAGAATAAGAAGTCATATAAGGATAAATTACAACCCCACCCCACAAAGTATGGTGAGAATAATAGTTCTATTATGACATTAGGACGTTATCAATCGGCAAACACAAATTGAGCGTCTAGTTCAGCATTATATTAGTAAATAGAACCCCATTGTAAAACCCTTAAAATGTAATTTTTTTTTCATTTCGTAAATTAGTGCATCATAAGGGTGCCGTGATTCAGATCCCCTGTCTACGACGCTCCATTTTGGCTGCACAGGCACATGAAAGAAGGGTTTTAGTATTATATTGATAGAAATGGCTGGAAATCAATCATTTTTATCGGGGTGAGCGCGACTGCAGATCCCACAATTTTTCCCCAATAATCTAAATACCTTTTACTTAAAAACCTTCCCCCTCAGATAATTGAGTAAAATTTGGTTGAGCTACGTCCATGTTTAGGTGGTTTCTACAAGAACACATCACCGAAATATATTTTTAAATGATGAATGCTTCTTTGCTTCACGCCATTCAGCTTGCAATTCTTTCTTTACAGGAATGCTCTACTCCTAGATTGTGGTGGAAACTTGTGTATCAAACGATATGTTGATGATAATTTCGATTCGCGTCGTCTGTTTTGTTTTTTAATTTCATTACGATCTTTAATCTAGGATCTACGGCATATTTCCGTTGTTATTGACGTTTTCTGCTCGTTACAAAGATCAATGAAGCCTCGATTCCAGTACGAAATACCCGAATCTGTTTTACAGCCGATCATTGAAAAAAAAACATGATGGCTGAACTATGAATGAATATCTACGAATTGTCATAAGTGACATTCATGTTCCAGAAGTAATCATGTAACTACAGCCAAGTGGACACAGCATACCATATCGATTTATGGCTAAATATATTGAAGGAAGAAAAACAAACCAATTAATTAATTCTATGATAGTATATGAAGTATACATTGAAGATAAGTAGGGAATGGGTAACGTTGACTATTGAGAAAAAAAATTCGTTGAATAGTTCAAAGTACAGACTGGAGAATCTGGAGCAGTCCCTTGAAATACGAAAAGAAACGGAGAGTAACAAAAAACAAAATGAAACTTTCCATACAGAGGTCCGTCATGATTAAATGATTTTGAGTTAAGTTTAGAGATATGGTCATTCATTATTTAGAGGAATTGTAAAAAATATCTTTGTTCCGTTTCAAGTTGTTTCCGCCAGTTTTACGCTTCGAGTAGCAAAGGGAATGTAATTTAAAAAAAAGGGGAAGCTTTTATACTGAGTATTGTAGTTATTAATTAAATGATTTGGAGTAAGGATTAGATTTTTCCGTTGACCAGAACAAGTTTTACTGGTAAAAATAATATCTTTACTTTGGTTCGTATATTTTACCGCAACCCAATTTGAAATTTATACATAGGCATGAAGAAAAAAATACAGAACTTAGCAGATCAAGAAAACGACAGAAAACGAAACCCTATAAGTTCAAGCTCAAGAGACGGAACAGGAAGGTTTTAGATTATCCAGTGATTGGACCATTAAAATATAACAATAAAGAAATACCATTTAACAACGATCGTTGATTGTACGAGATTGTTATACATGAAATGTCGTTCACATATAGAGAATAATGCTAGAAGTAAATGATTTACCAATTTAATTGTATGTTTTTGCAAGTATACTGCAAATACAGATATAATTGATTATTACTGGAGGTCTTTCGACCTTAACAGCAATCACATCTACCCAAGGGCTTAGACTAATTTTCAAATACGATTTCATATTAGGACAGAATACTATTCAAGCTACTGATAACAGGTATGAACAATATGGACACTATTTCACCGGAAAATCGACACCTGGGTAATTTTAAAAAATCAGACAAAAATCAGCATATTCGATTTCAATAAAATATCAGAATTTTTTTTTTTTCATATGATTCTTTTCATTTTGATGTTTACACATTTAACAGATAAATCCCTTGAGATATTAATTGTGTTTACCTTTTTTTTAAAAAAAAAAAAGGCTCCCCAGAATTGCTTGAACTTGGAGTCTCACTTTGGGAATTAAAAAACAGGAAAATTAAGTAAAATATTTTTCTTCTCCGTAATTTTTTCCTAGTTTTATTCGATTAGGCTTTTGGCATGGAAAACGTTTTTACTCAATATCTAATTTTTTTAGAATTATTTTTATCGATCACATTCAGTTCGAGCAGTTCCTAAACACTTTTCTAAGAAAGTAAACATTATTAATATCTTGAGGGATTTATCTGTTAGATGTGTAAACATCAATCTATAAATAGAATAAATCATCAAAATAAAAGTTGGGGTAAGAATAATATGGAAAAAAATTATCTATTCCAATATTTAGTATGAAAAATCAATTTTTTGAAAAAAATCGTCCTTCATCAATTAAGCATCGAAAAGTTTATAAAAATCGGATGATGTGCTGATTTTTGCCAGATTTTTCAATTTCTTAAATGTCGAAGTTCCATCAGAAATTCTCTTCATGTTGTTCATATGATGACATCGATAAATCGTTTCTAGTGAACACTGCTACAGTGCAAACTGTTCAGTGTTGGTTCAGTAAGTTGTGGTCTAGAAATATGGATAATGATTATAAACCTCAAGGAAAATCCAGATCTGTTCATCATCATCAGTCTTTTAACGTCCGTTGTTGGACATAGAACTTCCCCAGGATTCGCCACACTTCTCTATCGTGGGCGCCGCGAAGCCACTACTTTCTGAATTTGTCTAGCTCATCTCTCTATCTAATTGTCTGCCAGCCTCAGTTACGCATGTGATCTCTGGGGATCCATGTCGTGAGTCGCAATGTCCATCGGTTGTCTCATTGACCATATGGATCTGTAAATCCAGCATCTCCGGTCATGGAAAACGGATATTATGTGAAAATTATCCCAGACAAATGATAAAAGAGACCCCGACTGGTGAAAAATGTTCGCCAAGAAACCTTTACCAGACTAATTTTTCATGGAAACCTTAGCTGGTCATGTCTTTAACAAAAGTTTCTTTGAATTGTATCTCCCTTCCAAAGTCAAAATATATTTTATCTGTAAGAATTATAGAATTTCCTTCTTTGCTGCTTTCTCTGCATTATTTCAATCGATCATTCTTCGGTCGTTGAACTATTCTACGTAAATTCGGAAAACGGAATGAGCTTCGAACGAAACTAGATATAGTATTGTTTTGAGTATTGCCTTTCATGAACAATGCTTTAACCAATTAGGCTACAAAAACTATCGTGAGTTCTCATCCCTAATCTGTCCGTCTGTCTGTCTGTTACCGTCTTCTTACGACTTTATCGCACTCTGTATTGTCGACCACTTTTTAGTAGACATCATACTTGATGGCACCTTTTTTTCTAAAACAAATGGCTTGATAGATAAACGTAAGATTTGTTGACCATCCCCACATTGGCCATGAAGAATTTAAAAGTATGTTTATGGGAGGAATTCAGGAAAATGTGTTATTTCCTCAATATCCCATGCTGAAATAAGGGTGTCGTTTATATAATCTGAGTATCTTATATATCATCAAGTGAACATTGAGCTGAACAGATTTACTTTTGATATTCTCAATATTCTGTGTTATTTAGGCACCAAAGATGAATCTTTGGTAAATTTTAATTCAGCTGCAAGACAAATGCTGAACGATTTTTCCGCTTTTCGCCTTTTTCAGTAATAGCAAAAATGGCGTAAAGTGAACGGTCGAGAAGCAACAGATACTTGTATAGGACCATAAAAGTTGAGCACCAACTGCAGTGCGATGGATAACAAGCTTCTCTCGCGTAGCCATTGATTAGTGCATGGAATTCGATACTCACTGGGTGTCCCACAATTGTGGCCTTCGAAGCTTAGTAAATAACCATATACGGGTTTCTTTCGCTATCTGAAAGTAAAGCGTTCCGACGAAACCTTTCGGTAACTGAAATGACGTAAAACGAAAAAGCAATTACTATCACTTCATATGGGAAAAATGTTTGTGACATGCTGCCCCGCCCCCAAATAATCTTGCATGAAATTTTCGTTTCGATTGACAGTGCCACGATGATTGCAGAAAAGTGTTTCAACTTTGAAAGGATGCATAACCTATGGTCAGGTTTGCAGGATGTTTTGAGTTAGGCTTAGTAAATAATACTTTGATGCTTAGCATAGCTCAATAGTTCGCAAGCTCATCTTGCACATCAATTTGTGGGTGCTCTGAGTTCAATCCTCACCACTCCGAAAACTATGGTGGCCTTGTGTCATGCTAAGCTTTGCTTAGTAAATGATTAAGACCATAACTAACCAAAAGATTGATCCTCAAACTGAGAACCATGTTCAACCTCACAGGGAATTCTCAGAAGACAGCACATTATATTAGAGAAAAGACAGAAGTCCGTGATATCATAGAAACCATTAGAAAGCTCAAATGGAAATGGGCTGGACATGTTGCAAGAATTTAAAACAACCACTGGTCATCACGTCTCACGATATGGATCCCCAGAGATCATATGCGAAATTGTGGCCAACAGAAGGTTAGATGGTGTGACAAGCTAGACAAATTCAGAATGTACTGGCTCTGCAACGCCCATGGTAGAGAGGTCTGACAAATCTTGGGGAAGGTCCATGTCCAACAACAGACGTTAAAAGGCTGATAATGAGAATCATAACTTCGGGAGTTGTTTTTTTTTCATTCGTTTTGATGACTGTACAATCAAAACATATTTTGATTATATCAAACGGACACAAAGAATCCTTGATACAAATAGAGTAAACCTCATCATCAGTCTTTTAACATCCGTCACTGGATATAGACCTTCCCCCCGGATCCGCCACATTTCTCTATCCTGGGCATCGTGGAGCCAGTATTTCCTGAAAATTTCCAGTTCATCTCTCCATCTTGTATTCTGTCGGCATCAGTTTTGCATGTGGTCTCTGGGGATCCATGATGTGAGTTGTGATGTTCATTGATTGTCCGCCATTTTTGCAACATGACCAGCCCATTGCCATTTGAGTTTTTTTAATGGTATCTACGATGTCTCAGACTCCAGCATAGTATTCAATTATTTGTACGCAGACCAGCCGGAATCTCTTACACAGGCTGTTGGTTGCCAACCCATAGAATGAACGGCTATAAAAATATACAACTACAGAAGCCTATGTGAAAAAATCATTTTTCAAAAAAAACCATTATTTATCAATAAACCATAGACTTTATAACTAAGACGGTAGGGAATTCATTGCATGAAACAATTAAAATTTTTCTGAGGTTGATAGATAGAGACAGTGAAATCGATGAAAACCAACACACTAACGTTTTAAAAATTCTTTGCCGTCACATTACAAAACCTACAAAAAATCCAACTTTAAATGAAGAAACAATTTTTTCAAATTCAAGCTATGAAAAGTACCCGGTGATAGTTATTACAGTTAGTTGTCCGGACCTAAATTTATAAGAAAAATGTTCTCTCCAATTCTTCTGCAAATTTAAACCAAAGTCGAAAGGAGGAGTTGAAGTTAAAACCTAAAATCAAATGTTGAAATGTAAAATATTTTTGATGGAAAAAATAAAAAATGTTCCCTACTCCAAGTATTATCAAAATATCGATATGAATTAGTTAATCAGTCTTCCTTTTTATATATATAGGTATATATAGGTATATATATATAAAAAGGTATATATATATATATATAGGTATATATATATGTATATATATATATATAGGTATATATATATGTATATATATATATATATATATAGGTATATGTATATATGTATATATATATATATATATAGGTATAGGTATATATGTATATATATATATATATATATATAGGTATAGGTATATATGTATATATATATATATATATATATAGGTATAGGTATATATGTATATATATATATATATATATATAGGTATAGGTATATATGTATATATATATATATATATATATAGGTATAGGTATATATGTATATATATATATATATATATATAGGTATAGGTATATATGTATATATATATATATATATATATAGGTATAGGTATATATGTATATATATATATATATATATATATAGGTATAGGTATATATGTATATATATATATATATATATATAGGTATAGGTATATATGTATATATATATATATATATATATAGGTATAGGTATATATGTATATATATATATATATATATATAGGTATAGGTATATATGTATATATATATATATATATATATAGGTATAGGTATATATGTATATATATATATATATATATATAGGTATAGGTATATATGTATATATATATATATATATATATAGGTATAGGTATATATGTATATATATATATATATATATATAGGTATAGGTATATATGTATATATATATATATATATATATAGGTATAGGTATATATGTATATATATATATATATATATATAGGTATAGGTATGTATATATATATATATATATATAGGTATAGGTATATATGTATATATATATATATATATATAGGTATAGGTATATATGTATATATATATATATATATATAGGTATAGGTATATATGTATATATATATATATATATATAGGTATAGGTATATATGTATATATATATATATATATATAGGTATAGGTATATATGTATATATATATATATATATATAGGTATAGGTATATATGTATATATATATATATATATATATATAGGTATAGGTATATATGTATATATATATATATATATAGGTATAGGTATATATGTATATATATATATATATATATATAGGTATATATGTATATATATATATATATATATAGGTATAGGTATATATGTATATATATATATATATATATATATGTATATATATATATATATATATATATATATATATATATATATATATATATATATATATATAGGTATATATATATATATATATATATAGGTATATATATATATATATAGTATATATATATATATATATATATATAGGTATATATATATATATATATATATAGGTATATATATATATATATATATATAGGTATATATATATATATATATATATAGGTATATATATATATATATATATATAGGTATATATATATATATATATATATAGGTATATATATATATATATAGGTATATATATATATATATAGGTATATATATATATATATAGGTATATATATATATATATAGGTATATATATATATATATAGGTATATATATATATATATATAGGTATATATATATATATATAGGTATATATATATATATATATAGGTATATATATATATATATATATAGGTATATATATATATATATATATAGGTATATATATATATATATATATAGGTATATATATATATATATATATAGGTATATATATATATATATATATAGGTATATATATATATATATATATAGGTATATATATATATATATATATAGGTATATATATATATATATATATAGGTATATATATATATATATATATATATATATATATATATATATATATATATATATATATATATATATATATATATATATATATATATATATATATATATATATATATATATATATATATATATATATATATATATATATATATATATATATATATATATATATATATATATATATATATATATATAGGTATATATATATATATATATATATATATATATAGGTATATATATATATATATATATATATATATATAGGTATATATATATATATATATATATATATATATAGGTATATATATATATATATATATATATATATATAGGTATATATATATATATATATATATATACCTATATATATATAGGTATATATATATATATATATATATATATATAGGTATATATATATATATATATATAGGTATATATATATATATATATATATATATATATAGGTATATATATATATATATATATAGGTATATATATATATATATATATATATATAGGTATATATATATATATATATATATATATATATAGGTATATATATATATATATATATATATATATAGGTATATATATATATATATATATATATATAGGTATATATATATATATATATATATAGGTATATATATATATATATATATAGGTATATATGTATATAGAAACTGTCAAGAGACAAATGTCTTTTGACAAAATGTCGTGTTGAGGGTGATCAATAGAAAAGAGAGGTGAATGAGTTACTTCTCTCGAAATTTTTTGGGCAATGATCGCTAAAAAATCTGAATTAAAAAACTTAAGAAGCATGGATGCAGTTGGAAGCAAACTAAGTGACCAATTTAGCACAAACTTACATTACAAACTTACCATATTCACGAATAACTTAGGAAGGGGGGCACCAAAAATAACTCTGTAAACATGGTAAGTAGCAAATGTTAGACCTTTTTCTTACTATCGATGGGGCCTGTACGCGTAGCACATTCATAGCCAGCCAACATAGTTGCACCAACTTGAAAACTGAAGAAACCTGTGTTGACAATTTTTGTTGACGGTTTCTCATAACATATATTAGTTTCATTTACCTTTGCAAGTTATTATAGTTTATGTATATATATATATATATATATATATATATATATATATTTATATATATATTTATGTATATATATATATATATATATATATATATATATATATATATATATATATGCATATTTTTATAGATAATAAATCACTCTACGCTTTAATAGTAGAAATATATATGTGAAAGTAATGATAGCTTTTGTCAACATCCGTGAAACGTCCACCGGTCATTCTTATTGAATCCGTAAAACTGGTTAATCTTATTTCAGTAGGAAGTACTTTTTGCAATTGCAGTTCATTTTTAGCCGATTTCTATGCTCCCTACCTACTTCTTAATTAATCTGATGTTGAACAATATTTTACACTCCTTAATATTGTCATCGAAAGAAAAGCTTTCAGCCGTCCTGCCATTATAAATGTCCTTTTTTATCCGCTTTACTCTATTCATTTTTATCGATTGTTCAGACGACGCGATAAGAGTCTGACCGGAAGTCGCCGCTTTCCGGTTCGCGGGCGTCTGCACTGACCTGCCCCCATGAATCAGAAGGAATATTTAAAACGGTCCACCATATTCGACCTAGCAACGGTCCAATAACGTTTCCTTGGTGATAAACTCCAGTTGAATGGTTGGTACTGACCGCAGCCGAGAAAAATCCATTAGTTGTACTTTTATACATTCACAATGTTCAGGCTTTTATCTTCAACAAACGCAGGGGAGAATGGACCGGGAACAGTGATGGGGAGAGGTTTCAAAAACTAGGTATACAGTAAAGCTGTATCTATGATTTGTGCTCGGAGATCGTGGCACCGTAAATCCCCGTGGGTATTTCTACGAAAAAAAAACAAAACATTGGGTAAATTCAAGACCGTTTCGAGATACCCCTCGAAATTGAGAAGTAGGTATACGCCGTACCTTCCACCTTATTTCAACATTGGCCAAGAGTAAACATTTATGACTTGAGTTGCAGTCAGGGCTTATATTTACGTGTCATTTTCTCAGAGTATTACAGTCTTTTTGGTTCTAATCTCCATAGTATAGGTGTTTATCCATACAGACGTTTGCACATAAGAAGAGGGAGAATAAACTGTTTCGAATACGAAAAAGAGCTGTGTATAGAAAAAGCAGTCATAAATGGCTACAATTGACCAGAACGGCAGACTGTAGCAACCAGAGGTAATCGCTAACGAAAATCATAGATGACTCACCAACACTGTCAATAATTGAACAACCGTAGCGTCAAAATTTGAAGTCATGAAACAAAAACTCCATCAATGAATAAATATAGTCAAAATAAATTCTATTTATGATATCTCTCGTGTTTTCCATTGGAAAACATTCAAAATAGATTGGAGAAAAATCTAAATTCTTCAAAATTCAGATGTTGTTAATAAACCCGTCAAAATAAGGACTTGAAAAGGTAAAAAAAAAACTATTTTCCAAAGTCGATTTCAAAAGAATTTTTTCTAGACATAATTATAAGAATTAACTGCTCAAATTTCAAAAGGTGTGGCCTGTGCGTGTAATACATAAATAGCCAGCCAGAACCACTTAAATACCGAAAGAAACATGTGTTGACAGTTTTGGTTGACGATTTATAGAATGAAGAATGTATTTAAACAGAATGTTGGGATAAAAAGCAACAGCAATAAGATGGAGTAAAACTAGCAATGAAATAATAATGAAAATATAATACATAACCTAGGAGAAGCACCAGACATTGATCATAGGCAGAGCACACAGATACATCACTTTGATCCATATTTACATGCTTCCCAACGAGAGCAAGATGTGACACTATGTCGGTTAAATGTAGGGGTTCCGTATACGGGACAGCTAAATAAATTTCTCCAGTCCCTGCAACTGGTGTTACCAAGGCATTAGGGCAAGCCCAACCCTCGCTTTTTAGTGCAATGGGAAGGTGCTGCCCTGAGGCTCACTGATCCCCCAAGACTGGACAGAGTTATTTTTTGTGACTACAAGTCTTAGGTCTCTTGCATTTTACAATACCGAGAATCAGTAGGCCATCATATTGCTACCAAAAAGTGTATTGCAAGCAGATACTACACTCTAATCTTAGAATAAAGAAGAGCGACTTTTTAATCCTAGACAGAGCACATGGATTCATTTGGATTCTATCCAGCTTCCCCCCGGGAGCAGGATGTGACACAAGGTCGGATGGGGTCCATAATACGGCAAGTTCAAAATGTTGCCAAAGTCCTTGCAACTTTTATTGCAAAGGCGTCTGGGTGACTATGCCCACCCCTTTAGTGCAATGGGCGGTCAGATATTCTGATTCTAGACAGAAGTGCCGATTCATGCCTAAATATCCCAGTCATTTTTACGAGTAAAATGTTTGTTTCACAAATAAAATCAAAATGTTCTAAAACAAAGGAATAGTCTGCTTTATTTTGCCGTTTTAGATTCTCTTATTTAATTCAGAATTTCAACCTCATTGGGGTTTTCGCGACAAAATAGGATTAAAACCAACAAGGCTGGCTGTTCCAGGGTCGAACACCTCTCTGATTGAAGCTTATAAGTTTTTAAAGTATTTCAACTTTTGTAAAAAATAGAACTGAAAAGGATCTTTAAATTTGAAACAATAAATCGTATCTAGATATTTTTCTAGATATATGGCCTGAAAATCTAGATAATTCAGATACTATCTGAAAACTCGCATCCATAGCTTTCTATTTTCTCTTTCTTCCTTTAGTTGATTGATAGATAAACAGAGTTTTATTCTCCAGGGAATAATTTTTTTTAAAACGTAAAACTTATTCATGATCAAACAACATCTTTACTAAGATTTCAAGATACTCTCACGCACTTTTTAACGCTCTTTCAAAACGCATTGCAATAATGAAATATCTTCTTTGAAGGTTTACTTTTGGTTACAATTGCAAGAAAATACCATAAAGTCAGTTGTAAAAAAGAAAGAACACCTTTGTGTAGTCGCAGTGGACTTTAGGCAGGTGAAATGCCATGTTTACGTTTATGACTAAAATAATACAGATTCCATCGTGATTGATAGTTAGTCATCAGAAGGATTGCAAGTCGACTTTTTAAAATCTTTCAAAATGGTTTGAATTTTCAGCCTTTTAGCTTCAATGGCACGGCCTCTACGCATGATAAATAGATAGCCAGCCAGACCTACTTAAAACATGGAGAAATCTACGTTGTGGTTGAAGGTTTCTGATATTCTCCATTTTTCTCTGTTATGGAGCAAATTTTATGAAATTCGAATTAACTTTTTATCTGCCATTTAAATGAATCTTCAGTCACGATTTTTTACTCTAATAAGTGCCTAACAGAGATCCAGTAGGCCCCAAATAGACTACGTCTCATACCAGATGTTGGTTTATGACAGGAGACATTCTAACCCATGTCCAGTCCCTCTAAAATTCTTCTAACATTGAATTTTCAATTTAAAACTGACAATGGATATGGCAGCAACTACCTCTTCATTCAATCTATTCCAAGAATCAACAACATGTTGTTTGAAAAAGATGTCTGAAGTTCAATTCACAATGTTCTCCAGTACTTTATTCTATCGTCCTCTGGTTTTAGTTTTCATCGAATTGAAAGAACTTTTCAGGTTTCTCCTCTGAGCAACCCCTGACCAACTTAAATATCTCTATTAAGTCCGATCTTTCTCTTCTTTCCAAAGAAACGAGGTTGCGTTTCTGAATCCTTTCCATATATGTTAATTCTTCTATTCTATTCATCGTTTTTGTAAACTGACGTTGAACGTCTTCCATTTTCTTCGTGGCTTTTATTAAGAATAGACTCCACAATTGTTGGCGGTATTCCAAAATTGGTAGAGATTTAACATTTGTCGATGAAAGTCCTCTTTATGCAACCAAGTATATTGTATGTCTCTTTTACTATGAACCCTGTATGATCCTCCAGTTTTAGTGATTTATTGATCAGAACTCCCAAATCTGTTTTCATTGATACAGTTTCTATTCTGCGGTCTCCAATGAAATAGTCATAATGAGCATTCTTTGTTCCCACATACAGACATTTGCATTTATTTTGGTTGAATCGTAGCTGCCTATCCGTACACCAATTATGGAGTTTCTGCAGATCACCCTGTAGTGTGAAAGCTCTTTCTATACTTACCATATCTCTGAATAGTTAAATATTTGCATGTGTGTGCAAAATTCACATGTGGTTTCCTCTTTCGCAAAAGAAGAGTAGGGTCTGCATTGGCTCTCACCCTCTCACCCTAATAATAACGATCTAATTTCCATCTATTTCTGTAATATACTAAAAGTCTGATTCACCAAACCAAATTTGGCATGTATATTCAATGGACTTAGGGGAAGGTTTTGAAGTAAAGCATATACGACATCACAAGGCCATGTTGCACCAAATGAAAATAAAAATAAAAATCGATTCCAATATATTTCAGGGATGAATATTGGAATAAAAGATCCTGCCCAGGCTTCTTGATATTTCTAACACAAAAATTGCTAAACCAATTAAAAAGGAAGGAGAATAGTGGTACCTGAGAAATTGAACTAACAGGCGTAAAATGAAAATTTCTGTGATTTTTATTTATGTGGAAGGTTTATTTATGTGGAACGAATTGGTCGGAAAAAAGCGATGAACAATAAATATAAGGATAGTTGCATATCTTGTAACTTGTTCTTCTATACCTTTTCCACAGAGATACAAGTTAATCAAGAAATACGACGAACAAATAAAAAGATAAAAGCAAATTGAATCGAGGAATAGGAGTATACTGACCGTCCAGTTCCGTGGAGTAGAGGGAGAATACCAGCCTCTGGGTCTGAAGCTAAGGTTTCGATCCCATGGGATAATGGATAGTCTATAGCCACACTGAAGAGTTGTAATACAACAATACAGCTGTCTGAGGATAACACAATTATATATATATATATATATATATATATATATATATATATATATATATATAAGCAATGCTCTTCCAACTCTGGAATGGAGCGCTTTGTTAGGTGGGTAATTGTGCGTAAGTAAACATATTCGGTCCCACTGACAGTCCAGTTCTGTGTAGGGTAGGGATAGAACGTCTGCCTTAGGATTTGGAGTGAAGGTTTCGACCCTACTTCTTATATTATGTATATATATATATATATATATATATATATATATATATATATATATATATATATATATATATATTAGTTACTCTGATAGTCACTGCAAATGTGGAATTAGTTGATAGTTGTCTAATATATTTTGTTTTAATTATAATTCATTCTCAGTTTTACCTTAGGAATCAGATTTATCATTTTTTCTAATTTAATGAATCAAGCTATTGATGTTGGCTGATGTTAATTCATGTTGTTATCATTTAATTAATATCTGCAGCGACCGAAGCAGTAATTATATATTTGTACTTACTCATGTTCATCGATTCAAATTCGCTTGTCTTTTTAATTTGCTTGCTGCATTTTTGTAATTTGCTTGCCCTATTTTTTAATTTTTCCTAAAGACGGACATATCGTCCTCATTGGGAAAATTAGTGTATCATAATGTTCTCTGCCCATTGCATCCTTCATGTCATACTTAGTAGATATCAAGATAAGGATATCAGTCCGAATAATTCATTGAGTTACTCGGAACTTCAGATAAAAGTCCTTTTGACGGCATTTGTTTCCTTTTATCCTTGAAATTCTTACTGTATTTGACGGCATTATAAGATCCACCCTTATTTCAGCAGATAATATCAAGAAAACAAGCCTGGCTGCTTCTGAGTCAAACTCTAATCTGAGCCTAAATATTTCAGCCCCTAAGGCGAACTTTAGAAAAATGAATAAATAAATAAACTCTGATTGAAATAATTCGTTTACCGACACCGGATAATTCAATCCAGTGTCCAAAGTTTTCCATTTCCTTTTTCTCTCTTTATTTCTGTTTCTTTCTTTCGTTGATTGATGACTTGGAAATATAATCCGCCACTGTATTCTCTTTCTATCCATTATTTGATTTTTTTCACTTTTCAGTCTTAACTGGAAGTCTGAACTCGTCATCGTTGTTAGGTAAAGAAAATAAAGTCAACTCAACAGTAGCTACACAAAATTCATCTCTCTGAATTCCTCTTATTTATCACCCAGTTATTTTAATACCCCTAAGAGACCAATCAAACATAAATTTACACTGTAAATTGAACCTGCAGCTAAAATCCAATGGGGGTGTCAAAATTTTACTTCTGCTTTTAAAAAAAATAAGTTTCCTTATTTCTTTCAATTTGTGCAACGTTTTTAACGTCGAGCGAGCGACGATCTGAAACTTTAAATCTTACAATCGCAATGCATCCTCCCGATAGTCACCTATGGAGCAAAAATGTGGAACCTAACCAAGAGACAGACCCTCAAAATGAGAACCATGCAACGTGCACATGAGAAAATTATGCAAGGCGTCACATGGAGAGACCACAAGATAGCACAGTACATCCATGAAAAGACGAGATTCAGGGACATCATAGAATCTATTAAAAAGCTTAAATGGTGGTGGGCTGGCTATGTAGCACGAATGGCGGACAACCGATGGAAATTGCGACTCACAACATGGATCCCCCGAGATTATATGCAAAACCGAGGCCGAAAGAATATTAGATGGAGAGACGAGCTAGACTAATTCAGAAAGTACTGGCTCCGTGACGCCCATGATAGAGAAGTGTGGCGAATCTAGGGAAGGTCTATGTCCAACAACGGACGTTAAAAGACTTATGATGATGATGATGATGTTGAGGATGATTGTATTGAAAGAAAGTAACTTCAAGAGGAGAAGATAATTAATGTGAGCCGTACTTTGATAAGAAGCCTGTGCCCATTTTATCCTTATCTTTATATGGCAAATAGAACCACCTTGTAAAACCTTTTTTAAAATTTAAGCAACTCAAATTTTGCTCATCTTTTTTTTATCACGGTTTTTCCAGAAATTCAATCCGTAAAACGCATTATATATTTCATAGAATTCCTTTTTAACAGATAGTTTTATCAAATAAGACGAGTTTTATCCACTAAAGTTTATTAAAAGAGTATTTTAATGACTCTTCTCGAAGCTTTAGACAATAAACCATTCTTTCTTTCTCTATCTTAACACCTTCCTTTCTTTCCATTTCATTAAACCAGACGATACAGCGTCTATGACCTAAGTATTATCTCTCCTCTCTTTCCATCTGTTTTGAGACTATGACAGAAACCAGGGTCGAGTTTTACATTATAATTATATCGTAAATAGAACACCCCACCTCGTAAAAAGTACTTCGAGATGAATTAGGAATACGTGTACTATCTTAATTTGGGAAGGATCTATCGTATCAGCGCCCTTGGGCGTGCGTACATACAGAGTTTTTGGCATCGCAAACAGGAAAAAAAAACAAAACAAGGTGATGCAAATTTTTACCACGACCTGAAATTTGTCAAAAACCGAGTATTTTTTTTTTTTACCCTAAATTATTTGTGATTATGGGTGTCAATTCAGACAACCGAATTTCAGGGGGGGGGGGAAGCAGTTCAGCACTACATTTAAGTTGTAAATCGAACTTCTGCTGAATCGATGAACATAGTATAGACCCAGTCTTGCAGTACATGTTCATTGTAAACCGAAATCTTACTTAGAAGCCAATTCACACGCATCCACTTTTAAAGTTTTTTTGTTTTTTTAATCTAAAATACAGAAAAGAATCCGAAATAAATGTTGTTCAGATTGAGTTAATGTAGATTGAACTACATAGAAAAAATACATTCTTATGAAAAAATTACTCTGGTTTGCTAAATCGATTCTTAACCCAATTTTTAAAAAAATATCCATAAATATATTGTCCCGATAAGTGGAGACATCTAATGCTGTAGCTAAAAAGTTGTTATTTTCTATTCCCATACCGAGATATGAAACACGGTAATCTTTGATTATTTAAGGCGTAACATAATTCTGTTTAGATGATTCGGGGCTTAGAATACCTTAAGCATTCTACGTTAAGATTTTGTAACAAATTAAAAAATCTGGCTATAATCAGCATCTTATACAATTTTTATTTAAAAAAAATTCGATACTTATTTTTTAAGCGACGAATTTTCGAAAAAATGATTTTTCATTCCAAATATCAAACGATTCCTACCCGACCTTTTATTATTCTGATGATTTATCTTATTTCTACATTGATGATTTCATTGTTTTTATTTCTTTTTACACAATAAACGGATGAATCCCCGAGATAATAATCATGTTTATCTTTGTTAGAAAAGCGCCTAGGAACTGCTCAAACTGAGTGTAATCAATAAAATGATGAAAAATCTCTTTTTGTTAAATATTAAGTAAAATAATTTTATTTTCCAGATCAAAAGCCAAAATTATAGTTAATCGAATAAAACTAAAAAATTGCCTAAACCTAAAAATATTTTACTTAATTTTCCCGTTTGTTAATTACGAAAGACTCCCAGTTAGAGCAATTGTGGGACTCTTTCAAAAATGGTAAACATAATTAATATCTCGAAGTGTTTCTCTTTTCAATGTGTAAAAATCAATGAAAACAGTAATGTATAATAAGATAATTCATCAAAATATTAAGAATCACATCAAAAAAATCTTTTTCTCTGATATTTGGAATGTTTTTTTTTTAATTCGTCATTCAATAAATAAGTATCGGAAGTTTTATTGAAATCGAATCATAAGCTGATTATTGCTTGATTTTTAAATTACTCATGTCAATTTTCCAGTGAGATCGGGCCAATATTGTTCATACTTATAGATTAGTTTAGTGGGGAGAATGTTGAAGTGGATTCTCAAAAGTATGGGTGAGAACGTTAAAATGATCCCGTCTGACATTCAGTGTTGCACAGAACCGTAAATGATTCAGTGAATTTTGAGAACACATCAGGTGAAGAG
This sequence comes from Thysanoteuthis rhombus, assembly GCA_963457665.1. NCBI lineage: Eukaryota > Metazoa > Mollusca > Cephalopoda > Oegopsida > Thysanoteuthidae > Thysanoteuthis > Thysanoteuthis major. Next base: position 5,309,252 of record OY735237.1, read on the forward strand.
CCTAAACAGACTATCGAGTCATATTTGTTCTAGCAAAAGTCCAGAATCAAGGTGATGTCTGGCTCTAAGTACAACTTTTTAAACGAATACAAAAACCTATGTAATGTGACAAGACTTGGCAAGAATGCATCCAAAAATTTACCTCGATATATTCTTTAATTTTTCAATAAGATGAACCATTTAAAACTCAGGTATTCATATGAAAAAACAATGTCCTCAACTTTTATCAACGAAATAGAGTATTTAAAAATTGATACATTCATATTAGCGATAGATATCTCCGTTAACTGTATTAATATAATACATTTATTCCTACGTCTTTCCTCGTCTCCTTAACTTTCCCTGGATTACAATGGTTCTTAATTAAACATCCGCCCTTAGATTGCTTTAGGGAAGCGGGAGGATGTTAAATTGACAAATCTTGTGGGAGGGGGGTTCAAAGTGATCTGAATATTAGAAAAAAAACGATACATAACGGATTAGTTAAGCCAAATAAAATCACTAACCTGTTTCCCGAAACCTCTGCTTAAAACATCTTTAATTTGCATTCACTCGATTGGTGTCAAAGATTTCTCCAAACGTTTCCCGACTTGGGGCCGCCTGGCGAAAAAAGTTGCCGACAAGTCGATCGTCATTTGGAGAAAAACCGGAAGTTATCAGACTCCATATTGAGAATTCTGATCACCGGAAATAGCATTGGCTATTGCAAACATCCTAATCGTGAGTTCAATTCACGGTGTAGGTAATAGATTATTTTCATATGAGGTGCATTTAGAGATTTGGTTCAATTGTGGTTGTGACCAAAAACATTCCTCAAAACAAAACAAAACAAAAAAATTTAAGAGCATAAAATAGACTTTTTATTACTAGAATATTAGATGGCACGTAAGACTCCAAGGTTAGTATCCAAAGGTGAAGGTGAAAGCAAAGTGAAGTGCAATTGTATTTTTGAAAATACTTAGATAAAGGAAACTTGCAAATAAAAAATCTCAAATAATCCCAAGTAATCATAAATTAGTTATAAAACACAAAGTTAGCATATTTACTGCGTAAGTAGACTAAGTTAATTTTTTTCTTGTAAAATCTGCCTGCTACCCGCTCAAAATTCTGGATCTGCCTTTGCCCCCCCCCCCAATTGGAATGAAGGGCAAACGAAACATTCGTTGTGCAGTTCAACATTTGCCAGAATTTGAGAAGGAGTTAAAAAAACTGGGTGATAAATGAGAAGAATTCGGGGAAATGCGATTGTTTCTAAATATTCCCTGCTGAAATAACGGTAGGGTGTCTTATATGCCATCAAATACGGTATTCTATTTCAATATGGTGATATCTGTCTCTCGATCCAATTTTTTTTTTATATAGAAATCCCCTCTCTTCTCTCTGCATTTGTCTATATCTATCTATCTGTCTATCTATCTATAACCCAACTTAATCTGATATCGGGGTGCAATAGTGGAGTCTCCAGTGAGCGTTGAATAAATTACATTTGCAAAGGGTCTGCGAAACTAAGCATTATTCAACGACGAACGCCTCTTCTCCATGAAGACATCATTTCTTTCTTTCTTTTTCTTTTTCTTTCTCCCCCTCTCTCTCTCTCCTCTCTCTCTCTCCCCCCTCTCTTTCTCTCTCTCTCTCTCTCTCTCTCTCTCTCTCTCTCTATATATATATATATATATATATATATATATATATATGTGTGTGTGTGTGGTGTGTGAGACCGGGACGCAATGAGACATGGAGCATAGTGAGACAACCCCATAGAAAGAGGTTGGAAGTGCTACCATCTTGTGTCGATATGTACCATTACACAGCCTTTCTTTCACCAAGATGACAGCACTCTCCAGTCCACAGTTTTCGAGAAAATGGGGTTGTCTCACAGTGATTCAAGTCTCACTGTACCTCGATCTACCCCCATATATATATATATATATATATATATATATATATATATATATATATATATATATATATATTATATATCTATATATATATATATATTCATATATCTATATATTTATATATATATATTTTTATATATCTATATTTATATATATATATCTATATATATATATATTTATATATATATATATATATATATATATATATATATATATATATATATATATATATATATATATATATATATATATATCCCAGCGTTCTTTCCTTTTCTCAAAGGAGTCTGCAAAGTCTCTTTTCGAGACTAACCTTGACTGCTTTGTCGTGTTCTCCTCCTTTGCCGTCGTGTCCCCAGAAGCCAGAAGTTGCAAGGAGCCAAATCCAGACTCTACGTGGGGAAGAGTCTGGCATAGCTTGATAAGGTGGTGCTTTGCAAAAGACCCTGCCCGCCCAAGACATGAAGAATGGACATGGGTCGCACGGTACACAAACTCATTAAATGTCTCTCACTGTCTACTGAACAGCCAGCAAGTGTCCTCTTGAGTTTCAATAAAATCTCTTGTATTAAACCAATGGTCTTCAAACCTTTTTCAATAACTACATTTTCTAGGGAACCGATTCAAACAATTTTACTTCCTATATATATATATATATATATATATATATATATATATATATATATATATATATATATATATATATTGGATGTTGGCCTTGTTTATGAATATATACGAATGTGTATAAACCCAAATAGAGAATACACAGTTGGATGCTAACGTAAGAACGAAAATAGATATATGAACGATTACTGACTGAGCAACGTCCGTGTAACGTAAATAATCGAGATATTTTTTATTTGAACGTAACTGTTAAAAAAGTATTCAGAATTTAGTTAAGAGTCATAATGTGTTGAGAACATTATAAACATCTTATTATCGCAAACGATAAATGAAATATGAAGCAATATGTGTAAGTATCACTTTGCTTTGCAGATACCCCTCAAAAACTGCGTGGAACCCTGGTGTTCCGCGGAACACAGTTTGAATACCAAAGCACAAAATGTAGTCATTTCATGGAGTGAAGACACATGCATATATACATTAGGCACTTGACCAGGCAATCGGCTGAAATAGTTGAATGTTTCTCACTGGAGCCAGTGGTCAGTCCAAATAAATGGGTAGTTTTAGGAATGCTGATTTACAAGGCTCTTTTTCCTTGAAAGATTAATGCAAAACAACCATCCTGACCCTTATTTCACCATTCAGCCTGGGTCAACCCAGCGGGGATCAAACCAACTAACTAATACGTCACGGCGAGGCGTCCATACACGAGGTCTGTCAAGAAAGTAATGAGACTGGTTGTGTAAAAGTATTTATTATCAACTTAGTTACAGATCAATTTTATCTTCTTCAGAATAATTCCCCCATGGAAGCCATACACCTATGAAGACGTCGTTCCCACACGTAGAAACTCGGTTGGAAGTCAACAACTGACACTGTCTTCAGTTGGTTTGTCACGACCTGTTGGATGTTCTCGACAGTTCCCCAATGGTGCCCATATACGTATCTACGATGCTTTACAGCCTGGTACAAGGCCACACGGGTCGGAATATCCAAAGAGGGGTACAGTAGAAATAATCTGCTCACTAGCGCACTAACCATTGTCCTGCAGACCAATACGCTTGTGTAGTTCTGAGTTCATTAAGCTTTGTGATAGACCAAGCGAAACTTGGTAAATAATATCTTGTGTATATGCTACAGTAAAAAAAAAACTAACGATTTCGAGATTTCAGTAAATTCATGAAATCCCTGGTTACATAATTAGTGTAGCTTGTGATGTTGACCATTGCTGGGTGCACCGCTTCTGTGGCCTTGTGTCAAACCAAGCTGCATAATACAGACGCAGAATAAACCTGATATTTGAGTTTAGCTTACCTTGATACAAAGCGACAGTCGTGATGCACCCAAATGAGGATTCAACTCATTACAGTAGTAATGGTCGGCTCGTTTACCATTACTACATTGATTGTGAAACAGGATTTCATAGAATTATTGAAATGTTCAGTATTCTCACAAAATCGCAAGGGATTACACGAAATCCCTAGTTTCACAGTCTTACTGTAACATAAACACAGGATGTAAAAAGCACTCTTCCCAGCTGCCTACTCCATGAATGTACGAAGCACAGATGGCTTCTTCTAAACTGTCAATCACGTGTATGCCAAAATAATACGATACTTTATTTATTTACCAGTCTTTCAGAGATATTTTGAGCCTTCGGGAAAAAAAACTGTTTTTTTTTTCAGATCTTTTGATGCCAATGAATCCATGTTGGGTTTTCTTTTGTACAGGAACGCCATTTTAATGAACGATTGGCGAAGGTTGTTAGCTTTATCGAATAAATCAAGTTGCGTCCAGTTTGAACTTGAAGATGGCTGACAGCTAAGATAATCTCTAACCCAAATGTTGTACAAAGTCTTTGAGGGGGAAAACTTTCTTTTATATTGATGCTGATCATAATGTTGAACGACACAACCCCGAATTACATTATCCCAAATGCTGAAATCTTGAAAGATCAGAATCCCTAAAGACTAAAAACTACAATTTCGACAGATCAAAACTGCGTAATGCTGAAAATCTCGAAAGGCAAAATTCCTAAAATCGAAATCCCGAAATTCCATTGAAGAAAAGGCTAATTAAGAGTGGTCGGAGCTCTAGTTGTTTATAGAGAACGTTCTTTGAATTATATCATATTGAGGATTAGAAAAACCTTTTTTCTTAGATGTGTTCACATATCACTATAAACGCTTTTTTGGTTTGTCGATCGTTCGGTTATGTTTATGTAAACAACAGAAATAGGAAAGAGGAGAGTGTGATGTTATTAAAAGATCATTCAACAGATGACGTATCAATCGTTTTTTTTTTATAGTGTTGGCAAGTATCGTATGTTATTTATAGCTAAAATTAATGAAATATTTAGGGAATCCACAAAATCCTAAAGGGTTTCACAAAATCACTAGTTTCAGAATCTCACGGTAGCAGATATCATTAACTAATTCAAATCAAGTTTGTCACAATGCAGGCAAGTGAAGACAGAACTACACTAGCATACTGGACAACAGAAAATGGCTAAAATCGGTTAAACTTTTCAATTTCCGGTTAACTTTATAGCTAAAAATGTTATATATACTTTTTAAAAGCCTACTTACAAATAAATAAATAAATGAATAAATAACCACACTCCAAGACCCCAGAGGAAATTATTGATAAAATTGTACACTTATTCTAATTTAAACTTACTGATTGTTTTTTGATAACGAAAATTATGTGTGAACCATCCTCGTTCGGAATCCCTTTGAAATCGGAAATCACAGATATGGATGCAAAGCTGGTGGACGAATCGTTGAACTTAAGGTTCTTGTAATTCTCTCTTACAGTATTCTCAACCACAATGGATCTTGCTTACTCCTTCAAAGACGATTCGTCCATTAGGCGAACCTAGACGGTTGCTTGGCGCACAAATGTCAAAGGGGTACACTTTCTTCAGAATACAACAAGTGTAAATTTTAGGTCTCCCTTCACGGTGCATGAAACCTTTGTGCAAATTTTTAGTCTCGCCTAGGGCGCTTAAAATGCTTGCACCAGCCCTGTATTCCCTACAACATAATCTTTCTTACAGTATTGCCTACAACACAATGGAATTGGTTGGCTCAAAAGAAATATTTTACCAAGAGATCTATACGTTTCACTAAGAAAATAATACGACCACATTTGGAGTATGCGCCAGACATGGTAATTGAAATTTAATTTACGAATTGGAGACAGTAGAAAGAAAATTTACCAGAATGATAAGTGGTATGAGAGATTCAATTTATAAGGATAGAATAAAGAAATTAAGTATGACTAGATTGTTTGAGAGGAGGGCACGAGGAGACTTAATTAAAACTCTCAAGATAATTAATGGTTTAACAAATCACGGAATTCTAATGTTTAATAAGTCAGATAGAATAGGATAGGGAATTTACTTGCTAGGTCTATTACAAAAACAATGTCACAAAAGCAAAATGATTTTTCTCCCACAGAATTTTGAAATACTGGAATAGTTTACCATCTTAAGTAAAAAATAGTACAATTATAAATAATTTTAAGAATAACTTGGATAAATTTAGATCCTATGAGATAAAAAATAGATTGAAAAGGCAATTGAGGGGGGGGTGTTACCAGCTGAAATATAAGTGAGAATTTATGAAAATGAATAACGAAAATATGCCTGGTAAATGTTTTACTGTACACTTAAGTTTGAAAATCTTTTTATCAAGTTTCATACATTCTTATAACATGAATGGATACATATTTTAATGTTGAATAAGTATCTCTCATGTAAATTGTTAACGGTGGGGGGGTGCCATTGAGGCATTTTTATTTGATAATAAAAAAGAAGTAGAAGATGAAAGCTAGGGACTTTGAAAAGTAAATGTGTTTTCATGTTTCTCCAATAAATTCTTTTCCAAAACTGTTAATAAATGCTTTTTTAGGAACTATTTCAAAACCATTTTTCTCTTAATTATATTTTCGGGTTTTTGACCTTTCAGGATTGTGGTTATCGGTATTTCAACTTTTAAGGATTCTACTCTTTTGTTATGTCAAGATTGGGGATTGCATCTTTCGGAATTATGACCGAAACACGTTTCACACGTCAGGGTACATCCCTATCCACACCAGAGGGCTGCTTGATGCAAAATTGTTTCGATGATTCAAGTTCCAAATCTTGTTTCATGATTTTTCAAGCTGTGAACCGTGAAAAAAATGGGATCACAGATCAAATGTAGAATCCAGATCCCAAAATTGATTTTAGTCGGAAGGTCAAAATTTCAGCTGTCAGTGTATATGATGTCATTTGTTACGTATTATTATTTATATTTCGACGGAGTTTTCAGTCTCTTTTTTTTACACGAAATAAATAAACACGTAGTTTTGATCTAATGAAATTTTAATCGAAATAACGATGCCAAAATCAATAGTAATAATGTATTTGTGTTGAAATGTTGAATAAGATCCTTTTCATAGTCAAAATGATTCACGCCATTATAATATTGGAGGTAAACATAACTAATTTACACCACTGAATTACCAAATTTAGATTGTGATATCTTTGTTATGACTGAATTTATTTTTGATTGAATTAAAATTACGCATTTATTTCGTGTACAAAAAGACAGAAAACTCCGTCAAAACATCAACAAAAACACGTGATATGTGACGTTATATATGACAACTGAAATTTAAACCTGACAAGAATCAATCTGGGGGTCTGGATTCTACATTTGGTCCAAGATCTCTCGAGAGGAGATATTTTATTTGAAACAGGATACCTCCACTAACCCCACATGTTACTCTGGTGTTGAAAGTTGGCCAGACTGTTTAAGATCAGGAATACCATTGATGGATAAAGCTTTACTTCTCACTGCGTTCTGCTTTGGAACACATCAATTGAACTTCTGTAAAAATCTTCACGGTGTAAGTATTTACTAAGCTTAGCTCTCAGTCAACCAAAAGATGGCAAGTGTGTGGTACCCACTTGAGATCAAACCCGTAACAGTTGCAAATGGTTTTGTAGACCAACTTCATGCACTTAACATTAGTTATGAATCATTCTTCTACAGAATAGACACTAGTATCAGCCGTAATATCAATTAAATCTAAAAATACACAAGTCTTACTAAATACGTCCTTTCACGATGACCTAAACACTATGATTCTCTCTTCTGCATTTTTGGTTATGCTTTTGTTACCGTAATACTGCCAAGAAAAAAGGCAGATCTTCACACAATTTTTGTTTGCATGATACTGTTAAAATGCTCCAACATGGAGAATCAAGCGATTTCCTGTCCAATTGGATCCCCAATTCCTGAGGGATCTTTAATTTAAAAAAATCCTTAAGCCAGCAATACTGGGAAGTATACGAAGAATAATGGAGGTATGAGATAAAATGATAATGAAGATCTTCGTTGCTCCATTTGCATTGTCGTTGCTTCACTGCATTTTTGATATTTCCGAATTCATACGTGTATCTTAAGCAGAGGCTGTGAGTTGAAAGATTTCCCGATGGTCTCTCGTCTCAACGAATGGATATCCCCGTAGAAAGGAAAATAAAAGGAAAACTCTCGCCCCGTCGCGCTCACAGCATAAACGACTCCAGTTTCTGCTACTTCCCAGCTGAAGGCTGTAAAAGACTTGATATTGGGCAGCCTTTAAGTCTGTTATCTACATTGGCCGCATTAACTGAACAACCATAGCCTTTAGAGAGAGTGAAGAGTTATATCTTTTTTTCTATATTTGTGTTTGTGTGTTCGTTTCAGCGTTCCTGGTCATACGTTTTGTCTACAGACTCGAAAATCGGTATCAGTACTTCACTAGACCCCTTCTAAATTGTTTTTTTTTTTTTTCAGAAAAAAGTTTTTTTGAACTTTTGTTGGCCTTATTTTGACGGGTTTACATATTCGCATCTCACAGCACTCCTGGCCACCTCGTTTTGTCTATAGATATGAAAATTAGCATCAGTACTCGACTAGAGTAAAATTTCTATTTCTTTTTTTGGAAAAAGGCTTTTTTTGGCCTATTGGAGACCTTGATTTGAAGGGTTTATTAATAACATCTAGATTCTCCAGAATCTACATGTTTCTAGATGTTTGTTTACACTATTTTAGATATTTTCCAGTGGAAGATGCCAGTGATGTCATAGTTAGAATTTATTCTGACCATATTCATTCTTCGATAGGATTTTTTTTCACATGACTTGAAATTTTGACGCTACGGTTGTTCAATTATTTATTGTGATGACAAGTTATTTTTATGTTAAATGTGTTAATGAACGTATTAATTTTATAAACCTGGAACGAAATCATTTCGAAGCTTACTATTTTGCTCGGGGCCTTCGTGCTCCTTCCATAGACATTTATAAACCTTTGCCCACCATGAAGCCAACACTTTCCATCTTGTAGATACATCTTGTAGATACTCAGGTTGTCATTTTAAGGCCATACACGAAACTTATCCGAATCCATAGAAGTCGAATAGTTGACTTTGTCTAAGAAAATTACTCTTTCAATGGGTTCAGAGATTACAATTTAGCATGATGTCTCTTTTAAAGACCTGTCAGCAATAGTAGAAAATATATCACATGACCAGATGATATTATAACCCTATCATATGACCATACAGTTTTATGACCATATGATAATTTGCCTACGTATAATCAGATGAATATATAACCAGATAGTGTTGGGTCCATATGACCAGCTGATAGTTTGACCATATTACCAGATTATCGTATGACCAAATGTGATTATGATCGTTTAAACAAGTGATCATATGATTATATGACAAGATAGTATTATAACTATATGAATGGCTGTATTATGACATTAGACCGGATGATTATATGGCAATACGACCAGCATGGCCATATTATATATAATCGTCTCATTATGTAACAATTTGACCATATGATTATATATATATATATATATATATATATATATATATAACCAAATGATAATATGATCATGTGATATTATGACCATATGATTAGCTGATATTATGAACATATCTTTAGGTAATCGAATGGTCGTATATCATGATCGTATAATCGTATGATCACGTGATGATCATATGACTATTTGACCATAGAATATAACCATATGGTTATGAGAACACATTATGACCAGAGCCGATCGAGGCATGAGCGAAGCGGCTGCTTAACGTTGGTGGGCGGAGACAGTGGAGGCCCACAGAGGCAGGAGAGGAGGTATAAATCAAATTAATCTTGGGGCCCCGTAAAGGCTTGGTTCGGCTCTTATGATGACCATATTATTAACCAATCACATGGCGATATGATATCGTGGTATTATGACCAGATGATCAGATGACCATACAACCAGATGATACTGATACCATTACCAGATTATCACAAGACCATGTATATCGCGATATTAAGACCAGATAATCATATGACCACATTCAACCAGATGATAGTGATATTATGACTAGATGATCATATAATATCGTGACATGATATCAAGATAATCATATTAAGATATGATAAAGTGATATTATTACCATATGAACAGATGATATTTTGATATGACCATGTCCATAATACCAGATGAGATTGTGATATTATGACCAGATGACCAGATGTTATTGTGATATTATGAGCAGATGATCATATGACCATATAACCAGATGATATTGTGATATTATGAGCAGATGATCATATGACCATATAACCAGATGATATTGTGATAATATGATCAGACAATGACCAGATGATATAGAATGAAACTTGACTGTTAAATGAGTCAACAAAAAAAGAGATTTTTCGTTAAAAATTTGATTTATTTTGAAGCTCCAATCCAGCTTTCCTGTTTTATAATTAAAGAGCGAAATACCATTTTTTTGCTTTAAATTTACAGTTAAGAAAACAAGGGGAACATAAAGCAGAAAATATCACATTTTTTAATATTTAAAAACAAAAAAATGATTAATAACAAAAGAGGTCAAAGAAACACACTCATATATATATACATACATACATATATGTATATATATATATCGTATATGGAAATGGAAAACATAAGCTGAAGCCAACCTTAAACATTGGACGGAGCCAGTGATTTTAAAATTTTCAAATATATTCATGGAAAATATAATAATAAAAGATAATGTATATATATAAAAAGAAAGATATATATATATAATATATATAATAGATATATATAATATATATATGTATAGAAAGAAAAAAGAAAAATAATAAAAATAAAGACAGAAAGAAACTTCTTCCTTTCAGTTCAATATTTTGCTGGTGGCTGGTTGTTAATTAAGATATTAATTATATTAATCAATTAATTAAGTTTTTAATTAATCAATTAAGGTACATACGTAGATATCGGGAGAGGGGGAGGTAATCATTTCCCCTCATCTTTTCTCTTTCTATGATTTTAAAAACTCTCCAACATTTCACCTTTATTTTTTATTTTTTTGGTGCAGTCTTAATCATTAGCTAAAAGGAGTCTTGATGTTTTTAATTTCGCCAATCGTTTTTTCGGCTCCAGTTTTCACAGTTTCCACGACCTTTTCCACTTCTTCTTCACCGGTCTTTTTGACCTGTTCAAAGGCCCCTTTGATGTCCTCGCCACTAGGCAGGCTATCCTTCAATGAGCCGAGGGCTCCAAGGGCTCCAGCAGAAGCATCGGACGCTTCTTGCTTGGTCTTCTCGGCGGCACCTGTAACTTCAGCCTTGCCCTCCGCCACAGTTTTGTTGAGACTTTCCACCCCTGAATCGAGATCCTGTTTAGCGGACTGAAGACTTCCCCCTACCGAACTCTTGACGGTGTCAGCTTCTTGCTTGAAAGCACTGAAACCAGCCGAAACTTCGTCAGTGACATTTTGCTTAGCTGAGCCAACACCGCTAAGGAATTCTTGTCGGGCAGTATTGATGCTGTTCTTTGTTTCGTTTAAACTGCTAGTGGCGCTGGAACGCAGGTCTTCAAAGCCGGTAACTGCAGCATCTTTGGCGTCATTAAGACCGCTAACGGCACTCTGCTTGGCCTCGTTGGCCGCATCTGCTGCACTCTGTGTCGCCTCGTTGACAGCAGTCGTTGCACTCTGCACAGCGTCATTGGCAGTGTTAACAATACCCTGTTTGGTCTCTTCGACGGTAGCAGCGACACCCTTCGCGGCGTCACTCGCTTCTTGTTTGGCGTCAGTTGCGGCCTTTGTGACTCCTTCCTTGGCTTCGGTTAATCCACCCTCCACCGTATTTTGAGCATCCGAGGCGATCTCCGTAGCACCTTTTTTAGCATCACTAACTCCACTCTCGACGCTGCCTTTCACGTCGGTAGCCACTTCACTGACTGCTTGTTTGGCATCGCTTGCTGCATTAGCAGTGCTTTTTTTGAGTCCAAATTTACTTGAGCTACCTCCCATGGTTCTGGTGTTGTTGTTGTTGTTGTTGTTGTTGGTACTCTAATGACTTCTTCGACGCTTCTGTTGTTACTTAGAGAGTAGCAAGTCTACAACAGCCTTGCTGTTAGTGCTTTGGCCGTCACTGGTAAGGAAGGTCTCGGTTACACTTCAGCTCATTCACAGCGCGTATTGCTTTAAACTCTTTGAATTGGTCTTGATTTTATCTGGATTTTTCTTTTGTCTTTAGACGCTCATCTTCAATGAAAAATGTCGGCTGTTTTTTTTTCTTTCTGGAAGATCCTTGGAGATATATCTCTCACAATGTCCAAAGCCGAAAATTCCTGCAGAATAAAAAAAAAGATGATTTAATAAAAAGACAATATTTTTGCCAGAGGCACAGCTTACATGAATTAACTTTTCTTCTTCCGATTATTTTCTTTAATACCATCAATCCCAACCCTGACCCAAAACTTAAAAAACTCAAATTGAAAGAATTTAGATTTTTAAATATTAGAATTTTTTCTTTTTATGCCATTTTTGGACCAGAGCAAATGAAATTCATGTAAGCCGTACTTTCGTAAAAAAAGAAGTGGAAATTAATGACCACTTCAACATCATAGTTACAGCGTAAATAGACCCCCCCCCCCGCTAAAACATTTTTTTCAAATTCCGAAAACTGACACTTTCCTGAAGGTAATAAAGGTCTTATTGAGTGAAAGCACACTTTAAAAAATTCGGAAAATATTTTTTCCGTATGGTTTTTAGAGTTTTCTGCTCATCAGAATCTTGACCTTATATAAAGAAATCAACAATTTCCTAAGTTGCCGAAATGAAGGCTTTTTTCGCGACAGAGCTAGTGCTGTTGTTGCACGCCTTTTTACTGAAGGGGAAAAGATAAGGAAGATAGTCATTTCTAGAAATTGTAGCATTCCATTTTCTCTCGAAGAAACGTGGCTTGGCTTCGCGAACGAAGATTTAAAAGGGTTTTCCACGACTGGTGTAGGGCTGGCGAACTTTATGGAGGAGAAGCAAACTACAGGAGAAAGTCTGCAACCGTTTTTCGTCTGCTCTCACTTTCTTCGTAAAGGAAAGTTGTCTGGTAGACCTTGGGTCACTATCGCTCCCTGTCGGTAGCCTCTGTTGTCCTCTAGCTGTAATTGATTCTACAGGAGATAAGGGTTCTTTCCAAGTAGTCAATCTATCTCTCATTTGCACTTCCCTTTTCCGCCACCCAGAGACAAGTTTTCTGAATAGAAGGGAAAAAAATAGAATTCATGTACCCTTACTCTGTCCAATCGCCAGAAATATTGACAGCAATGTCTCAGTACTGGCATGTCACGGTGGTTGGAGGCAAAGAGAATGGGTGAGTGTGCATTTGGGAAAATCAGTCTCCCATTACTAACTCACAGTAAAGAATCTGCTACACCTATTGCCAATCATGACTTGGCAGAAAATATACCAATGCTCTGCCACGAATAATAAAGTAATGATTATCAAAACTTGCAGTTTCGGGCTCAACCCTTATGCCAGTGATTTTGAAAGTGTGTGTCGCGCCCCCCTATGACGCCGTGGTTAGTTCCTAGGGACACCGGAGGATATTCGAGAATTTCAATAATTCCAGGAAATGTAATTCAATGAGCTGATACACGGTCACAATGAGGGGAAGCGACATCTAACTATCTATCTAATGTTGAACTTTACTGTTATAACGCTAGATGGCGCTCTGGAACCGAGACGAACATTCTCAGAACGTTCGTAGTTGCGTATAAATAATCGCAGAACCACAGGCCCATCCATCCCACGTGTAATTATGATTGAAAGGAACAAATAATCATTTTTCATGAATTTAAATCACATGATTCATTTTCTTACAAAATTAATCAAATCACATAACCGTAAATGCAATTGTCTACAGTTTTGAGAAGGGTTATTAACATACAAAGAGTTTTCCGGTCGATTGAACTCGTTATAAGCATTTGGGAAATATCTTAACCACCATAACATTCGGATAGTACACATGAAGAAGGCCGTAGAATGGATCGACCAAAACGACCTGTTAACAACACAAAGATCAAGAATTTCAATTTCTTCGTATGTAAATGCAATTGTTCAGTATTTTCTAATTTAGTGCGCCGTTAGAAAAAAAAACTATGTACATTAATGGCGCCATTTAAAAAAATCCCTGTATACTAAGGTCACCGTGAAAAGATCCTTGTACTCAAAGAGTGCCGGGAAAAATCCTTATACTCTAAGGGCGCCGTGATTCCAAAAAGTTTGGGAACCACTGCCTAATGCAATAGCAACGCACGAAAGAAGAAGTGAGATTGAGTAATCAGTTCCAGATGACGAACGAGTCGTCCCAGGGTGGAGATTAGTCATAAGTAGACCAAATAGTCACATGAACATTGGCATCGTGCCCGTGCCGCCTGCCTGCCTGCAACGACGGCCTGCAGAATGGCCACGCCCTGGAGTCTGGCCGCTGTTGCTGTGAAGAGAAGAAGACGGAGGAGGAGGAGAAAGAGAAGGAGGCGAAAGTTATGTAATGTGTAAGACACAGGGGTTGCGTATGAGGGATGGTGTGAGGAGAGAAGTGGTTGTGGATATGGAATCAGTAATTTCCGTAACAAAGCAAAGGATGATATTGTAACTGAACACAACTACTAATACTACTTATAATACTCTATTTATGTAACCAACAGCGTGATTTTCTTGGTTTTCTATTCATAACTATAAATTCTTCCTCTTGAACTCAACTAATTTACTGATAAAATTATCCCCAACCCTCTATTTTATACAATGGATCAATGGATCCTTCCACTGAAATGATTTTTTTTCTTTTCTAAAGAATGATAATCTATCAATTCAAATACAGGTAAACTCTTCTTTTCATATGTTCGCTTTACGCCTCTTTTTTATCTCGAAAAAAAAAAGGTGAAAAGCGGAAATAGCGTTCAGCTTTTGTTTTGAAACGCACCATTACAGAGACAGCACCCCCGCTCTCTTCTACACATCAGTCTATTGTACCTCCAGCCACCACAACCACGAATGACTCAGCCTGACGTACCATTTTAACCATTTTGGTGTCTAGAAATGCTAAAAAAATCTATAGAAATTAATCCTAATTGTTTCTTCAATTCACGCCATTTCGACTCATGGAAGGCTCCACTTTCGGATAACTGAAAAAGCTGTACGACCACGATTAAACTGATTGGTCTGGTTAGTTAATCAATAGTCACTAGCAAGTTATCAACGTCTTTTGGCAGCTTTCCTAGTTGGGGACGATCAAAATTTTAAAAAATAGAAAAAGGGGTGATCAATGAATAAGTTACATCTCTTGCTCTTTATTGGGCAATGATCACTAAAAAAGACCAAATTTTGCAGAAAAAAGCTTGCTTGAATGCTGCCGGACACAAACTGAGGTATCAATGTAGCATAAACTTACATTGCAAATTACCCCCCCCACCGATTGAATTTTTTTTATGAAATAAATAATGGAATGAGTAAATTCCAGCCTCCTAAATCCTCTGGTGCAGCCTGTATGCGTGATACATACAGACATGAATGTGAGAAATACGTGAGAGTTCATGATGCAGGCACCCGGTGCGGAACTTCCATGTACTCTAGCAAGCCTTTTAAGCCTTCCTGCTGACTTACATTCCTTTCCACAGACGTGACAGGTGTTATAATCTGCAGCAATTAGGCAGCAAGACCAACTAAAAGACTGAAGAAACCTACTCTCGAATACCTGGTAAATCCGTACGTCCACAATTGAATTAATAGGTCTAGTTAGTCACTCAATAGAAACCAGCATATTATCAATGTATTCTGACAGCATTCCAAGTTGGGGGTGATCAATTAAAAATTGGGTAAAAGGGTGACCAATGAATGTTACCTCACTCGCCTTTTGTTGGGCAATGATCACTAAAAGAGACTTGGTGTTAGTTTTTTTGTCGACGGTTTCTAATCGATAAAACAGCAAAATATGAAGAGAAAGAAAGATAAGTTTTGATATAAGTCTTTATTGAGAGTAAGTGATCTGCCATCAGAATGTACTGGAAGAAGTTAAAACAATTAAGGAGAACTCAACCGTCTGGAGATTATGAAATCGGTTACAACCGGACTCTATAAGCGGGGGCGTATGGATAGAGAGGTGGGGAAGAGGGCTTGATTTACCCGAAATTTTACTCGGTTTTTCCCGAATGGAGGGGACTACCCCCTGGCTCGCACACCTACGTCGACAACCCTAGATAACAGAATATATGGATATGTTTCAAATTGCAAAAGAAATAACGAACTTCATAATGAAAGGAATGGAACGTTGGGAAGTAGAACTATATATATACATATGTATATATATATATAGTAGAATGGGGATTCACTACTTAAGCACGTTTATGTTTCTGTCCCGTCTGGGCTTGAATGTATCGTGCTCTCTATGAAATAAATCCATCATACATTGGACATTGCATTATATTATATCATACTATGTTATATATAAATATATATAATATATATATATATATATATATATATATATATATATATATATATATATATATATATATAAACACCGTGTTCCGCACACATGTGTTCTTCAGACGTGATCGGGAAAGGACAAAAGCAATAGGGAGTTCAGAAAAAGTTTGTTTTTTGCGTTATTCTAAGCATCAGAACTATATATATACACACATATATATATATATATATATATATATATATATATATATATATATATATATATATATATATATAGATAGATAGATAGATAGATAGATAGATAGATGTGTGTGGGGGGGTGTACAGGTACACCTTGATTAGTGCGGTTAATTCGTTCCAAATGTTTCTGTACGAGCTGACTCATCATAATTCAATGTATTTTTTTCAACTTATAATTGGTTACATTAAGTTTGCACAGCAATAACCTAACCGTATTTAATTTAAGATAAAGGTATAAATAGTTGTATAATAAAGCGTTCAATATGTTGTATATGAAATAAAAAAACAAACATAGATTATCAATAAAAAAAACTCCTGTTAAAATCTCAGACGAAATCTTCGTCAGTACTTGTAGCAATGTATTTTTAAATTTGGGTATGGATGAGTGCTTTTTTTAGCCGTCATCGTAAACAGATGAAAGTTAAATCAAGTCAATAAATCCTTCATCGCAGAGTGAATGTACTCAGCTTTGGCTCAAGGCTCCATGGTGCCCCGGGCAAACTGGACTTAGGCATCCTTCAAAATATAGTATTATCTGATATTCCTGAAAAGAATCAGACCACAATTTTTCTCATTTCAATTGTTTTTGATCTCTTTATGACCCTGCAACAGCCAAGCCTGTTTATTTGCGATATTTTCTCTTTGTGTTCGTTACAGACTGACACGGTGTATTGAATAAAGTATCGATTTTGTGGAATACCTCATCATTATTGCAGATTTACATTTTCCATATCATGTCACCTTGATAAAAGCTAACTTGAGTTTTACTCTATTCAGTCGCTCAGAGCCTGAACAACAGAAGTCTCCCAGCAACAAAAGATCGTTAATGAAGTAAAGTGATTATTCTGTATAACCATAAACATTCTTTGCAACGTGAGTTTAAACCAAAAATACCTGGGCATACCAGACGCCATCAACAATAGTACTCCTGATACTAATATTCTTAATGCCATAGGGAGGTGTTGTCTTGGGGGTGGATTCCCGATCGTCAGCTCAGTTATTTTTGCTAGTTTCAAGGCTAGAAGTAGGGTCCCTGGAGCCCCATACAAGTTGAACTCGGGCGCCGTTTAAAATATGGTATTATCTTCTATTCCTAGAATGATCTTACTTCTTTACAAGAAGTTTCCCTATTTTAACTGTTTTTAATTTAAAAGATTCATTTTTCTATTTCTCCGTCTGTATTTGGAAAGTTCTCCTGTCCCAGATGCATGAAAAGCGCCCCTAGCTCTTAGCGCTCTTTGCGACAGCAGCTGTTGTTGGTACTTGAGGCAAGCCATGAATATATTTCAGTTCTTAATATTTGTTTCATAGTGTATGTGTGTGGGGGGCAGTGTAAAGGTGCCCCAGGTCGTATGCATAAATAAAAGCAACAGTGTGTTTGCAGAGATTGCCCTATTGTACCATTCTGTCTTAAGATTCGGTGTATTCCGTAGTAGAAGACAAATAGTTCACAAGGATATTTGGGGGATTGCCGCTGACTGCAACTCATCCAAGACCCATAACTGCCCATCCTGAGTTTTGGTATACCTCCCCGTCCCCTCTGCCCCCCTACAGGCGCATCGGATGCAGTGCAATACTAGCATATTTTTTTCTTCAAATTAATTGTTTGTCTTGACTCCTCAGAGGGAGAAATTAAGCCTAGAATTACTCTAGGATGAGCAAGCTCAACCTTTAAAAACAAGAAATCCCTTTAGTCCCAAAAAGAAAGGTATACAACCAATGCATCCTCTTGATAGTCACCTATGGAGCTGAAACATGGAACCTAACCAAGAGACTGAAAAGCATACAACATGCACATGAGAGAATCATGCTTAACCTCACACGGAGAGATCGCAAGACAGCACAATATATCAGGGAGAAAACAGGAGTCTGGGACATCATATAATCCACCAGATAACTCGAATGGCAATGGGCTAGTCATGTTGACAGAATGACAAACAGCAGATGGACATAACAGGAATCACATGTGCAACCGGGGCCGGCAGAATACAAGATGGAAAGACGAACCAGACAAAATCAGAAAGTATTGGCGCTGCGATGCCCATGATAGAGAGGCCTGGCGAATCCTGGAGAAGGACCATGTCAAACGACGGACATTAAAAGACTGATGATGATGATGATGATGATGATGATGATGATGATGATGATGATGATACTGGCGTATACGGTACGTGGGATGTATATATATATCTGTATAGACATATAAATGAGCGCATAGCTCTAACTACGACCAGAAAGTTTCACCATTTTTTATCAGACGATACGAAGCCAACATGAAACCAGAAGAATGAAAGATCAGGCGCCGTAACCCAGCATACCCTAACCCCCATTTCCAACCCTGCAAATCTCTATTACTAATTGTCTTTATGTAAAGCTAAACCGAAACTGCTGCTGATAAATTGACGCCTCCCTGTGTTAGTTGTGGAGAGGGTCTGCGTTCGCACTCTCTTCGATAGCAATAATCTGATGGTACTATTCAGGTAAATACTAGGATTCTTATTCCGTTTGTGCGTATATATGACCTTCAAGTAGCTGAAATTGTGCATTGTGGTTAGTGTTACAGAAGTTCGGGTAAACCTGAGAAAAAAATAGTTTTGATCTCTCATTAGAACCAGGGGCCTAATTCATGCCTTACGCAGGAACTGGCTGGAAAAAAAACCGACCGTAGGGCGTGTTTTCAACAAGTACACCAAGATAGCAATGAAATTTTGGGAGCAGTAATTCATGGTGCATAACGCCAATTAGAAGTCGACAACGAATGCGACCCAGCAGACGACGTTTCGTTTCACTGCTTCAGCTTGGACACCGGCAGACATTAAATATATACATCGATATCTAATCTACCGTAGGCTTTTACAGGACATTTTTGGGTTAAATATTTGGTTGGTATTTTATTTATCAACGTTTTTTTTTCTTTCCCTGGGAAATGGCGATCTGCTAGAAATGACAAGATTAAAATCTGATATCTGATACACTCAGTAATTTCCTGTTAGTCGTAGTTGGACCTTTTGAAAGAATGCAGTTCGGCAAACGAGTTAACGACTTTCGTTGTATTGTGACATTTTTATAGCATATAAAAGCTAATAGAGGCCTCCCAACAGTTAGCAGCACAGGAAATGGAATAAACGAACAGAGTTAAAACTCTGGCAGAGATGGTTTGCGTTCATTTCACGCTAATACCCTTGGGAAAGACATGAACTCATCTCTTCTCTCCCAAGCAATGGGTAAACAGCTGGGTGAACTGGGCTCCTTAGCCTTGGTTGGCAACTAGCTTAGAAGACAAACAATTTTGATAACAACCTCGGAAGTCCAACCCTCGTCTAGTATTGTGAGGGGCACACAACGGACAGAGTGAGGAAGGTGTTCCCGAAAATTTGCGCTCAGCGGGCTCTGGTAATGTTCTACGGACCTAGCAATCCGGAAATGGTTTATGATTTTAAAAGACATCACCAAATTTTTTAAAAAATGGACGAAATAACGCGTCCGCTGTCCCCACCTTCCTAAGACACCATAAGTAGAAGCGGAATATCTTAAAAAGTAGCAATTTTTTTTCTTTACTTATCGCCACTTTAAGAATCTTTTTCGGCCTCTTTTCACGTCAAAGGATTAGTAAAAAGAGATTTATTTATGTCATAAAATTAAAACCCGTATTTCTCTTTTCCCCCCATTTCTCATTATATTCAAGGATGGAAAAATGTTTTCTTAAACAATTACCGGTGTCTCTGTAATAGTAAGATTATGAAACTAGGGATTTCCTGGAAGTCTCCAGTTTCACAAACAGCGTAGTAATGGTTAACAAGCTTGTGATTCTGACCATTATTACCGTAATGAGATTGATCCTCACGGGATGCCCCACTACTTTGGCCTTGTGTCAAACTAAGCTGTAATACACTGTAAATACTAAAGTAGAATATATTTGATATTTGCTAAGTTTTGTTTAGTTAGACACAAGAGATTAGGGTCTTTTTCAATAGTTCATGAAGAGTCCCCGTATCTTCTCTGCCCCCGCCCTGCTCAGCCGGTCTGAGACCAGTTCACCCAACAGGAAGATCTTTGGAAGACAGTTGGAAGACTACATTAGGGTGAAGTTGATTCCCCAGTAACATATTCTACACAATGAAAGACAGGGAAAATACTTTCATAACTGCATAATTATGCTAAGAATTCGTATGAATAAAAGATTATGTTAAAGAATGATGGTAGCTTTTGCGACAACCTAATATATAGGCCACACACACATACATACACACACGTACACATGTATCCGACATTTATCAAAAGTTCGATAGACTCCCGCTTCTTTCCATTTCCTTGTTAATATGATTGATTTTTATGCATTTACTAGTGAATACCCGTGATACAGAATTCAGAAGAAGAATAACGAACGTCGCTTTTGGGGAACTGAACAAGATATTCGAATCAACATTAGAAAAGAAGAAGAGAATGCTGAGCTGCTATGTAATGTGTAATGTCTAATCTCCTTTACGACACTGAATGCTGGACATTTCTGTTGCAAATGGAAATAAACTAAAGCAAACGAAATGAGGTTTTATCGATGAATGTTACGAATATCCTGGACAGAGTATATGACTAATAAAGAAGTTTTGAGGAGATTAAAAACTTAGAGGATACTGTTGCTCAAAATGAGAAAGAGACAGTTGGAATCTTTCGGTCATATTATGAGGAAGGGAAGTTTTGAAAACCTAACATACACATGGCGCACAGAGGCTAAAATGAGCAGGGAATAACCTACTCGAAGGGTCTCAGCAGATAGATTGCAGAAAGAATACTTGAAGGGGTAGAATAGAGAGAGTTTAATTTGACATCTCAATAAATATTGAAGCGAACAGTTCACCTTGTTCCTATATAATGGGAGAAAATACTTTTTATATTATTTTGTCTATTCGGGGAATTGAACCAAATCCACTTTATGCAATCTAATTGAGAAGTCCAAGACCAACTAGTGTACGTGTAAGCTTTTTACTTATTTCAAGTTTAACTCAAATTGAATAAAAAAAAATTTATTTAACAATGCCTTGCCTAAACCTTTCTAATTGCTGTGTGAACATACTGACACAGAACACAGCTTGAGGCATACTGTTCACAAAACCACGGGTATTCACTAGTAAAAGCATAAAAATCAATCATACTGACAAAGTATCAATAACACTGGTCAATAAAATTGAACCTTTTTTTCTCATCAAGCTTGCAGTACAACTATAGAGCAATTTTCGAGACAGATTACGAATAAGGAGCCTGTTTCACTCAAGCATGTCTCAAATCTTGGCTAGGGACACATTCTGTTTTCCGTTCTACTATATGCTAGGCAATATAGGTGAAGGTTAAATGAAAAGAAGGTTTGTATCTGTCAGAACTTTTCAATGCAGAAAATCAAAATTATTACGTATAAGGTGTACAAAGAAAATAGTTTGCAGAAAGACAGGCAAAAACGTTGAACTTTCATTCGTCTATGATGCTTTATAAGGCTCATAGGTTAACAAACATCTTAATCTCATTATTACAACAAGACGTGATATTTGGGGGATCAGCATGAAAGACTACATCACAATACATGCCTGATAAAACTTTCTTGTTGACTAATATGATTGATTTCGACTTATGGGTTGATCTATTGATTGACCCAGATCGTCTTTTGTTTGTATATTTATTTCCTTTTATTATTTCTGTGGTTTTCACTAATCGAAACTTAGTTCGAAGCGGAACCTCTGAGGAGGACTCTAGTTGTTGGGTAAGTTTTCATGTCTCAGTGTTATTTCTGGCCAGGGAAGTCAACATTGAAAAAAGACTTTACCGTCATGTCAGTGTAATTAAAGTCTCATAAATAACTGCAGAAACTCAAGTTGTATCCATTATCGAAAACTGTCTACCAAGACTAGCAGAAAAAACCCCTCAGCGTAGGTCTCTTCAGTTTTCAAGTCAGTCTAGCAGGCTATGTATGTATCACACGCACAAGCTGCCAGGGGCTAAAATTTTCAGAAAATACTCCCAATTGTAAATCCTTTTGAAAATTCCTTACCAAAATAGGTTTTATGGGGAAGGTCTATTTACAATGTAAAGTTATGCAAAATTACTACTCCAGTTTGTGGCCGGTAATGTTCACACTTGTTTTGCTCTTTTAATTCAGACCTTTTCAGTGATCACTACCCCCTTTCCCCCCAAAAAGGTGAGATAAGTAATCCTAGATCTTTGTTTGCGAAGCCAAGCTATGATAGAATAGGATTTTAAAAAAGAGATAATTCAAGCTAGAGCCAATGAGCGATCATGTAAGTCTTTCGAATATTTCAGATACTTTGATATTCGAATCTCTTGTAAAGAAGTCGGTTTTTCGACGAAATATCAACTTCGTTGGTGAAAATATGGTTGATTCAAGTTCAAAAGTATAGACGAACCTCCAAAGTGAAAGAAATTATTTTACATTTCTGGTCCCCTCAGTATTTAATCGATAGCATATTAGACCCCCTTTTGCAACAAAAAATGCCCCCCATCTTATATGCAAAGTTGAGGTATCTGGATGGCTTTTGTTTTTTCTTGTAAATTATAACAGTATTATTATTGAAAAGTTTTAAAGTTGGTTGGTTGCGTATATATAAATATATATATATATATATATATATATATATATATATATATATATATATATATATATATATGTGTGTGTGTGCGTGTGTGTGTGTGCATGTATGTGTGTATATATGTGTGTGTGTGCATCATGCATACAAGCCACACCAATGAAACTCGTGGCCTGAAAATTTACACATTTACTCCTTAATATGGCAAGTAAAAAAAACTTTTCTCGTTTTTTCAATACCCCTTCAATTTACAATGTAAGTTTATGTTAAATTGTCCCATGTTTTATGCCCAGAAGTGTTCACGCTTGTTTGTTTTGTTTTTGTTTTTTTAGATTGAGATCTTTTTTCGTCATTACCACCCAATAAATAGCGAGAGGAGTTATCCATTTTCTATTTCTTCAGTTGATCACCCCCAACACAGCTCGCTGCCAAAAAGGCGTCGGTCACGTGACAGATTCTATTGAATGTCTAACCAGATCTCTTTCGATAACATTAAACGCTCACTGTTAAATGCACTAAAGGTTGCGTCCTACAATTCCCTGCTGAAACGAGAGGACAGGGATGGGGGACATATGCCCGTGGGTCTTATATTCCATCAAATATGGTAAACAATAACTACAAAGACATATTTGGAATGAGAGTTGAGAGCTGAACGTTGTGTAAGAGAACGTAACAAGATCGCCCTACGTGAACATGCTGGAAACATATTCGCTTTTATTTTCTTAAGGAAGAAAAAAGTCTTTGCAATGAAAATTGATAAAACCATGTGCGAGGCCCACGATGTTGAACACGAGGGTAAGAAGATTTGTTACTGTAGTGTCGTCCTCAAGAGAAAATTCGGTCAGGCTAACTTTGACTTACGGGTGGTCTATTACGAGATAAGGGGTGAGTCTTCAACTCTGGAGCGTTAACGGACGGTTCTCCATTTGATCCAGAGTAGATCTCACCATCCTGAAATTGAAGAGGGTTACCCAAAAACATACCACCCGAAACTGAAGAGGGTAATCAAAAAACACCCGATATCATCCTTTCGGATGGTAAGCAATAAACTAGCAAGACTTTTACAAAAACTGACCGACCCATATTTTCAGGGGTTCGTGGTAAAATACGAGAAGCAAGGAGCGTTTACCGCTAAATGGTGTATTAACGGAACAGTCGCCTTAAAACTTACTCTAACACGAGCAGATCCCCTCAAATATCTTTTACTAATAGTCTTGTTTGATATACTAATCTCACAAATAGTAATAAATGCAGTAGATAGTAGAAAGCAACCAGTGAGTGCATACCTTTGCCAACGCTATTATCAGTTGAAGCAATTGTGCATGGATCCGCCCCCAACTTTAAGCACTTACCCACCCTTCCATAAAATTTTACTGAAATTCATTGAGTACTTCGGGAGATGTTGTGTGGACCGACATGAAATTGTGGCGATATTATGTGGTGGGGACATATAACTCCAATGAGAACTTTGACAGATAGTGTATGAATAATCATGATCGTATATACAAATGTATGGAAAAAACGAAAAATATCCCCCAAATAAAAACAAATAACACTTTTGGAGATATCGTTTGGATAGATAGACGGAGAGACGAACAGGCGCAACCGAGTACCTGTATCTTTCCAACTGGCATAGGTAATAGGTGAACACTACACCGCATGTTATATTCAAGAGTAAATGACAAACAATCAAAAAGGCACAAAAAGTCCCGGCAGAATAAAAAAGTCTTCTCTTATCATGATATCATTATGACATTTAATCCATCACTTGGTAACATTTTGTAGAGTCAATTGATTTTGAATTGATAGCGTTTGTAAATAAACAAATCACAGATATGACACAAAAGAACTTTTGTTTAACAGCTGAATATTCTGGCATCATGAAAAATGCCACAAACAATTTAGATAAACTTATTTCATTAATGGTACAATCTTCCAGATCGAGTAGAGGAAGAATATAGAATCATACAATGTTGAGTGGTTAGATATGGAATTGCATTGTAATTTGTATTTCTAAAATAAATACCAACAAGCCATTTAAATTAGTCTGCGGTTGAAACAGTGTTTGCATACCTTAACGAGCTTTTGGACTTTACTAATTGAAAGGAAACATTGATTCAACTAGAGACCTTTCAATTAAATCAATGGAATATATCATAAAACTCCTTTGAGAAGAAAATCCAACATGGCGTGTGCTGAAAGATGTTGGTTGTTCCCAGTCAGTCTTGGATTTGGTACAATTATAAACGAAATGGGCAGGTTATAAATGTAAAATACACGGGTAAACTCAAAGCAATACGCCTTGAGAATAGAAAATAGGCAACAAAGAAATCGAAAAAAAAATATGCAGAAACAGGAGTCTAGGTTTGTGATAGAACAGTGAGAAATCAACTAAATGAACTGGGATTTACATACAGAACTTCAGAACAAAAAAAAACCCAGCTCAATAGCTTGAATAGAAAAACAAGGTTACAGTGAGCTAAGGAAAAGTAATCATGGAGTGTATATGATTGGATGAAAGTGATATTCAATGGTGTATCACGATTCTGCATGGGGCAAGGAGATAATGCTGAAACTTTAACCCAGACCCATTCCAATAAAACTGATAAAAATGACTGCCTAAAGAAAATAATTATATTTCCCTATCATTTATGAAATGGGGATTGAATGTAAATTAAACGACCAGGGGAGTTTGCAATCATTACCTAAACTGTCAATGCACAGGTCCACATTGAAAGTTGGGACACTTTTCTCATTCCATCGATGACGAATAGGTTTTGTGATGACAATGTCATTTTCAGGATGATAATGCATTCTGCCACGGAGTAAAAAGAGTCGACATTTCTTTTTTCAAGTAAGATATATCAACCTAATAATATTGCCAGCAAAGAGTGCAGATGTCAATCCAATTTAGAATTCATGGTGACAATTTTTGAAAAAATGGCCCATGACAAAGATGTAGTCTGCAAGGCTGATCTGTCAACCGCTTTCAGAGGAAGTTGGAACCACCTTGACGGAGCGTATTGTTTTGTTTTCTTTTGAAATCCATACCTCAAAGAATTCAGACAGTCATAAAAGAGCAATTAAGAACTAATTGTGATTCCTTGGATGATTCTGAGATTTTTTCAACATTGAGTGATTCCATAATTGTTTTCTTTATTTGATCTACGGAAAAATATGCCATTAATTTAAATAACATAATCTAATTCGTTTGAGGTATATTTCAAAGAGGCCAGACTGTTCAGCGATTAAACAAATATTGTTTTTTTGTCATATCTGTCTCTTGTTTATTTCCTACTGAGTTAACACCATCTGACTGTGGCGGTTCTATAATTTCTGCCAGGGTTAGTAAATGATCGACATACCTGTGTGTCAGACGGAGGAAATCGTGTGTGGCAGAGTGTTTAATTATTTGGGAATTTTAATGGCTTTATCTTGAACTCTTTGTCAAATACGTTTACCAAACATGAATCTGATTGAAGTGAATGGTACAGAGAGCATGTTTGGTAGGCTGCTTAGTATTATGGTTTACAACTAGAAAAAGTCAAAGAGAGGCAACCTATGTAACTATACGACACATACCTGACAATTTACAATTAACGTTTATTTAGATCTTGTTTCTCTCAAGTTACGAATTTGTGGTGATCTCGAAATTCGTTTTGTTCATATAAAACTTTCTGTAAGCCGAAATAGCGTAAAACAAATAAGCAATTACCATTAATTTACATAGAAAATTTGGGGGCGTTCCAAGACCTCCCTAAATAATCTTTTCTATGTCTATCAGTTTTACGACAAGTATAACCCCCTTGCCAGTTTTCTTAAGCTTTTTTGATACCTTTGGACATAACAAATGTACCAAATGCTTGAATGCTTACAGACGCAGTTCGAAACTATGACGGCTTGTTGTCGTTCGTAAAAGCAAAGTGGCATAAATCGAACTTTCGTAAGTCATGTAAATACATTCTTAATTCAAACAACCGTTCTGAATGTTGTTCTTTAACTAATAATTTCCATTCGAAATCTTATCAAATTCCATTAATTTTCACCAATAATACAAACATCATATCTCCTACCTCGGGGTTGAGATAATTATCATATTTCCTACCGATGCCAGACGTCGATATTTGAGCCCAGATAAAGACAGGATTTCAAATGTTGATTTTCAAAGCAGAAAGAGATCTGCTAATTAAAAAGATTCTCCTAACTCTTGCATATCCTCTTGTTCGCCTTATCTTAGGTCATCTCAAATATTTGTTTTCGTCTTTTGGCTCTATGATTGTGATTTCAACGAATCCTGAAGCAGAAAATATTGTCATACATATTTTCAGCTTATGATTCTTCGGTTTTAATAAGATAATCTCTCACTCTTGTAGATCTTGTCCTTAATGAAATCAGACTATTGTTTCTGTAGGAGCTTCAACTCGGTAAAAATACAATTCGAGAACATCAATTTAGCATTTCGAAAGGAAACTTTCCCAGAAAGAACGTTGGAATGATGGATCTCAGAATTTCGACCCGGAGATATGAGTCTGCATAATAACCCTCGGGGACGCCTTCAATCAGTAGTCGATGAAAATAAGTTAAGGGATGTTTTGGAAAATGAAACAAGAACAACAGTTCGAGCTCTTGCTCGGGTTGTACAGATTTCGAAAAAAACTGTAGGGTGTCACCTAGCTTATATCAACTATTTCATATGGGACAACCAAATACAAAATATCTATACATAGAAGGAAGAAATTGATCACCATGAAATCCGTTGGGGTAATAGATCCGTCATCTCGTTACCTTGCAGAGTCAGTGTGTACGATTTAATGACATTCACCATTCCAGTAGACATGGGACCCAGACTTAATCTCACAGATATTTAATCAGCATAGCTTAGTCTGGTAGAAGGCCAAATAAAGGCAAATTAGCAGATAAGCATAGGAAATCTCTTATAGATATAAGTATACCTTAATTACTGAGAGCTTGGATGTAGAAGGGTGAATATATTTCTGTACAAATTAATTCAACTGAGTATAAACTGGAAAAAAAAAACACATTTAATTATAATAAGACCCTTATTACATAACAGTATGGAAAATTTAGGAATGAATCAACCGCACTAATCGAGGTTTACCTGGGACAAGCGTAAAATTATGCCAATCTTTTAAGCAGCAGAGCCAAGCTATCCTTGAAAATCACTATTCGAAATCCTCGCCTATGCAAGGACTCGAACACTGACTAATGGCACCGACTGGAAATATGCAACTATCTCAATCACCAATAATTTACCTCTGCCAATCGAGTTGGAAGAGATAAATGTATTCCCTTGTGTTTGCCTGTCTCCCTGTTTGTCTGTCTGTCTGTCCAAACAATATCTCCAAACGTTCTCAATGAATTGTAATGAATTCAAGAGGAAAGGTGGGACATAAGCTGGGAAAGAATCGATTAACTTTTTTGGATGGATCAACGAATTTTTATACAGTTACCTCTCCTGCATCGTAAGTGCATATACTGACGGAAAATAGAAATTGCAACGGCCCGAATATGTATTTCAATTTACTCAAGATCAAATGTACCGGTAATACAGCTGGATTACAGTAAATGCTCACAGTTACAGATCAATAAGTGTCCAGGTTCAAAAATAAGGTTTTATAAACAATACTCAGACCCCATATTAGTACACTGTGTATCTTCCTCGGATGGTAACACAAGCGTCACTGTCTGAAGCCTAGATACAGATTGTGTGCCGGTGCGAGTCTCACTACGTCACAAGATGGCAGAAAACTTTGACTATTTCATCAGGATATCTACTATCCCTAAGTATGCACATATTGCACAGGTTAAAATCAACATCGTCCTTCAGGGTGTTGCAATCATATTTTCCGTCGGTGTATTTGCTTACTTAGTTTCAATTTTTTAGAGATAGTGGCGTTAACGGAGGTATGCACTCCCCGAATGTTCTTGAGTTTATTCTGTAAGCCAATTAAAAATGTTTTTCTATTTTTCACTTCTGCTCGAACGAATTGAATTTAGAATAGAATTGCGATTTGAACTATCATGGATGAAAACATGAAGTCACATGATCTTAAGAAAGGGAATCGTCCATAACAGATTCGTTTTGAATCATGACTTACAACAACAAAAAATTCAATTATATAAGAGAATTTTTTTTAGTATCTTTTGAATTTAATCATCGAGAAGTTATTTTGCGAATAAATATCAACTGAATATAACTAATGGCGTATGAATTACTTGTTAGCTTTACGTTATATTTTTAAATGTTACAGACATTCTGTTGATGGCATCGTCAACATTAATACAAACACATACACATCTTATACATTCTGCCTGTAACATTTGTAAAGTGAGATAAACGGAGGCAGAGAAGATATGCGAAAAAGAGGAAAAAGTGATGGATAAAGAGAAAAAAAGTGTCGGAAAAGAGAAAGAATAATAAGAGAGGATGGAATGAAAAAAAAGAGGTAGAAAAAGATGAAAAGAGAGAGAGATAGAAATACATAGAGAAATAGATGGGCAAAGAAAGAAAGAGATGAGAAAAGAAAGATAAAAAAAAGTGATGGGAGAAGAAAGAGATGGGAAAAGAAAGAGATGGGAAAAAAGAGAAAATCACACAAAATGTTTTCAGTGCATTTCTCTCCCGACAAAGTACGTACTCTACCTTCAGAATTGAAAGATGGTCGTTTTCAAAAACATACCTTTTCGTCTGTTTCTCTTACTCAGCACAAAAATAGTACAATCAACAATTCTTCGTGTTAAATAAATAAACGCTTTAAAAATAAACAAAAATCTTTTCCCGTGTGTGTATGTGGAATGGGTGGACAATTACCTCCATTATTCATCTTATTTACCTTCCTTCTCCGGTCATTAAATTAATTCAATCATTTCCTGCTAGTAAGTATACTTATACTTATATAACCTTTCCTCTCGTAATTGTCCACTTTAATTTCGTCTGCTTTTTATTTCTCTAAAACGTGGAAGTTCCATTCCCAGACAGACGGAACAGTTTTTTTAACAAAAAGAAATTCTGTTTTGTCTAATTCTTTTGTACTAGTTAAACTTTGTCTATAAATAGAAAATTAATATAATTATATGCTCGTTTACAAGGCTTTGTTTAGTCTGGCACAAGACCATAGTAATGGGGTACCCAGTGAGGTGGGCCAAGAATATTTGAGGCTTCCCGGGAAAGCAATGTACTGAGGCCCCTAACCCTCACGCCTCAATACATTAAAGTTCAGTTTTGATTTTGATTTTTGAATTTGAGGATCCACAAAATCCTGGACCAGTGTATTGATGAAGATTCTGAATTATTCGACAATATTTGAGTGAAATGACGATTCAGAAAACCATGTACAAATGAGATTTCTTAAGTTCATTTTTGCCAGTTCATTATATATATTTATATAAATGCAAATTAGTGTGTATAATTGTATGATTGTTAGTATTATTTTCCTGTCCAATTCCTGTTATAACCTAAAACTTATAATGGATTGGTCCATGTAAAATTGAATAACATAGCGAATAAAATATTTAAAGGGTTGTAAAATCATGACATCATCTGTTGTGACATAACAGTGCAGATTACATCATAGACTTTATGTCTGATCATACATTAAAACGGCTTGAGTTGAGTTGAGACTTAAGAAAATTGAAATTAGAAATACTAGAATTATTAATATTAAATTACCTGATAAAGTAGTTTTAGGATGCTGGGTGCCAATCCAATCGTAGATAATACCGTCACTTTTGACGGGTATTTACGAAAATTCATTTTCCATACAGGATGTCTCCAAAATGTAGATATGTAGATACACTTTATTAATAGTTGCTTTAGTTCTCATCTGAGAGTTAATTAAACACTTTCCTAAAAAAAAATAATTATCATAATAAGCACTAATTGATGACTCTTCTGTAATTGGGCAATAATTCTCTTTGGTTTAAAACAAATGTCTGCACAGAAATGTCTCAACAGTTAGTCAGCTTATAACTTCATGAAACTTTTTTTTAATGAATATTTGGAGCATTTCAAGAGAATCATCACCCACATATCGTATATATTCGTGTATAAGTCGACCTCGCGTACAGGTCGACTCCTGATTTATGGTCACGAAATCACCAATTCATAGTATGATTTTTGAAGCCAAGGGTAACTCCTGGTCCTTCCCACTATGGTGAATTTCAACTATAGAAAATTATTACTCATGTATAGGTTTACACTCAAGTTGGTCTTGAAAAGTAGACCTATACACGAGTATATAGGATTTCTGAAAAGCAATGTGTATCCATTTATACATATTTGTGCATTGAACACTTTTCAATGAGCGCACAAATACAAGTCTCACCCTAAGCCGAGAGCCAGTGAATGACACTTTGATTCTAGGTGGGGCATACAGGTACTTTGATCCAAGACAGAAGGGTCGATCCATGCGTGAATAACCCTGTTATTTCTTAAGGGTACTGTACTCCTATCTACCCGAACTATCATGAGAGCAGGGTGTGACACAGGGTCGGTTTAACATAGGAAGCTCTCAGGCGAACGTGTGTGGCAGGAACTTCCCCAAAGATTCTCTTCAGAGTATGAACACCTGACTTGATCACAGGGCGAACCTTGATCTCATTGATCAAGACTACGCAGTGTAATACCAAGGCCATCTGAGTTTGTCAGGTCAAAAATCATCTTCCTAAATTTGGATGATCAGCAACAGATACTATGCTAATTTAAACATTCGAATTAAATGTCTTTATTTATTCTGTATAAAGGACCTGTTTAATATAACATTCATCTAAAAAGCAGACTTTTTATTATCATTCGAAAAAATTGTCAACATCCTGTATGTACATATCCGTATAGAGAGCAAGAGAAAGAGACAGAGAGATTTCATTTCCTTGGTGTTCTGAATAAAAATTTACTGCCATTTGATACTTTTCAAGATCAAAATTGGGCAAATTTGATACTGAACACAGCCACTTGGCACCGAAATTAAAGATTTGGTACTGAGGGAAAATTTGCTGAAGACGGCAATCCCTCAAACACGATATGATACGACATAAATATACATGAATTGATAAAAAATATGTATTCGAATCAATTTTCTTCGTAAGCTTAGTTTGATAATGGATTTTAAGTTATTTGATCATTTTG
Organism: Thysanoteuthis rhombus; assembly: GCA_963457665.1. NCBI lineage: Eukaryota > Metazoa > Mollusca > Cephalopoda > Oegopsida > Thysanoteuthidae > Thysanoteuthis > Thysanoteuthis major. Next base: position 5,341,570 of record OY735237.1, read on the forward strand.
GTTCCGAAATTACTAAATTTTGTCCCAAGACGATACAAATTTGGTTTGTGCAGCATCTGGGAACCCTGACGGTAAGGTGTCCGTGAGAATCAAACTCAGTACATTAGCTAGTGGTGTACCAGAATAGCATTAACCAGCCCACTGTGAAAGGCGCCTTTTTAACTGCTCCAATTAGCAGTGAATCTTTTAACGCTAGAAATTCTATTGAATTTTGAACCAAGCACGCCATTACAGTATCGCTCGGACCAATGAACCGAGCTTTACAATAAACATTACATTTGAGGTAGGATTTTAGAAGTACACGCAAATAGTGACTGCGAGAGAAAGAAAAAGATTGAGTTTTTGACAAGTCAAGATCGGCATGCTGGCATTGAAAACGAATGTTGTCTGTGATTAAATTAAATTAAAATGTTTATGCTTGACATATCTCGTTTAGAAAGTCACAGTGACCTATTTACACGGATGTATGTAACGATGCATGAATGATGTGATACACCCACACATTTCTCTTGTCACCTCCCAAAAGACAACTCTTACATATATATATGCACTGAATGTAATCTACTTCCTGCCTAGCCTCTCGTCACTACCTTCAACAATACAGTTCTTGATGTTGTTTAGTTGAAGTTGCAAACAAATAAAACTGAAATATAATCGGTTATTATCAATAAATATATATATTATCAACACTGCTGGGGAGCCATATTAATATAACTGTTCTTAATTTTAAATCCCTGAAACAGTTACTTAGTAAATAACTGATGATCCCAACAAGTGGAATTCATACATAGTATCATATCAAATTCTGTGTAAAATATACAGACCACTGAAGAAAATTACAAAAGTGACATTAATAGATATCAGGAAATTATTGACTGAAATGACATGAATTTTTTGAAAAAAATTTCGTTTCTATATTTAGTGTTTAAAGCTGTAAAGCTTTCTAGACTAGATATTATTTATTTTCCATGCCGTTTTTTCCCGTAATATCTCCTTCTTTGTCAGCGCACTTAAACCAATACAGACACGATGAATACTGCCCCTGGATCTAGCAATGCTTTTATCTGTTGTGCATTCTGGTAATAAGTCCATTTAAAATTACCCTTTTGTGCCTAGTAAGCAATGAAAGGGTAGGGTTCAAGGCCGACTGACCGATTATAGTTGTATAGTTTCTGTAAGTTCACGTGAAACCAGAGGTGTAAAGTAGTGGGAACGCGTTCCCTCACCATCTATATGCTCCTAAAATCATATATTTTGACAATTCACTTATAAGAAACATTAACCGGTTAGTGTCCATGTGGCCTGAAAACGTCCTTGAAATTAGTTAAATTTCAAACATTTTCTCAGAGGCAGGGGAGTCAAGGCAGCCCCGAGTTCCCTCACTTCCTTTTAAGCATTTCAACCAAGGCCGGGTTAAAGCCATTGGATGCCTTAGGCACGGCTCTTAAATGATGTCCCCACCTGGGATCTCCAATTGCTTAACTGACACGATTTCCAAAAATTAAACATCCCAGAAAAAATGAAGGTTATATGCGTGTAAAATACATCAAAATACGTCAAAGAAAATGCATTTTCCCACAAAAAAACAAATCTCTACCAACGAAACTCGTCCTTGCATAATGACCAGTTTTCTACAATAATATTTGTGTGAATGATTGAAACACTTGAATGTTTGAATGAACTCTATATACAAAGCGAAAAAAATTAATTTTAAACATCATGTTAAATAATTCAAACAACTTATAATGATTTAATGTGGGCAACTGAGAGAAGTCTGTGGTTCCCCCTTTCTCATTTAATACCCTCAGCATGCCCTTATTTTTCTTCGGGGTTAATACACGGCTGATAACACAGCGTGACCATTTTCTATTCCTTTTTAGACAATCCATCAGAAAACAACTTTTATCGCCCAGGAACAGAAAAGAAAGTTGCATAGTGTTGCTGTTTTCTAAAAGACCCTGATCACAATAAGCAGTCTCCTCTGTATATACAATATAATGAGAGAATCGAGAGAGGGGGCCTGCGTGTGGGATTAACTCACTAACAATGGCTTGCAACAGTAGCAGATCAATCGTTGTTTGCAGCAGGTGTTCTACCCCATTTAACTCACACACACGTTGCTAAACACAATAACAGATACATTAGTCTAGCTCTTAGCACGGAGCCGGAAAAGCGATGTGCGTCCTCCCCACCTGACAACTCCCCTCTCGATAGAGGAATGTAAATGTAAAACCACCATCCCATACCAGGCCGACGCACGATTGAAAGATGCATCTCTCTCTCTCTCTCTCTCTCTCTCTCTCTCTCTATATATATATATATATATATATATATATATATATATATATATACATCCACCCCCGCATTGACGAGCCTTTCTTACTGTCTGGAGTCATAAAAATGGGGACACCCTGTACACGTGATTCTGTATTCTCATGATGGGAAGGACCTTGGGTCAGGAAGGAGAACAGGAAAGAAAGAAAGAATATTGGAATACGGAGGTAAAGAGTGGTGGGGGACATAGACTACAGGAGAGTAGAAAAAAAGGGTAAATATGGAAAACAGAGAATGGAAGAAAGATGCGAAATAAGGGGAGAGTCAAAGGAAGAAGGGGTGAAAGAAAAATATTAAAGAAAAAAAAGAGTTGAAGAAATAGGGAGCGTGAGAAGAGGGGAGCTAAAGAAAGATATTAGCAAGATAGAGAGAACGTATGATGAGGTAAGAAAGAGAATAAGGAAGAGGAAGAGAGGAAAGAAGAAGAAGCAGAAGCAGAAGAAGAAGAAGAAGAAGAAGAAGAAGAAAACATAATGAGCAAGAATACACACAGCACAGCCAAGGGAATCGCATCTGAGTTCGCCCGGACAGAAATGATCTTCCAAAATTTGGGTGATCAGAAACGGGTTCTATGCTAATTTTGAGCGAAAGGAAGAAATGGAAGGGAGAAAGAAATATGAGAGAGAGTTGTGGGGGGGGGTAGAAGGATGGGCATAGAAGATCATATAGAGAGATGGAGTATACGAGGATGAGGGAAGGGAGATACGGGGAAGAGAGAGAAAGAGGAGGTACAAAGAAGAGATAGAGAGAGAGGAGATACAAAGTAGAGAGAGAGGAGGTGCAAGGATGAGAGAGAAAGAGAGGAGATACAAAGAAGAGAGAGAGAGAGGAAATACAAAGGAGAGAGAGAGGGGGATGCAAGGACAAGAGAGAGAGAGATTGGGGATGCAAGGATGAGAGAGAGGGGGATGCAAGGATGTGAGGGAGGGGATGCAAGGATGAGAGAGAGAGGGGGGGGAGACACACGGAAGGGAGGAAGTAGCCGGAAAAGTCAGATGAGTTTCCCGCCTAAAAACACGTCTGCCTAATTCATGAATTAGTTTGACATTTTTAAGGAGTGCATTTTACCTCGTTCGTGTACGAGGTCAGCCGAGGACTCCAACTTTTTTCTTGAACCTGGATCGCACATAAAGAGTTGACCTTTCAAGTACACGATAAAATCAGCCTCTAATTATGCGGGCACATTATTTTTAGAAAAAAAAAACTTTTCCTTTCAAAATGACTTTTAATTCGGCGTTTGCTACTGGTTCGTTATGATGATGTCACGCACGGGATTACAAGCAAAGGAAATTCATCACGAGGCTAGATGAATGTATCAGCTATCCAATGATATTAGTTTTTCTCCCGATGTTGATACTGACCAGAAAAATGGCCGAAAGCAACCGATCACTAACATTTGGACAATTTTTACAGTTTTCTGAGCCAAACACATTTTGTAAAAAAATAACAAAGGTTTATGGACTCATAATCTTTGAATATATACAGTACGAAAGTTGCAATAATCAGCTTCAGTCGGAATAGAAGTTGGATTGGAGTTTGATCCAATAGCAATCAGGCTTGTCACTTTTTTTTATTGCAGCCGAATAACTTTTCATTAATCATGTATGTTTTAAATAAATACGCCCGATCTCCTTGGATATAACGACCAAGTGTAAATAAAGAAAGCTGCCACTGGAGACAACGAGGTGTGACTATCTCACCCGGAAGAAATCTCGTTAAAAGCCTGTGAAATTGGCAAACAGCCAAGATCATTTTAGTCTTGTTACTGCGCGGTGTTAGATAGTGTACAGCAACAGCTTTTGATATAGAATGAAGGGTATGAAAATGTTCGATGGACAATGTAAACGCAATTCAACTCCTACCTCTCTCAGTCTGTTAATATCTATCAATCTATCTATCTCGGTCTCTTTGTATGTATCTATCGGTCTCTGTTCATATCTCTCTTCGTACCAATATATATTCTTTTATATATCCATATTAGTGTTCATATCTATCTCTGTCCTTCTAAGTCGTTTCATCTCTGCTAATATTGAAGCCGTCTGTTTGTGTGTTCATGCCACTATCACGCTAAAACAACAACGCACGTTGATTTTTGGCATGAAGGATCAGGAGACATCAAGTTGTGACATAGGCTATATGAGGTTGACCCCGGAAGTCATTTAAAGAGCACAGCATTTCCAACAAATTGAAGCATTTTTTTAAGCAAAAACAGAATGAAGTATTGCGTTTGCCATGAGATACAAAAATATTTTTGATCTCACCAATGGTAAATCGTATAAGGTCAAATTCGACCTCTTAGGTCATCGGAAAGAGAATCACTTTGTGGCCATTACGGCCTGCATTACTTCTAAACAATTAAATTCTTGGGGACAAATTGGTACGTGGGATCAATTCTGACAATAAAAAGGTGATAGAATAGGTGGTACTGATATCCAATGATGTCAACTTTAGATTAGGATAATTGTTTTTAGCTTATATATATATATATATATATATATATATATATATATATCAATGTGTTGTATGAAGATGTTGGACTATGTTGGGGTGGCAGATGTAGCAAAAGAAATGTAAATAAAAACCTCTTAGGCTAAAATGATGTATAATAAAATGAATTAACCTAAACTAGAAAAAACCTTTGGCAGCATGCCATGTTAGGGGTGATCAACGAAAAAAAAATGGAAAAAAAAAGATGATCAATGAATAAGTCAATTCTCTCACCTGTGGGTGACCGGTGATCACAGAGAAAGTCTCAATTTTCAAAAATTAAGCATGAAAATTGGTAACAATTTTGCGCAAATTGCACTGCAAATTGAAACCCCCATTAAAATCCTATTAAGGGGTGGAATTAGAAGAAAAAAAAACGGTTTTATAGACATGAAAAGGAGTGAATGTTGAAAAATTCTACTACAGCTCCTTTGATACGGCATATCCGCGTGATACATACTTGTATACAGTCTGACCAAATTGAAATCTGAAGAAATCTATTTTGACAGTTTTGTATGATGGTTTCTGATAACAATGGCTCGTCTAATAAAAATTAAATAAACATAGTACTAATGCTACTAATGTTACTAGTGTGAGAAACAAGAACAATATGGCGTCGAGACAAAATGGGGGATAAAGGATGGGTTTAAAATGTTAGATTTGATCTTCTGCTAGGGTTCTCGTAGCTCAATCGGAAAGAGCAGCAGGTACGTTTAACCAGATTTCTCCGAGACAGACAGAACTTTAGTTCGAATCTCAACGAGAGTTTATCTCTTATATCCAATCGACGCTATTGTGGACTGACGGTCTTGTTAATTTGCAATATCATCATTATCACCAGCAGCAGCTTTTTAAGGTTCGTCGTTGAACGTTAGCCTTCCCCGAAATTCATCAGGACACTCAATCGTGGGCGCTGCGGGGCTGATACCTTCTGAACTAGTCTAAATCGTTATACTATGTTATTTTTGGTCAGTTACAATTTTGCATATGGAGATCCAGGTTGAGAGCCGTGGTGTCCTACGGTTATCTAATATTCTTGCAACATGGTCTGCCCATCGTCATTTGAGTTTTCCAACAGATTTTTTTTATATCTTTGACCCTTGTGTGCTTTCTTATACAATGTGCAGTCTTGTGATCTCTCCATCTGATTTTAAACATGATCCTCCCTTATGCACGTTGCATGAAAGCGACTAAAAATTGAGAGGAAAGAAAAAAAAAATAAACGATTGTGGGTGCAATAGAATAATTGCATAGCAAGTGCTAAAACGAAAATTTTTTTTTTTTGTAAAAACCCTAAAAGTAATTCGTGGTATATTAAAAATATGCCTCCTGTCTGATTTTGGTGAGGGTCGGTCAGAAATTAAGCTCTGTGGGCCAGTATATACACAGACACGCAGACAGACAGATAAAAATTTGCTACTGCTATAAGGACGAACGAGAAAAAGAGAAAAAATCATGCAAAACGAAAGAAAATTCAAACTTGAGTTTTTTTTACCACGCACTTCACGATTTATAATAGACGACAAAAGGTAAAGAAGTAGGAGGTTGTTTTTTTTTTCGTTTTTTTTCCTTTTATGGAGGAATGTGGTAAAACTGGGTTTTAAAGCAACAGCATCTATTATGCTTCGGTCGATCCAAAAGAATATTCTACGAACCGATCTCGGCCACTTTCTCTATCCCTACCGTCCACCCTAACGCAGATCTGAAGATGAACTTTTTATAAAATGTACAAGGAATAGCGATAGAATAGAAGCCAAAAATGTAAAATGTACCCGTTCTACCGAGCAAGCAACCCCATCATGGCTGTCGCTATTGTATGAAATCAGGTCACATTTACGTTGTGACAGTCGCAAGTGCCTTTCACTAAAATTGCACTCACGACTTTTAATAATTGTAATTATTTGTCTTGCGCATATACACGCATTTTTCATAGTAACCCACTCGATATTATGTAGTTGTAGTAGTAGTATTTAATTGTAGTAGTAGTAGCGGTAGTAGTAAGAATAGGAATTATTGGTGCTATTGGGTTGTTACACATAATTTTTCTACGTCATCTGCTTCTTTAATACGCCATATGTATTTCTAAAACATTTGTCAAGGGAGATAATTATCAAATGCTGATTATAGAGTAGTCTCCCTTTTTTCTTTTTTTTTTCTTTCTCACGAATGCGTAAAAAATCTGGGTTTATTCTGTTTGACCCTTCACAAGAAAATTCACAGCAACATATATATATATATATATATATTTTAATTACAATTGGAAAGTTATTTGAATATTCACTCATGTTTCGACGGCAGGGATTAACTAGTAGACAATAATGCAAAGAAGACGTACAAATGCAATTGCATTTTTGGCAGATTCAATGTAAATAGAGAAAATACTACGTCATTATATGAGGTTTTTGAGCCCTTCCCTGCATTGGTGTTAACCCAAGAAGTTAGCCTAATTTTCAAACACGATTTCAAATGAGAAAAATGCTGCCCAAGCTACTGATAACGCCAAAAATGTGTTTGGAGTGAACAATACTATAGTGCGAACTGTCCCGCGGTGGTTCAGTAGGTCCAGGTTTAGAAATATGGATACCAATACTAAATCTCGAGAAAGGCTCAAATCTTCTCTTAATGATGAAGTATCGGCAGCAGTGGCTAAAAACAAATGATCAACGCTGTGAGAACTTTTCAACAGTAAACATCGTAGAACATCCGACCAACTCCATTATAAAGAATAAAATTACAAATACAAATACATAAGTAACTAAATTACAAGAAGCATTCACCTGAAAATATGTAATAAACAATATGCTGAAATTGCATGAATTCAATTGCAATTGGCCTGAATGTGGAGACTTTGGGACTATACATAGAAATTGATTGAAAAAAGTTTTTTTCAGTGTTACAATATGAAAAGTATATATATATATATATATATATATATATATATATATATATATATATATATATATATATATATATATTACAACCAAGAAAAATAGACATTCCTCCAAATGTCCTAAATTCGACTGATAAAGCCCAAACAGGACATAAACATTTTTATGTAGCCAATCCTTACTTAATCATATTTTAAGCTCTGCTCTATGTTTGATGTTAAATGAATCGAGCACTTTATGAAATAAACCCATCATATATTAGATATCGTATTATATTATATAATATTGTGTTCCTGATTTGTATTTGATATATATATATATATATATATATATATATATATATATATATATATATATATATATATATATATATATATATATACCTGTGCAAAACATGAAACTCGTTAAAAAAATTACATGAATATTTATTCGGGAATAACTGACTGAAATGACATTGTAGGTGAATGCAGACCAAATAAAGAGCTACTAAAACTGAACCCAGATTTTCCAGGGTCGCCAAAAACGCACATTTGAAAAAAAAAAAGAAAGGTAATCTGTAAATGGGATTTGCAAACATTAGCAGAACAAGTCAAGCAGAGATGAGCTCTAGAAGTGGGAGTGAATCAGTTAACTTTTCCAAGCATAATACCGAAAGTACCAAATGAGTCAAAAGTACCAACTAAGTTCAAACGTACTGAAACTGGTAGCCCTGGGCGTATCAGTAAATGGTAGACAGCATTTTAAAACGTCCACCCCCAGGCTGAAGGGTAGATATATTTGTATGTATTGCTATCATGTCTGCCACCAACGCCTACCAAAGGAGAGAGTGTGTCTGGACACATCGGCTACGGGCGAATTGATATCGAACACGTTTAACTTGTTTTCTCCAGCTTTGGTTGAACGGCGGCGCCCAAATCTGCGTCAACCCTAGTTTTGTCAGCCCTACCCCAATACTAACCATCTATTTCGGTGACTGCACAAAAAAAAAAAAAAATGCGTCAGCCATACCTGTAATAATACAGGTTTTACATAACCCTCATTCCTTAACCCCAAACTCCGTTTCCCTCCACCATGATCCAAATAGTGACACCTGTTCAAGACTGTTTCCCCTACCCCGGTACTCTGTCTGCCCCTGTGTTTGTGCTCTATGTTGCTATCTATCTAGACTGATCGTATGTTAGAATCCCCAGCACATTCATTCTCCTACCCGAGGGTAGAATTTATTCTTTAATTATATCAAGAATGTAAGTTTCTAATGACAATAATTAGTGTCCGAGACTCGGATGGCCAGCCACTTCGATTCGGTGGTCAGCGGAGTTGGAGCAAGTTAAAGTACCCCCCTACACTCACACACATCCTCCGCCCGGTCCGGTAATGGGACATACCGATGGTCGGCGCGAATATGAGGCAACATCAGACAGACAGAGAGAGAGAGTAAGCGAAACTAAACTGCACAGACAGCTGAGAGAACCACCCCAGTAGCCTGCAGGAGCCACCAACAGACCGCTACGGCCCTCTGCTCACACTGCAAAGTGCTGACGCTACACCTCACCCCAACCTTATTAATTCCTTATTTCGCACTGATACGGTCCCACTGCGCTGGTCCCCGAAGCCTATACTTTTTGCAAATGCAAGTGTTTGTATTGCCAAGTTTCCTTGATGCAATCGACAAGGAACTTTGCAGTTTCGGGACTTGTCGCTGATTAGACCAGACCGAATCAATAACTACAAAAACCAGACCCAGATTTTCCAGGGTCGCCAAAAACGCACTGAGCACCACACCGGGTGCAGCGTTCTGCTTTCCGGTTTGGTTGTTTCATCGCATGGGCCCAACTGTGCCCAGGGCACCACGATTTTAAAGTCCCGAAATTTGATTCTAAAAATTTCTTTTTATTAAACAGAAGTCATTGAGAACCTTCTCTAAACCTTGATCCAGTTCTCGACTCTTTATTGAATCAATGTGTCAAATCAGGGTCGGCACTTTGGCCTATGGGTCAAATCCAGTACATTGCTTTGCCCGGGGCCCTCATATACTCTAAAGATGGAATAACTTCCCATAGAGTATTCTGATAGATTCATAACCGAAATAATTAAGCATTTATACCCTGGGTGTCATAAAGAACGAGGATTAGTGTCCATATACAATAGGTTTTTAATCGGAAGTAAGAGGTAGCCAAACGGTTATCAGCACGGAAAACGGAATCAGCAACCATTGATCAAATTTTGTTCATGTTCACTGTGCTTTATTGCCCTTTGGAAAGGCATGAATCCATATTCTCGTGCTCAGTCTCATCACCAGATATCTTGACAAACGTTCCTTGTCTCTGATGTGTCACAACGGTTGACAGAAAAAGAATTGGTGACCGAGCACTTGGGAAACCTCTTGTACTGTAGCGCCCCCTATCTCACACGTATATATATATATATATTCACGAGGATATGAAATAATTCAAATAATGTATTGGCAACATCGTCTTCTTACCTCCCCCACCGACGTTGTAACTACAAGATAGTTTGTATGAAACTCCAAGTGATAAGATGACTATAGAACCAGTTTGTAAAAGAAAGTTTTTTTTCTTTTGTAAAAAGCATGTTTATTTTTAATTCAGCTCTTTCGGTGAGTAATCAGTCTGACAAAAGACCATGGGGAAAATAAAATAACAATTCAGGGAAGGTAACTACAGATTATTGACGGGAGTGACAGAAGCTATTGTAATTAGCAACATCATAAAATAAAAGCCGCTTAGAAATATTTTCAATTGCAAGATTTTATATTCGAGAATTTTCGTCAGTCGAATATAAACTGAATTGAGGAAAAGTCTTCAATCTTAAGAAAAGTCATTATTATTCCAACAGTTTGGATTATAGAACTTATTCTTCATGTCGTTTTTTGTTATCACAATATTCTGGCTGACTCATTCTTCGGCCCTCTTCAGATGTGGAATCCGTAAGAAAAAACAGTAGACTCCTTACAGAAATATATATTGTTGTTATTCCTGTAAATTCCAAGTGTTATATAAGGCTGCAATCACATTATGCCACTGGACTTGGGTGGTCAGAGAATGGTGACCAATATACTGATCGGCTACCAACCCACAAGATACCATTCTAATCTGTAAGGAAGGAGTCTGCAGACTACAATCAATTATGACAACGCAAAAGAAATTTCAACTCATCACATAAATACCGTTCCATTCAGTAATTTCGAGACGTCATTATCAATCTGAATTGAGAAAAAATTATAGATGACTTCCACACAGATTAAACAACTGAGAAAGGCCGAAGAATAACTGGTTTACCGGTATTACGGCGATTAGACACCAGACCGTTGTACTGACAAACCTGTATTACGTTGTACCGACAAAGCAGATCCAACGGGTTAAAAAAAAAACAAACAATGACTATTTCTCGATTAACGAAACTTTTAGCTTCGAAGCCTTGGAGCAAGCAAAAATAACTGTAACCTGACGATCGGGAACCCGTCCCCAAGACAACCCCCCTCTATTGCATTAAGAGTACTAGAGTCAGGGGTACTCTTGTTAGTGGGTTGTCTGGTATGCCCAGGTATTTTTGGCTAGCATTCACTTCAGGGCCGACTCTAGGTACCGGGAACACGTGCAGACGTCTGGGATGCCAAGTGCTTGGGGCGTTTGTCATGCGTCTGAGATAGTAGGACTTCCCAAATACAAAGGGAAAAATGGATAAATCAAATAGATTAAAAAAAACAATCAAAACGAGAAAATTTGTAGATGTGAAGTCAAATTATTCAGGAATATCTGACAGTAACATATTTTCTGTTGAAGTGAAACTAAGAGAAACAATTTTCAAAGGAAATTCTCAAGATCTACAAGTTCATTTGATTTAAGTACAGTAATTTGGATTATTGATATTTAGTATTCATCAGTATAGAATAGTGCATATATATATATATATATATATATATATATATATATATATATATATATATAAGATGATACTATATTATAAAAGTTCAGCTTGTCTGAGGCTCAGGGACCTTGCTTTTAGCCTTGAAACTAGCAAAAATAACTGTAAACTGATGATCGGGAATCTGTCCCCGATGTCATCAAGAAAACTAGAGTCAGGGGTACTCTTATTTGTGGCCTCTGGTATGCTTAGGTATTTTGGGTTAAAACTCACGTTACGAAGGACTTTTATGGGTATACAGAAAAATGATTTTACTTTGTTAACGACCATCTTTGCATAAACATACTTTGTTCGGGTTTTAGGCTTTAGAGTATAGTAAAACGCACTCCAGCTTTATAAAGATGACACAATGTGATATTTGTGAAATCTACGATATCAATGAGGTATTTCACACAAATTTGCATAAATATGCATTGCAAACTGCCCCACCCCGAAATATTTATGGGGGTCAAAAAACAAAAAATCCATTTTTTAGACATTGTGAGGAGTAAATGCTGAAATTTTTAGCCCTCAAAAAAACAGACAGCAGGACAGACCAACTTAAAAAATGAAGAAACCTTTCCTAACAGTTTTTGTTTTTTTTACAGTTTTGGCTGACATTTTCTAAAAACAGTTTCTCCTCGAAATTACACCGTATGTCCGATAAGTATCCAGCCATTCAATATTAACTCATTCAGGCTAGGAGCACACGTAGATGCAATCTAAGTTTCGCGCCAATATCAATCCAACAAAGAACTTATCTTTCTGTCATCGTAGACTTTACTAGCCCACCAACCCAACCCAACCCCAACTCTTCAGACAATGATACAAGGTTACATAAAGATTTAATTTCAATTTTTATAATAAAAAATGAAACCATATATTCATACTCTCAAATACGTGAAAAACAAAATTCCCCTTCAAAAGTTACATTGCACGCTTCAGTTTAGTTTTCAAGTCATTACTGCTAAAATCTATCAATATTTCGATGTTTTTTTTATCTTCTGCTGATTTTTCGTATTTTTAATCAATGTATACTCATATCACAAACAAAATTATCACTTGATTTGTTTAAAAAAAAATATTGCTGTAGTTTCGGAAACTATGAGAATCAAGATTGTGTTTTATATATAGGCTGTTGTTAGTAACGAACCCAACAATTTTGTGCTTTATCTAAAATGTTTTACTGACCAGCGAGGGATTGAACCCACGTTCAGTCGTTTTGAGATGAGATCAGCCAACTCATCTTACGAGCTGACAATGACCATTACAATGAGATTATAAGTAATTCCGTCATTCTGCTCTCAACACTTAATCTCTTTTTCTTTTCTCTACTCTCTCAGTGTATGCGCCTCTCCTCTCCCCTCTCTCTCTCTCTCTCTCTCTCTCTCTCTCTCTCTCTCACACACACACACACTTTACCTCAGTGATCAGTGACACACATGGATGAAATGCTTGGATATGGCGGACATTTTGAATACATAATGAGGTCACATGACCATTTTATCTGTATGATTTTGCTATAAATGAAATCCATATCTTATAACCTTCAAAACTATACTTTACTTCCCAGGATTTCTTAAAAGATGAGAAAACTTGAATCCATCCATTTTGTCTTAGCCACCCTTGCCTTATACCCCGTATAAACCCCGGGCCCGAATGGGTTACCGGACAAATGGTATACTTTTGGCAATGGTGGCTTAGTCACCTTCAAAGTACTTCTCTTGGGGTACTTATCCCCGTGTCCCCCCCATTTTTCAAAAGTCTGTAAAGTTCTCTTTCGAGATCACCATCAGCAATGTCGTGTCCCCCATAAATTTATCCATGGTTTCTGAGGGAAAAGCCAGAAGTCACTGGGAGCCGTATTTGGACTCCAAGGACCAAAAGACAGATATAGAGCATTAATGTTTTGCTTATAAAAAAATGCTGCACGAGTCGAGACAAATTATTTGTTCAGTCGCAGAATCTCATTAAGTGGAGTCTCACCACCGATTGAGTAATCCCACTGGAGAGTATCTGTTCATGCATGCATGGTGATTTACTGTTGCTTTTTTATCACAGCATTTAGGATCGAATAACTCTTCTACAGCGCAAAAACAGAAATAAATAAGTTGTTTCCAACGAGAGAATTGCAAAGCAAATGATGGTAGACTGACTACAGATTTGTACTCCGCTTAATCATCGATTCTTCCATGACCGAAATGGTTAAGGCGACGTCCATAAATCACAGGATCCCGTGGTGTGAATTGTCAGCTCAAGTCTTGTAAACAGCTAAACCCTTTATTTCCCATTTTACACTGTTTGCCCTAACGGTTGAAAAGTATATCCACCTAAAGTGCTGTGATAAAATACAACCATGATAAGATGGAGTCTGATGGTAGAAATAGGAGGGGTGCGTACAGGGGTACGGCGTATACCTACTGCTCAATTTCCAGTTTTTTTGTATGTTTGATATCTATTAATGGAGACATTACTACATACCTAGTTTCCAAAACATATTTCCATCACCCAGTAAATTGATAATTAAACAGGTTTGGTTAGTCACTCATTAGAAACCGTCACTTGACAAAACTATTTGGGCAGTATGCCGTGTCGGGAGTGATCAATTGAAAAACTGGAAAAATGTGTGATTAGTGAATAGATCATTTCTCTCGCCTGAATTTCAAAAGACAAGCAGACACAAACTAAGGGCCAATTTAGCATAAACTTACATTACAAACTGCTGTGATGTTTTCCTTTCTATTAATGCTTTTATGACTTCTGCGTTGTGAATTTATATTTTATCATGAAAGAGGAGTTTTCAACGCACTGCTGACTTATCAAACTTCTATTTTCTTGGTATTAAAAGAAAAAGGATGATTTTCAATGATTGTTTCGTGAGAAAAACATGTGCATTTCAATGATTTTTTGTAAGAAAAAATCCTTCTCTAATGAATAGAGAATATTTCCAGTTGATATCGATTGTTCTTCACATTTCAAGTATTTTAGAAGCAAACGTGTCGGTGTTAAGCCAAAAGGTAAGTGAAGTTCTCAACAGGGCTGGCCCTAGGGTCCCTGGTGCCAAGGCAAGCTGAACTCTGACGCTCTTTAAAGCCCAACTGAACTTGTCATCGGTCATGAGAATTTCCTTTGCAAATCGTTTCTGCCCGTGTTGCTGGTATCTAACAGTGACGCCTATTTGCATGTGATTTTTTAAAAAAATTCACGAATCTGGAAGTCACTCTACGATTCGAACAATTTGAAAAAAAAAATCCTAATCGACTGTGACTATTTCAAACCGTAGAAAAAATATATTGCTAAAACTGAACCGACGAATTCGAAAAAAAAAAATAAACGAAAAAAAGAACAAACGAAAAACAACTAAATTGGCAACACTGGTATATGGGGCCGGCTTTGGTTCCCCAAAGCCATTTAAACCTTAAAAATGCTTGATAACCTTGCTCAAGTCAGCACAGAACTAAAACAATATTTACTTAGAACCGAAAGGGGATTTTGGCCAAAAGAAACCGCTCAAAACAAAAAGAAAGAAGAACGAATTAATGTTTACTTTGTCTACGTCACAGACAATGTTGAAGATCACCACTCAGTTATCATTTCCCAGTCGGACTTATTTTTCTATGAGAAAACTCCACCGAATAACAATTGTTTTTCGAGACTTGTATTCTCAAAAAGACAAATGGTTAATTTTGAACACAATAGAAATAATAATGCTATTACGCAACAAAAATTTCCAGGTTTATTTTAATGCATTTTGTTCAGTGCATAACAATTCAATGAAATACTCCGTATTGTCGAGAAAATAGCCTGAAGGCAGGGTCGTCTTATCACACACATGGCAGTGGCCCTGGGGTCTGAGCAATTCAAGGGGCCCGAAGGTTCATGCTATTGAAAATACAGACATAGAGAACCTTCTCTAAACCTATCCGAAACTGTCAACCAAAACTGTCAACATAGGTTTCTTCCAGGTTTTTAAGCTGGTCTGGCTGACTATGTATATAACTGATGTACATGCAACAAGAATTTAGTTAGAGGGCAGGAAATTACTCCTTCTAGAAAAAACATATTTTTTCACACTCCTCAAAGAAGGTTTTTAGGGGGGTTCAATTTGCAATGTAGATTTATGCAAAATTGATCCCTTACTTTGTGTTCGCCAGTTGTTTTTCGAATTAAGACATTTTTAGCGGTCACTGCGCCAAAAAGGCAAGATCATTGATCATCCTTTTGCCAATTATTTAAATGTTCACCCCCAACATGGCCTGGTGTCAGAAGACACTGGTCGCACGGCAATTTCTATTGGGTGACTAACCAGACCTGTGTTTACATTCATTTTCAAATCAGATCTTGACTCTTTATTGAATACAAGAATGAAATTAAGTTGGCATTTAATTCTAATACGAGGGTTTGGGGTTCCAGCTTTGGCTGTAGCCTCAAATGTTCAGCTCGGCTTGAAAAGAAGGAAAGAAGGTATTCAAAACTAAAAAACACCCACGGAATACATACCTCTGACTAAAAACTAACTAAAAACTGAATGAAGATCAGCCCATGTATAGCTTTGATGCAGCGGTTATTCCGTTTCAATTTTCTATACATCGGAATGTTGTTTTCCTCTTCTTAATATATGAAAAATATCTCAATCTAAAACAAAATCCTGGATCCACCCCAAAATTCAACCGATTCTTGCTGGGCCCATGAATATGTGAATACATGTACCTCTTCCAACTTAGTTGGTTGGGGTAAATTATTCATTGCTTATTAGAGGAATTCCTATGGATGACCATTTGAAAAGAAGGTGTAAACAGGACATTTGCCCCCCCCCCGACCCCTGGATCAAGCCTTCTTGCCCTGAGTGAAGGGATTTGAATGTTTGAACCTTAGAGTCAATGAATGATTAAGGCGCATTAATGTAACCTTAACAAATAGTTCGAAATAAGACTATTTTATCTTGGCTTCTTTTTTGTCACTTCACTCTAATATTGTCGGATAAATTATAATCCACATCAATATACTTATTATATAAAGGTTATGCATCAAGGTCAGTGCATGTGTCTTTGTCAACGGTAAAATGCACCATCTGGATCATACATGGTTACACTACAAATGGCGGCGGAAGTATTGACTTCTCCACTGGCTGAATGCCTATCGAGTTGTCACTAAGTACTGTTCTGGATATATCCTTTTGCATCCCCAGGAAATATATGCCCCCTCTTCAGGGGATATATGCCCCACTATCACTAGAAAAATATGTTTTTGCCCCCCCCCTTAGAAAAGTGACAGCGGACGCCCATGAAAACACCAGTTGTTATTTAATGTAGATTAGTTTTTGGAGCAGAGTTGATTGCACTGTTTGTAATTCAACCAGCTGCTTTTGGTTTCAACACTTACACAACGCTTTCGCAATTATTCTCATGGCGATGAAGAAAAAAAAAGCATCATAGAAAATTAATTACTGTGTCGAAGGCAAGAAATGCAATTAAAATAAAATTATCAAAGAATAACGGCTTCTCTTTTTTTCTTTTCTCCTTTCATCTAATTGCTATATTTACGCTTTCGCTTGAGGTTTTTTCTTTACTGAGTGCGCATGCGTAGATCACTCCGTGTAATGTACGTACACAGAAATTTATCATTGAGCAAAAACAGGAGGAAAACATAACAACGTAAAAAGATTTAAACAACTCTAAAAAGATCTAGATTATAAAGAAAAGGGTCTAGACTATGAAGAAAAAGGTTTAGACTACGAAGGAACAGATCTAGACGATGACGAAAAATATCCAAGTTCAGCATTTACGAAAAAGAAGGAAGAAAGTCTTAATCGTCAGTAGTGGTGGTTGATGAGATGATTTAGAGTGTTAAGCAGGTCCCAAAATCATCTCTGGGAATATTGGACCAAACTAAAATCTGAAAGACAATCGAAACTAAATAACTGCTGGACCGATTACCGTGGTAAAATGCTCGCATTCGGTTCGGTAGGCCGTGTTTCAATCTACTACCGAGTCATACCAAAAAAAACTTTCTCTGCTAAATACTCTAATTTCTTTCAGATTCCCTCGCGAAGCTCTGGTGAGACTCGGCATCATTGCCACTAATTAATTGTAAAAAAAAAAAACGGAAATTGTAGAAAATAAATCGTAATCAAAAAATAAATTATGTTATCAAACATACCTTATTGTGTATCAAAAAACTGTTTTATAGATCTATCGGGTGAAATTTCCCTCCTCCACGAGAGATAAAGATTATTCTCTAAAAACCGAAGAAGTTACTCATGCAAGTCGTCATTAACAGGAACAAACATTAACAGAATCAGACTTTATCCAAAGTATGCATGCATAGTGTTTTGTGGAAAATATGATTTTTAAGGGTTGGGATTAGGATTTTTCGTCAAGATATTCAATGACTCCTCAATCTAAACTTTGGAAATGGTGACTCTAACAAAAAAAATAGTCTGCTCCTATTCATGACGACATAAGCAACTGACTTATTTCAAATTTTCAAACAAATAAATACTTGATTTTCAAAAAGTTTTATCTATGGTTCCATGCAACAGTCCCAAGAATGCAATGATTTATGTTTGAAGGACTTATTTCCATCAATGTATTATGAGGTGAGAGCGGCGTAACAGTTAACAATGTGGACAGTAGAATCGCCGATTCTGGTTCAACTTCCACATTAATGGCCTTGGGGAAAGTATGAATCTATCCACCCTCAGTTAATGGTGAAAAAAAACAACAAAAAAAAAAACAGGGCAAAATGGGCTTTGTAGGAGAAGGACTATCGTGCTGAAACTTAAAGCATGAGCAAATTTAACTGAGGGAGGGCCCCCCGACAGAAACCTTTCGCTAACCCGCAACAAAGCTTGACGAGTATGACATTGTCCTTAAGTAAAAAAGAAGAAATACGGTGTCAACAGACATTTGGAGGATAAGGCTCGGGGGGCATAGCTACTGGAGCTCAGCCGAGCGCCGTTTTAGCACCTCTTTAAAAATGGAAGCCAAAATAAATGAACGAAAAAAAAAAAACGCATTTCCAAACCTCTTCAATGGTTGCCGTCCTTCCCTGTTAACAGGTTAGCTGCTCGTTTACTGAAGTGGGAAATTTCCTTGCCCCATTCATGTAACATGTATATATACAGAGAGAGAGAAGGGATGCAGGAACATATGTATTGAGAGAGGATCTTTGAAATGGTGTTTTGTAAGCTCCAACACCGAAGAAGTTATCACAGCACCCTTAGTTAGAACGCTGGAGAGCTTCCTCCTTCAGGAATGGGAAAAAGACTGATAATGACGATGATTATTTTCGAAATGTCCGTTTTCTAAAATAAATGAAATTAAAAAAAAGGAAAGGAAAGCAAAATGCTGACGCCAAGGAGAGAAGAAAAACAAAGAGAAAAAAAACAAAAACAAAAGATGAATTAAATGCAACCACAAAGAACAGACCTGGAGATAACGAACGTAGAATTCACATCTAAAAGTGTTTCACTGAAATAAAAGAATAATGAGATAAAAAGTTGAAAAACACTTGCCGCGATTTTGACGTAGGCAGCTTCAAGACGATTGGACGAGAGATGCGTAAAGAATGAATCGGTGTGTGAGCCGAGGTAATTAAAAAAATGAAAGAAAGAAAGAAAAATTCTTTCAGCCTTACGAATCTGTGTTTGTATGGAGGCTCGCAGGGACAAGAATATGTGTCTGCAGCCAGTTTCTGCACAACAGCTGTAATCAACAGACACGATCCTACTTTTTATCCATTTTATGCCACCTCCGCACGTATTTGTTACTCACGTGGATTAAACGTTAGAGAAAATGTAAGGTGAATACCTATCTGTCTGTCTGTCTGTCAGTTCATATCTATCTGTCTGTTCATACCTATCTATCTACCTCTATTCGTACCTTATCTATCTATCTATGTCAGTCTGTTCATACCTATCTATCTATGTATCTATCTATGCCAGTTTGGTCATACCAATCTATATATGTTCATTTCTATCTATCTACCTCTGTTCATACCTATCTATCTATGCCACTGTGTTCATTCCTATCTATCTATGTCCCTCTGTTCATACCTATCTATGTCCATACCCACATATCTATCTTTCTATTTACCTACATATTCATATATCTGCCTGTTCATAACTATCTAGCTATCTCAGTCTGTTTGTATCCATCTTTTTATCTACCTCTTTTCATATATATCTATGTACCTTCGTCTGCTCATACCTATGTACATAAGTATGTTTCTCTGTTTATATCTATCTGTCCATATCTATACATATGTTCATATTTATTTATCTGTACATATCAACATGTTCATATCTATTTATTTAGCAAAGTCTGTTTGGTAAATAGATAGATATGAACATATTCATATGTACTGATAGATAAATAAATATGAAAATTTATTCTTCAAAAACGGGAAAAGTTACTCACACAAATCGTTATTATTAGGAACAAAAATTAACAAAAACAGACTTTACGCAAATTTTGCAGAAGTCTGTTTATATTTATTTAAGTTTGTCCATCAATCTCTCTCTCTCTCTCTCTCTCTATATATATATATATATAAATATATATATATATATACCAGTCTGTGCATATCCATCTCTCTATCTCTCATATATATATATATATATATATATATATATATATATATATATATATATATATATATATATATATTAGGAAATAAAGGATTTGCTACACAAACACGTTTATGTTTCTGTCCTGTTTGGGCTTCTTCAGCTGTACTCTAACTGAACTTGATATTTTTTGAAACGAGCACTTTATGAAATAAACCCATCACACCTCAGATACTGTATTACTGGTTTGGACTTGGATATATATATATATATATGTATATATATATATATATACATATATATATATATATATATATATATATATATATATATATATATATATATATATATTCTATCTAATCTATACCTACCTCAATCTGTTGATATATATATGCATGTCAATCTACCTAATTCTTCACACACCAAAAGGTTTGTACAGATTTATTCAATAAATACTATGATGTTGGCAAAGATCTAAAATTAAATATCTTTAAAAACGCTTCCCATTCAATTAATACTTCTGAAATACACAAAAGTGTGTGATTATATATATATATATATATATATATATATATATATATATATAGAGAGAGAGAGAGAGAGAGAGAGAGAGAGAGAGAGAGAGAGAGAGAAAGGGTACATACACTGAGGGAGAGGAGAAGAGAGATGATTGGAGACTGAGAGCACAGTGATGGTGTTACTTATAAACTTACTGTAATGATCATCGTCTGCTTGTAAGATAAGCAGACTGATCTGAGCTCAAAACGACTGAATGGGGATTCAACCCTCGCTTGTCAGTAAAATATTTCAGAAAAAAGCTCAAAATTCTGGGGACCGTTACTAACGAGAGCTTCTATATAAAACACGATCCTAATTCTCATAGTCACCAAAGTTACTGCATTATTACTTTTCAAAACAGATAAATTGGTAATTTTGTTTGTAAAATGAGTATGCACAGCTTAAAAAATACGAAAAATCTGCAGATGATGAAAAAAAAACATCGGAATATTAACAAATTTTAGTAATAATGAGTTAAAAGATGAACACAATTAGAACTCGAAAGTTCGGCAGGTTCGATAGTTCGGAATTATCAACTTCCTTATCAATATTGTCAAACCTTATTATTCTGGAATCATAGGTACACAAAAATACATCTATCTGAAAAGTGACCACTCATTTAATAGCAACGAAAATATTGCCCTCTAGAGCAAAAGCGGATGGGTCTCCTTCAAATTACTCTGCTGTAGGCCTCACACACATATCAAAGCATTTCTCGCAGTCTGTGAAGTACTCTTTCAAGATCGCCTTCAATTACCTCTCTGTGTTCTCATTAATCTCGTCCAC
Source organism: Thysanoteuthis rhombus (assembly GCA_963457665.1). Taxonomy (NCBI): domain Eukaryota; kingdom Metazoa; phylum Mollusca; class Cephalopoda; order Oegopsida; family Thysanoteuthidae; genus Thysanoteuthis; species Thysanoteuthis major. The sequence goes on from OY735237.1 coordinate 5,363,116, forward strand.
AGTCTGAAATCACTGAAGCCTGAAATCATCGGAGGCCAAATCTACAATATATGAGGGGTGGGGCTGGCAGATGTGGATGATGTGATGTTCAGCCCCCAAAAGACCTGCACAAAACATGAAGAATTAGCAGGCAGAGCCATTGTGGGTGTGGCAAACTCCCTCGATAGCGTTCCACTGCTGACTGCGTAATCCCACGGGAGACTGATAATTCACTCAGGCTATTTCTAATTGGTAGTCAAGTAACATCAAGACCGCGCAACCAGTTGTCGAGATATTCAAAATGACTGGATACTTTCCGGACAGACCTCGTATTTGTGTGTGTATGTGCGCGCGCGCGCGTGTGTGTATGTGTGTGTTGTTGGTGGGGGTGTAGGGATTCGTGAAAATGCACAGGGAAATGGTTCCACCACGAACAGTTCACAATAAAAAAGATCCCGTGTTCTTAACATAAGTAAATCTGTAGATGAATAACCAACCAGCATGTGCAACAATAGATACATTATATATTCCATTTCAAACTTCAGATTCATTACGCTCTAAATTTCACTGAAACAGAACGAGTTTGGTTCAAAGTCTTCAGAATAACATGGTTCAACCATACATGAACACCCACACATACTTATGTATTTATGATGAATATACATAAACATATGCAAATACACACACATCATACATTCACATACACATATGTATATGATATAGACAGGCACATGTATGAAATACACGAATTTTATAAATACACACACACATACATATAAGCACACATACACATATATATTGTATAAACACACACATACATATATATGATAAAACCACTCGCACACATTATATATAAATACACACTCACATCCAGATATATTTAATATATTAACCCAGTCTTATATATGTATTTACGTATGTATGATACATGAATACACATTCGGAAACACTCCCACACATATATATGATATATAGACAGTATATCATATACACACACACACACACATATATATATATATATATATATATATATATATATATATATATATATATATATATATATATATATATATGTATTGCTGAAGTCTATGCTTGGTTAAATATTTAAGGAGTAAGAAAGATTAAAGCTTTTAGACAGGTAAAAAAGGTTTCCCTTCACATATCACCCTTTGAATTGGAGGAAAATCTCCTATTTCATTTTTGACCCCTAAAAGGAGGGGTGAATTTTCAGTTCACTTTTCACCCCTTGAAGGGGTTAAAGTTCCCTTTCATTTTTCACTCGTTAAAGAGAGAAAATGTTTCTTTCAATTTTGACTCCTTAAAGGAAGGAATGTTTCTCCACACTTTTGATCCCTGAAAGAGGAAAAGATTTCCTTCAAATTTTTATCCCCTCCCCCAAATGGGGTAAGGATTCCCTACAATTCCAACTCCTAAAGTAAGGAAGATATCTTTCCACTTCCGACCCCTCAAAGGGGGAAAAAGTTTCCGTTCATTTTGAGTACTTGAAGAATTTACTCGAATGAAATAAGAAAATATGTATATCGAGCACAATGTAAGGGTCCGGTTTAGCATAAAAGCTACATTGTGAATAGAACTTTAAAACTTTGTCCTAGGCTCATTGAGCATGCATACTAAATTTGATTAAGTGGTTCCTATAGCGTGACAGACCGTGTGACACCTCTCACTTAAACAACAGAAAGATAGATAAACAGGGGAAAACTTTCTAATAATGATACATTGTTCTTTTTCTTCAATATTTAATTCCAAATTTTCAGTTACGTAATTATCTCTGAAGTGGTTTGATACATATATACAAACATAAATGTGTGAGTGCATGTATAAGTAAATAGGAATTAACGTCTATACAATTCATGTATAGCTCCAAAAATCAATGAGACCTGTTGGGCGAAAATCGTCTGATTCGATCAGCCTCGCAGTTGAGGTAACTGTATATTTCCCACCGATATAATACCATAGTAGGAGAAAAATAAGAGTTTTGAATGTTAGTTTTCACATGTACACAGATAGGCCCTCCCCATTTGAAAGATTGGTGCAGCGCGACCTTCCTACACACTATGTCTGCCCCTCCCTCCTCTTTCACCGTTTAGTGTTGTCTTGGGCTGAGCTAAGCTTAGTGAACCTCTATAAATTGTTAGATTTTGATTTGAAAGGAACTGGGACTAAATAGAGTCCGGAAAAGCCTACCTTGGACAAACCCAGTCAGTTAAAGTGCAAAGTAGGGCAAAATCCCTATTGGTTAAATTAAAACTAGACAAAAATGTAAGTAATTAGCGACATTATTATATTTTCCCCCTTTTTTATTATTCTTACTCAACGAGAAGTGTTTGTCTGGCTTCATATTCTAATCACACATTTTAAAAGCTGAATATTTTGATTAGACATCCGAAAATCAAATAATGATACAACTACAATGAATTTTCATAAAGACAGAAAACAAATCGATCGCTATTATATTATTATAATGTCTTCCTTGTAGCAGTCTTATTATATCATATATAATGAATATTTACATCCCAGACAATAGTTCACAGACTACAAACAATGAAAAAATTATGATTTTAAAGTTATTTTTCCTCGGGGGATTGCTTCTTACACTAAGGTCTAAATATGGTACCCGACAGGACCCCAAGGCCTGAAAACCCTTTTCTTTTTTTAAAAATCAAAATATGCAACAGTTACTTTTTTTTATTATCGAAAAATGATATTTCCATCACGATTACAAGTACAAATTAAGTATTGTAGCCCCTAAAAATAATTGCAACCCCTTCTACAAACCTATTGCTTTATTTTCGAATCTCATACTCTAATATTACCGAGATCCCTATAGTACCACGGTAGGGTTAAGGTTTGTTGGTAATGTGGGACCATAGTCTTTGGGAGATGCGAAAACAAAGCAATAGTACTAGCTCTGTAGGAGGGACCGCGCTTCTTCTTAGGGACTGCGATACTTGACATGTATCCGATTACATCCTTGAATGTACACTTTTTTTCGATTGACATACTTTTTGGGGGCCCCGAAAAACCCAATTTCTGGTTTTCAGGGAATTAACACCATGTTCTCGGGACTACTGAAGCAGCCGACTATATTGCGTGTCGTGCACTATATAACGTTATTAATTCATAGAAAGACGTATGTGTCAAAGTAAAAATAAAAATCGTGAAACATTAAGCAGTAATAAAAGACTCATTAGATCAGTGGTAGGCAGGCGGGTGGAATAGGTATCTAAAACCTGGTAAGTCGCATTGACAACCAGTAACTGTAATAAATAAATTAATATTGAACAGTGAGAGACGTAAATGGTTTAAGACGGGAGGGACAGTGGTGCCAATTTAGATATTTTGTATCTATATCTAGATGTTTTTGGTTGCGTTCAGGCCTTAGAAATCGCTATTTAGATGAATTTTTAATGAAATATTTTTCATATAATTTATAGTAATAAGATAAGCAACAATTTTAACAAAATGAGTAATATCTTAATGACGTAAATGTTGACGACTAAAACCACGTCTAATTTATTCATAACATGTCATATACCCCCAAGATTTTATAAATATATCTAGAGAAGTAGAGTATCTCGATGATTCTGGGATTCTTTTAGATGTTTTTTTACTCAATTTTAGATGTAAAATCGTGAATAAATTTGGCAAGACCAGAGAGGGAGAGCATCTCGTGCTTCTGAACAAACAAGTACGGGCGGTGGGGGGGATAGTGAGGGTTGGAACCGTTTTTTTTTTTTTTTCTTGGCATAATGATTTAGTATGTAATTAATAATCTTTTTAAAAGGGTGTTGTCTGTTTCCTGTCTCTCTTTTTAGTCTTTTTCTAGTGTAATGTCTATGCAAGAACATGATTTGCAGTTAAACGTATCTTTACGCAACCGTCTGTTCCCTGACTGTCTAAATTCTCTCTTTCTCCGTCTGTCAGTATTCGCTATAAAAACTAGAAAGCACACCGAGAGCGCACACCTCTGCCAACGCCATTGTCACTAAAAACTAGATGAAAATCAGTACACATGTAATTACGATGCAGGGGAGGTAACTGTATTCTTAATAAAAAAAAACTAAAAAAAACTGGATCCACCCCAAAATTTAACCAATTCTTCCTCATCCTAAAGTCTGTCTTCCGCAGAATAAAAAATGTCATAAAAATTCACTGAGGACTTTTGGAGATACTGACTGTGCGGACAAACAGACAGTACATGAGTGAATATATATATATATATATATATATATATATATATATATATATATATATATATATATATATATATATATATATACCTCTTCCAACTTTGGTAAATGTGGAAATTCTTTCTTTACAAAGATTTCAAAATAAATATATCTAATCAAGCAACGAGTGTAGGCATTGAAATCATTTTTTCTAATATATAAACGCGTTTCACTTATTTGAAAACAACGCATTATTCCTTACTTTGGATAAAAAGCTATATTTCGTTTTTAATAACCATATTTGAGAATATAAGACTCGTTTCATCCCTAACGAGCGACTCAAAAATATTATATGCGATGTGAGATGGGCTTTTGTTTTCACTTGAAAATTAAAGTAGCATTATTATTATTATCAAATGGATTTTTCCTTCTGTCCTTGTTGAGTTTTTCCCTCTGCTATACTGTTGTTACATATTTTGATAACATTAAATGCATACTCGTGGTTACACTAATTTTTCTTTTCTTTATATTCCCTGTTGAAAGGGGTGAGTGTAATATATGCCTGTGGGTCTTATCTGCCATCGCGGTACCCACTCTTAAAACGAAAACAAATTTGAATATTCCAAGTAAGTCGGGAGGACTCGCTCTTAATCACGAGAAGGAAAAACTGTTTTCGGACCAGACCGCACCAAGAGGATGAAGAAAAAAAATCTAATGAAACGATCAGTCATAACAAGCTTAATTTTGTACAGCACAAGGCCAAATAGGGGTAGGAAGATTGTGTTGCGCCAAGTGAATAGTATCTGCTTGCTTTAAAAAGCAATACCCTGCTTGTTTGTTTCTTTTTTTTTTTAATCTGGGATCAGATACTAATACGTACAATGAAATATACAACTATGAGGTTAGCCCCAATTTGATTAGCCGTCAGTCTGTAAAATATGAATGGTTTGGCATCATGAATGAAGATTTTGGGATGGTTTTCCACAACTAAAGGACCGTAATCGGAGGGTCCTGTACGAGAATATGATACTCCCAAATCGTTTAAATAAAGGAATGAATTCAAAGCATTAAAGTCTATGTTTTTGTTAGGGTGTTGCGTGTGAGAGTTAAATGCGAGAATTCGCGAATAAAAAATATAAAAAAGCAACAATATTGAACAAATATTTTTTAAGCGTATTTGTGCCTGAATTATTAAATAGTTTAGAGATTATTCTTTTTGGGGTGGGGTGCAGTGCCAAATTTAGGTTTGCTAAGGCCCTAAAGCTGTGTGAAGCTTGGCGGTCCCTTGTTAAAAAGATACGCCAGAAGATCTCACAAAAGCTGGAAACTGGAAAACACACTTTTACATTTTTTGAAGCCCCTGCAGTTTACAGGCCCTAGGCTCTAGCTTTAGCTTATGCCCTAAATTCGGCACTGGGGGAGGGTTTCTTTTAAATTATGACAAATTAAGGTATCGGAAAAATGAAAAAAAGAGAGGGTATCAGGATAGAGAGAGAGAGAGAAAGGGGGGGTGAAAAAAGAAAGGGCTTGATTAAAGGGAAAAGAAAGGAAAGAAAAATTTTTTTTTTTGAAAAAAAAATTGTAAAAAAAGAAAATCAAAAAAAGGGGAGGGTTGAACGAAGTCCCCAAAAGTTAACGTGGAAAGAAAAAATAACTTTTTGTCTGTAACTTACAGGATAGCTTTCTCCAAGAGGTTCTCGATGTGAACACACATAAAGGTTTGAGCATCAACTCTCCTCTCTTACTCTCACTCCTACTCTCACTCCGACTCACTCACTGCACCTCATTGTTAACCACCCTTTCTTACACTATCATCTCCTCCTCCTCCGTATCCTCCTCCTCCTCCTCGTCACTCTTCAACTCCCCTTCCTATCCCTCCTTCACTCTAATGTAATCACTTCTTCTCCCCCTCCTTCACTTTTATGTAATCGCTATGTCTCCCCCTCCTTTTCATGTAATCGCTCCTTCTCTCCCTCCTTTGCTTTTATGTAATTGCTGCTTCTCCCCCTCCCTCAGTCAGTCATTGTCTGTCTGGAGCAGTGAAAAAAAAAAGGGAAAAAAACGCCCACTTTTCTCCGTTTTATTTTATTTTATTTCATTTTATTTAATCTTGTCTCCTGCAAGTTTTCATCGCTTTAGAAAATTACCAACTCATAACACACACATTTTTTAATGGTTGGACTATTTTATTTTCATTCAAATGCGTAGTTTTTTTTTTCTCTTCCTTCAACGTGATTTCTTTCTTTCCCCTTTCGTTTTTTATTTATTCATTGTGTTGCTTTTCTTTTATTCCTTATCGTTTTTTTCTTTCCTTTCTCGTTCTTTCTTTTTGGATTTTTTATCCTTTCTGTCAGTGAACTTGTTTTTCTCTTTCTTTCTCTCTTTCATTCTTTTTGTTACTTTTTTATTACTTTAGATGTTTTCCCCACCCTCGATTTCTTTTTTGTGTTTCTTTTCTCTCTTTTTCTTTCTTTTTTCACTCTTTTCTTTTTCATCACCAGTTGTACGTTTCCTCTCTTTCTTTTTCTCTTTATTTCTCCCTCTCGTTCTTTCTGTATCACTTATTTTCGCTTTTAATTTCCCATCCTTTCTTTCTTTCCATATTTTCTTTTTTTTAATCACCTGTGATCCTTAATACTTCTCCACTCTTTCTTTTTCCTTATTTCTTTTTTCTTTCTTTCGCTCTCTCTCTTCCTCTCTTTTCTATATCACCCGTCTTTCTTTATACCATTCCGATCTTTCCTTCTTTCTTTCTTTCTTCTGATTTTTTCTTTTATCAGATACAGTCAGACAAAACTGTCAACAAAACTGTCAAAATAGGTTTCTTCAGTTTTTAAGTTGGTCCTGCTGGCTGGCTATGTATCATGTATACAAGCTGCACCAATGGAGCGAGTGGGCTGAAATTTTCAACATTTACTCTTTATTATGTGAAGAAATCTTTTTTTAAAATCACCCCAGATAGGTTTTAAATGCAGGTCTTTTTACAGTGTAAGTTTATGCTAAATCGGTCACAAGTTTGTTTTTTTCCAAGTTCAAACTTTTCAATGATCCGACGAAAAGCGAGAAAAGTAAGTTATTAATTAAACATCCCTTATGAAAAAAAATTGATTGATCAACCCCAACACGGCATGCTGCCACAAGATGTTGGTCATGTGACAGTTTCTATCGAGTGACTAACCAGACCTGGCTTTCTTTAAACTTTAGACCCCCATTTCACATGAGCCCTTTTTTTGTTCCAACTTATTTTTACTTTTTCTCTCTCTTTCTCCTTTACAATTTCCCCATTACCCCCCAAGTCTCACAACTCGACCCATTATATATATATATATATATATATATATATATATATATATATATATATATATATATATACATATATATACATATATATATATATATATATATATATTGCAAAATCAACGGGCCACTCCGATATTTCGCGACACCTGCTCCATTAATATTCAGACTGATTACCTCAATAACATTGAATAATGGAAATTAAAGATTCTTCTTCAAGTTGTTTTCTTTTTCTCCTACAAAACAACATTCTTCCCTTTTTTTTCTCTTGTTTATTTCTTCTTTCTTTATCACCATTGTCCTTTTCTTTCTTTTCTCTCTTTTCTTCCCGTCTTTTTCTTCCAATTTCTATTTCTTTTTCTACCCTCCTACATCTTTTTTTCTTCTCTTTCTCCTCACTTTCTTTTTTATTCCCCCGTCTTTTTATTTCTTCTTTCTTCTTCTTCCAGATTCCTTTTCTCTGATTTTCCCAGCTTATCTCTTTTCATCTCTCTCTCTTCTGGTCCTCATCTTCCTTCCTAAAAAAACCAACATTTTCCTTTTTGGTAATTTCCCAGTCCCATCTCCATTCCTTCCTTCTTTCTAACCTTCCTTCCTTCCTATCTACCGTCATTCTTTCCTTCTTTCCATCTCTCTCCTTTTCCCCTCTTTCTTCTACCTCCCTCTACTTTCTGCCCCTTTATCACAACCCTAAAAAGAATCAAGTGAATAAATTATCTTGAAGCAACAGAATCTTTTTTAACTTGATGTTTATATTTGGACTTCATTAACACTAAATATTTTCTGGTTTCGTAAAGGTTCCGAATTTTCAAAGCTGAGATTTAACAAAAGACAGGTCTGGTTAGTCAGTCACTTGAAATTGTTACGTGACTAAATTCTTTTGACAGCACACCGTGTTGTGGGAGATCAATCGAATAAATAGGACAAGGTGTGATCAATGAATAAGTTACTTCTCTCGCCTTTTATTGGATCATCAAAAAGTTTGAATAAGAAAAAAAAGCAACAAGCGGGCATAAACTAAAGATCAAGGTAGTATAAACTTCCATTCTAAATTGACCCCCAACCAAAAACCTACTTAAAGTATTAAAAACGCTCCATAGTTCCAAGTAACAGTGGAGATCAGAATTTTATCAAACTCCCACTGACTTCATACTCCTAACCTAACAATAATGACAAGTTCAGACTTCCGGTCAAGAATTAAGAGTGAAAAGTTCAAAATGATGGATTGGCAGAGACAGGAAAAGACAGATTCTATTCCTACGTTATCGATCAACGAAAGAAAGGGAGAAGAAAGAATGAAAGAAAGAAAGAAATGAACAGAGAAAAAGAAAGAAAGAAAGAGAAAGGGAGAGAGAAATAAAGGGAGAAAGAGAAAACGGAAAGTCATGGACATTAGATTTAATTATCTGGTCGCAGTAAACAGATTATCTTAATTAGAATTTATTACTTTTTCTTTCTTAATCTCTATATTAATTTTTTACCTTCTTTCTTTCTTATATACTCTTCTCAGCCCTAAATGTTCATAGTAGATATTTGAAATTTTGCACACACACTCCCCTCAATGAGTAGCAAAAACATTTTTCTGTTTTTTGAAAATGGCTGAAATAGTTGCGTTCAAAGTGAAGTTTGACTGTAAAGCAGCGTGTCGTGTTTTTCGTTTCATTTCATAATCAGCAAGGCTTGTAACGTAAGTTGCTGATATGATTAATTAGAAACCGTCAACCAAAACTGCCAATATGGGTTTCTTGAGATTTCAAGTTGGTCTGGCTGGCTATGTATGTATCATGCGTGGATGTCACAATGAAGCTAAAAGGATGATAATTTATCATATCAAGAAAAGACTTTTTTTTATTATTGAACCCAAACCAGTAATGGGATTCAAATGGGGTTCAATATATAATGTAAGTTCATTCTAAATTGATCCCTCAGTTTGTGTCCAGCAGCGTTCGCACTTATTTTTCGAATATTCGGACATTTCAAGTGACCATTGGTGATAGAAGTAATTTATTCGTTGATCATTCCTTTTTTTCATTCGTTTATCCATCATCTGTCCATCTATCTCTGTCTGTTTGCATCTATCCATCAATCTATCTAGCCACCTTTTGAACAACCGTAGCCATCAAAGATGGCAAAGGGTTTCTATCCTTCTTTAAATATATATATATATATATATATATATATATATATATATATGTGTGTGTGTGTGTGTGTGTGTGTGTGTGTGTGTGTGTGTGTGTGTGTGTGTGTGTGTTTGCTTGTGTTCCACTGCTCCAGGCCATACCGTTTTGTCTGTAGACTTGACAACGGTATTTCACTAAACTCCTAAAAATGTTTTTAAAGGCTTTTTTTTAACTTTAGGGGACCTTATTCTGACAGGTTTATTTATAACATCTGAGTCTCCAGAATTAAAACATTTCTAGATGTTTTTACTATATTTTAGATATTTTCCAGTGATGTCATAAATAGAATTTATTCTGGCCATATTTTTCTTCAATGGGATTTTTTTGCATGACTTGAAATGTTGACGCTATGGTCGTTCAATTATTGACAGTGATATCGAGTCTATTTATCTATCTATATATTAATTTTATTCATCAATTATATTCATTGCTGCTTCACACCAAGCAAAATTGTTCATCAGTCATTGTTCATATTTTCAGAATAAGAAATACGTGGGGCACAGACATCTCTTCCTTTCTTTGTCACTCATATCTTGACTGCAACGCAAATCCTCTGTAATATGTGCATAAAAATTGCACTTTACGTCTTAATATTTCCATCAACCTATTTAAGTAAATCCATATTTACGTTGTGTCGCGTGTAATGTGTCACCTATGTAATAACTAGGTACAGGCGTGAGTCCTGGGATAAGGGGTCTACAGGGTCTAGATTCTCGGTGAAAACACAAATTAATTTTAATATCAGGATAAAGGAATTCTATGGATAAAAAAAAAACAACTAAATTATCCCAAGTATTCATAGATTAAAGACAAAAAAAATGTTATTCTGTTTTTCGTCTAAAGTAAGACTAATTTACGCATTGTCGTCAAAAAAGACGGCAATTATCAAGTAATTCTGGCAATTATATAATACCAAAAACATTACGCTGTTCTGTATTTTCTTGTCTATGTTCAATGTTTCTTGAATATCGAACTAATCCAAAGATATAATTACTGTATTTTACGGTATATAGGACGATTTTTTTTTCAAGTTCTCTCTTGAGGCGGACACTGAATCAGTTTGTTACTAACGTTACTGTGTTATGCAAATGGTGTAAACAGCCAGCCACTGTGGAGGTTAATATAGATTTGATTTGATAAGATCAAAATAAAATGATCTGATAGTGTGGCAAGCTATGTAGATTTGAGGGGAAAGAGGGGTGTGCTTTTTTCATTCTTTCGAGAATATGCCTACAAAAATTGAGGGGCATCTTATAAGGTGGTAAGTCGAAAATACGATGAGTAAAGCTACAAGTTAACGTAACAAAATTCTATTTCTTCTTAGTTATATCACCAGACGTCATTAATGACGTAAGCGTGACAGACGACAAACATTCTTTACTAATTATTATAAGTGTGGATGTTTTCTGTTTTATTGCTTATAGATGTTTCTCTTTTTATTTTACTTCTGGCAACGAAGTTGTACGGGGTATTTTCATTCAACCGTATGTGTCTGTCTATCTGTCTGTCTGTCCACACATATCTTGATGGAATTCAATGACATTTTCTGGAAGCGTACGAACCAGGTAAGGAGGAATTGATAAAATTTCAGGTGGATCCAGTATTTCTTTTTTCCAATTGAGAGTTATTTTTTTCTTTCTCATTTCATACTTTCGTTTGTCCTAACAATATCTCCAAAAGTTCTCAATGAATTTGAATGACAATTTGTGGAGGGTAGGGCTATGGTCTAAGATGAACAATTGATTAAATTTTAATTAAGATGATTTAATCTATTTATTTATGCAGTTGCCTCCCCTGCATCGTACCTGAACTGATTTTCATTCAGTTATTTGTAACAATGGCGTAGGCAGAGGCATGCGCTCGCCGAGTGCTTTCTAGCTGGTTCTGTGGTAAATTTCTTTGAACGTTTTATTCAATTCAATTCTTTTGTCAATTCCAGTGCTAAAAAGCTGCGTCTCAAATATATATGAAAAATGCCGGATCACATATCACTTTCTTGTTTTTGATCATTGAAAATTTTTTTCTTATTCACGGATTCTTTTTTTATATGAATGTTTCCATTTGAATCCCGCCCTGCTCAAATTCCTGGATCCGCCCCTGAGGTGACTGTTTACTAGAATAAAAAATCTATTCCCCTGACCGACCGGACATTAATATCACTATTACAGATCCAGAATCAATTTTTTTTCTATTTAATATTCTCTGTTAGAAACCGTCAGCCAAAGCAGTTAACATAGTTTTATTTAGTTTTTCAAGTTGGCCTTGCTGGGAGGCTGACTGGGAGGCCGACTGGGTGTGGTTATCACATCTACATGCCGCACCAATGGAGCTAGAGGGCTGTACATCTATTCCTTATCATGCCCTAGAAAAAGCATTTTCTTGTTCTTTGGAATGCTTCCAACCTAAACAGATATTTAGTGAGTGTGTGTGCGGGGGGGGGGCAATTAGCTATGTAAGTTTGTCATAAATTGATCCCTTATTTTATGTCCGGCAGCATTCACGCTTTTTTTTTTTTTTTTGAAGATTCAGGGTTTTTTAGTGATCACTGCCTCGCTAAATGCGACTATGGTAACTTTGATCAACCCTTTTTTTCCAATTTACTAATTGATCATCTCAACACGACATGCAGCCGAAAGATTCAGGTCACGTGACAGTTTCTACTGAGTGACTAACCAGACCCGTCTTTCTTATTTATCACAATGTTTCAGTCGCTCTGCTCTCCGGTCTTCCTCAATTGCCAGTTGTGTTTGATAACTTCCTGGGACAGAGCCTCTGGGGTTTTTTTTCAGTCCACGGGTATATCAAACTGTCAAATTATCCCTCGACCTAGAAGATCGCCAGGGTACCATGGCGTGTATTCCAGGACATTTGGAATTACTCAGCAAGGTCTATCTCATCTCAACAGTACATGTGACTACTCGTAATGGGTTACATGGTACCAGCCTCGAACTCAACACTCAATAGTAATGGTCTGCGAGACAAGTTTGCTAACCGTTACTTCAAGAAGTGACGCAAAGATTGAGATTTACTAAAGTTAGTTTCGGAAGTTACAAGGTCATAAGAATAGGAAACCCATTGAGATTCAAATTCATTTCGGATTAATAATCACTAATCTAATTTGACAACAGAGAAATTCTGAAGCACAACCTTTAACGCCCTTGCTTCCTCCCAAGCAAAACGTTTCTTTATCCAAAGATTGTTTAGCACTTTAAGCAGGTATTTATAACGTCATCCCCTAAGCAGACGACACTATGCACAATATATGTTATACACTATATATATATATATATATATATATATATATATATATATATATGTATATATATATATATATATATATATATATGTTAACAACTGGTTTATATGGTCCATCATATGATACTTAACAAAATTCTTATTAGGTTTCATTCGAAATGCACTTAAAATGGTAAATGAAGGATGGTATGAATAACAAAAACGGTAAATATCTCATCGAAAGATGATCCATTTGAAGTAATAACCTTTTCTAAACGATCCTCTAATATGCCAATCTCTATAAAATCAGGTTTAGTGGTCACCAATTCAATAAAAGCACAAATTATGGCTTCTCGGTTGTTGAACCTTCTATCTCGTATATGCAGTTAAAAATGGCTGAAAAGATGATAATGAGCAAGATGAATGTCAGGTGAATACAGAGGATATTGTAAAACTTCATATCCCTATTCTTCAAATCTGGACACAGACAAATTAGAAGTGTTGGGTCTTGCACTATCATGGGTAACTCTATATGGTAGCTGCTGAAGTCGTTTGTGGGTCATTGACCACTGCTATCAATAATTTCTCATTATTAAGAGTTTTTTCTGATTTCCCTCGAGGTTTTTTCTAGTATCCATATTTCTAGACTCAAACCTATTGAACGAATGCTGAACTGTTCCCACTGTAGTAGTATTCTCTCCAAATTCTTAGTTATCAGTAGCTTGAGCAGTATCATGTCCTAATTTGAAATCGTACTTGAAAATAAGTCTAGCTTCTTGGGTGGTCATTATTGCTGTTAAGGGCTCAAAACACTTCAATAACAACGAATGATATCTCTGTATGCATTGAATCTGCAACAAAATGCAATTACTTTATTAGATCTCTCAGTTCTAGAATTATTTTATAAGATCTAAAAAAAAAGAATCATATTTCATATGACAACCTAATATACAGGAAAAGAAGATGGTTATACTATTTTCCACCGATACGAGAGGTCTGTGTTCGAATTTAGGTGAAAAAGCCACGACTTGCGACTACTGATTTTCGAGGCAGACAGATCCCCCCCTCTAGTTCGAAAATTGGGGCTATGCCAATCTTCCTCACCTCATTCACACCCACCTAATTGTCCTTATCTTGTACTTAGCGTGTTTAGTATTTAAATATCATGTGCGTGGTCATTCATTTTTGTTAACAACTGATTTGAATGATCCATCATATGACAACTTACAAACAATTTTTGAATCATTTAACACCCTCCCCCTCCTTGGGTAGCCATTTGAACATCAGCCAACATAAGTTTTGACAATTAGACATCCTATTTCCAAATCAATCTAAGGGGGGAGCGCTTCATTTTATTGACAAATTCGAAGAAGATATTTTCCCCTCATATGAATACATACATTTTTAAATGCATTATCGCCAAATTTGTTTTGACATTTCCAAGCCTATCCTGTGATGACATTTTGGATATTGAGTTCAATTCAGTGTTTCACCACAGTTGTCACACTTATCGTCTATTTACCCGAACCCCACGAGAACAGGATGTGACATAAGGTCGGTTTGACGTGGGGAACGTAAAACACAGACGTGTGGAGAAAGAACTTTCCAGAAAAATTCTTTTTAGTCCTCGCAACTATTGTTGTGAGGACATAAGAGCACTCAAGTTGGTCAAAAGACGAACCCTGACCCGGTTTGTCCTGACCGACACAGACAGTGCCAAGGGCATTACATCAGCGTCCGTCCAGACAGAAATGATCTTCCAAATTTGGCTTTTCAGCAAGCTTTTCACTCTTACCTTATACATTAAAAGGTTGCTTTGTCGAAAAAATGTGAATAGCTGGTAAAAATGACGGCTTGGAACGTGTTGTCAGACAAAGGTTCTGTCCCAACCCTTAGTCTACTTGAACGTCCCCTGAAACCAGTTTGATTATCCTAACTTCTATAATGGGGAAGATGAAATTAAAGAAAAATGAGGAGCTTGTCTCGTGACACTGTGCTAAGTTAATCTAAGCTTAGTAAATACCTAATATGGCTACCTAGTTGAGTTGCAAGGATTACCAAGCTGATCCGCAGTCAATTAAAGTACTGAGTTCGATACTCACTTAGTGTCCAATACCTGGGAACTTGTGCCAAACGAAAGTCATATTAGTAAAAAAACTAAAAGTCTAGTTTGCAAGCTTGTATTGTACACGTCCACCTCAG
The DNA here is from genome assembly GCA_963457665.1 of Thysanoteuthis rhombus. Taxonomy (NCBI): domain Eukaryota; kingdom Metazoa; phylum Mollusca; class Cephalopoda; order Oegopsida; family Thysanoteuthidae; genus Thysanoteuthis; species Thysanoteuthis major. The sequence continues at coordinate 5,378,198 of OY735237.1, forward strand.
TTCCAAAACTTGATCATAGATGGGTGCACAGCATTTGAGCCTTGTACAAACTTATAAAATATCACTCCATTGGTGGTGGTTTTTAAAGTGTCAATTATTGATTGGCTTCATTAATTAATAAATAGAAATTGATAACAAATGTTTATGTAAAGTGGTATCAAATATTACAATCATCGTGATAAATACATTTTTTCAAGCGAATAATGGAAGAAATATTGTCAAATGGTTGATATAAAACAGACAATGGTTGTCAATTTTATTACAATAAATACTAAGTAAACTAATACTGTCATATGACTGATTGACGTTTGAAAGCAACGTTCCTACATGTTATTGTTTAATTATTCATTCCTATAGACTGATGTGGAGCATTGGGCCGTAACTACACTACGCCAGCGGACAATCATTGGGACAATGCTGCGGCAATTTCTGTTGCAAGGTTTTTACGGAGTGCAGCAATATATATATATATGTGTATATAGTGCAGCAATATATATATATATATATATATATATATATATATATATATATATATATATATATATATATATATATATATATTGCTGCAATAACATTGAATCAAAAACTTAAAAGAAAAGACAGAAATGAACATGAACAAAATAACAAAATTAATCAGTGTAATAAAAAATCAGCATGGGTGTAATCACGAGTATATATATATATATATATATATATATATATATATATATATATATATATATATATATATATATATATACAGAGAGAGAGAGAGAGAGAGAGAGAGAAGGACAGCGGTTTAACAAAAACTAGTTAAAGATATGAAGTAAAATCCAATAGAGGAACACACAGCAACAACAAAAAAGTTGAGGAAGGAAAATCACCTGGTACACATCGCCATTCAACCTACAATTTAGGAAAAATATTCATCCAATTAATAGAAAAACATTTCCTTCCAAACGACTCACCGAGTAAAATATCTAACCAGAACACACTGAAAATTATCTATAGTTATACGGATGATTTAATGAATTCATAACAAAGCATTACAATTGAGAGATTATGAATAATACTAACGGAGAGAGCACAAATAAACCAGATTGCAATTGTACAAACAAAAATAAATGCCTCTCGCAAAACAAATGTTTCAAATAGAATATTGTATACCAAAAAGAAATAATAACCCAATAAAAACCCTTACAAGTGAAATATTATATAGGAATATCGGAAACACCCCCGAAATTAAGATTAGCTAACCATATATCATCATTTACAAACGAAAAATATAAAAACAGTACATCATTGTCATATTATTGGAGGCTAACTGATAATAAACTCAAACCCACCATAAAGCAGAAAATATCAAAGCAAACATATTGATGTCAGAATATAGAAACCCCATGTTACCTATGCCTAAATGAGAAATTTGAAATCCTCCCTTTTGCCAACAGAAAAAAAAACAAAGAAAAAAACACAATTATCAATTTGGAAAAATGAAGTAGCGTTAAAATGCTAAATTTATCTTCGACACATAGAAATAGACCAAATCTGAAGTAATTAGATTAACAACCAAGGCCATTTAAAAGGAAACCCTAACACTGAGAAACAGATTTGATAGAGAAATAGAGAATGAAGCATCACCAGGGAGGAATCATAACGCAAAGAACTGATGGTTTAACAATATTCTGATAACGAAAATGCCTACACCAAATCCTCCTAATTCATAATTTATAACTATCAACAAGCACAGCATCTCCAATAAATAAAACAGAAAAATATAACAAGCAATGACCAACCATTAAACAAAATATATATGTACATAGATAGAATATAAGGAAGATCCTACAACCTAAGGAAATAGACGCTACTCCCCTCCCAAGAAATGTCCTAAATAGGAATCTAAAATTAACTGAATCATTTGCACAAACAGGGCAGAAACATAAAACGTATTTATGTATTGAATCTCTTCTAAATCATATTTGAAGCTCTATTCTAAATCAGCTTAATGTTTAATGTTGCATATATCGAGCATTTTATGGAATCACACATCAGATTTTGTATCATATTGTATTTTATTGTATTCCTCATTTGTATTGTGTGTGTATACATATATACAGCAGTTAGACAAAGCAAAAAATACACACTAAAGATAATCCAAGTTAACGAGCCAAGGATACGAAACAAATGATTAAGTAAAAAACGAAGATGGGCTGGATCCTTAACAAACAGATACGACAACAGATGGAGCAAAACCAATTGGTGCATATGGGGCAGTAAACGCTGTTGGAAAAGACCAAACATAAGATGGTGGATAAGATCGAAAGATTTGCCAGTAAGGCATGGTAATTTAGCACAATCACGGTATATATATATATATATATATATATATATATATATATATATATATATATATATATGTGTGTGTGTGTGTGTGTGTGTGTGTGTGTGAATGCTTTCTATCACTGAATCTATACGTACATACAAAGGTATTGATATATATATATATATATATATATATATATATATATATATATATATATATATACATGCGTGCATATGTATGCGAGTATATATTTTTTTGCACACATATATGCACATATTTTACATATACGCAAATTTATGCAAGTATATATATGAATATATGTAAGTATAAGTGTGCACTTATATACATATATATAGTTTAGAAAACTTCACAGTTTTGAACATTAAACATTTGAAAAAAAACTTCTTAAGATTCTTTTGTGTCATTTCAGTCTCTCATTCCCCCAATATCTGTCAATGCAATTTCCGCAATTTTCTTTAGTGTTTCCCTCTGTTTTACATATACTTTGTACAATGGTACAATGTATTAATTTTCTCTTGTTGGGATCATCAGTTGTTTACCATGTAACTGTTTCGGGGATTTTCAAAACAAAACTATTATATAAACATGGTATCCCAGCATTGCTATCAAACACCACCTCCCTTTCAGTTATGATTTAATATATAGCTTATAACATACATATAGTTTGTTAATTTATGTAGGGTATTATGTGTATTGCATATGGATATCATTTCTTACTGCACATTATTTAATTTTTTGAAACAAGTTTTACTGACGTGGGTTACCCCAAACACGTATTTAATATATATATATATATATATATATATATATATATATATATGTGTGTGTGTGTGTGTGTGTGTGTGTGTATGTGTGTGTGTGTATATATATACATATATATATGTGTGTGTGTGTGTGTGTTCGTGTGTGTACATTGACATATACTTATGTATATATTCTCATATATGTGTGTGTCTATATATATGTGTGTGTGTGTGTGTTTACATTGGCATATACCTGTGTATATATACTCATATATGTGTGAGTGTGTATGCATATATGTATATATATATATATAGATGTATGTGTTTGTTTGTGCGTATGTACATTGGCATATAACTATGTATATATACTCATATATGTGTGTGTGCGTGTGTGTGTATATTGGCATATACCTGTGTATATATATTCATATATGTGTGTGTATATATACTCACACATATATATATATGCATATACTAATATATGCATGTGCATGTACACATATAGATGCGTATATATATATATATATATATATATATATATATATATATATATATATATATATATATATATATATATATATCCTAACTGCCTGTGATGATTAAACAAATGAAAATTAACTGTAAACAAGCAGTCATTACTTTTTTAAAAGCAACCGATGCTCTGACATTCCAAAAGAGACTTTCGAGGTAATTTTTCAACTTCTAACGTGAACTTTAAATACTGCTTATGGCTTTGATATGAGTCATTATCATTCCAAAAGTTGTTCGGAATATTATCCTTATTCCCTACGTCGCTTTTATTGTTATCTCAATGTTTTGGTTGATCCATTCTACAGCTTTCTTCAGATGTAAAATCCTCTCAGAAGACGCCTTCTTTGATTAGGAAAACAATCATTATCATTTTAAATGTTGATCAGAATCATTCTTTGTGTTGCTGTTTGTTAGTACATTGCTTTTTGCCGATCCAATCTACAGCCTTCTTGAGGTGTACAATCTGTAAGGAGAGGAAACTTTCTTGTCTTCCACAGAAATAGATGGTAAATAGAAAATGGTGGCCAATAAACCTACCAGCTTGGCTCATCCCCAGCAATGAAAGCCACTCAGACAATACCATTCTCAGCTCTAAGAAAGAAGTCTGTTGAATCTATCTACTCAGTTGTCTGACGTTCGAAGATAAAGTTCAACATTTCATCAAAATGCGATTCAATTCTGACATTTTGAGAAGAATTATTATCATTCCAACATTTTTTCAGATTGTGATTTAATCTGTTTTTTCGGGGGGGGGGGGCTTTCGTTGAAATAATGAGGCTTCAACCAATCCATTCTACAGTCTTCTTCATGCGCACAATCCATACAGAGGGCATTTTCTATTAGGTTGTCTCACATGAAATGGCCAAATAGCCGTTTATGAGAGGAAAATATACTGGGTGACACTCTACAGTTGTTTGCGAAATCTATATATTTTAAGCAAGAACTCGAATTGTTGTCCTTGAATCTGTTTCCACAGCATCCCTTAAATCCACATCAACAACAACAGATAAAGGGTTTCCGAGAGGTTCATATCTCCGGAACGAAATCCGTGAATCTAACATTGCACTGTTCTTTCTGGGCAAGTTCCCGGTCCCCAATTGTGAAATCTATGTTATTGAAGGCTTGAAAAGCATTTTTACTGATTCTCTAAAAAGAAAGCTAACGTTGTATAATCAGTCGATTATGTATGATTACATTTTCCACTTCAGAATTTGTCAAAATCACAATCATAAAGACAAAAGCAAAACAACGGCCATTTCATACGGGACGACCTAACATAATTTAGAAAAGAGTCATCATCCTTACATGATTTTTTTTTCATTTCTTTTTAATCTCATTTTCGCTGTTTTTCGTCTTGTTTCCATTACATTTCTACAAATCTATCCCACAGCTTCTTTGGAGGGGGGGTGAAATCCGTATGGAAGGCATCTCCAGTAATTTTGAGGAAGGTTATTATCATTACAAGAGTAATTCAGAATAATGATCTTCTTTCATTTGTTGTTTTTTATGTTACTATAACGTTCCAACAATCCATTCTCCAGCTTTCTCCAGCTGCGCAATCCATATGGAAGTTCCACGAACCATTCAAGGTCAGGTTCTTGGAGGAATGCAACACCAAGGGCCTAGAATTGCGCAAAAACCACTGGGAGGTTAAGCTCGGATCCTCCATTAATACTGCTCAAATGATATTACCAGAGGTTATGAAAATTTAGAACTGAAGATAACGTTATTATTCTTGAACACGATTGTTTTAGATGTTGTTCGAACACTAGGACGTATTGTCATCGTGTTTTAAAATGATTTATAACCGAATTATAGAATCTGGACGCATTTGTCAACTTGGCGTTGATAATGGCAAGACAAGCTGAAATATGTTCGTTGTTCAGAAAATATACTAAGGGGAAAACAAATTGAATGTTCAAAACTTCAATCATTTCAGTTCCCTATGAAAGGTACATTCAATTATTTTGAGGAGTGTCATTATCATTCCAAAACTTGTTGGCACTTTTGATCTCATCCCTTTTGTTTTTGTTGTTCGCAGAATATTTCGGACAACAAAAATGAAATCAATAGTCTGAAATACTTTTGGAATATCCTTCAACATTTATTCGCAGAACTTGTCATTGGTAAATGCTAATGATGGCAATGGAAACTCTGAATGTTATCGATTCTTTCAAATATTTTGCTATCTTAATAATGATCTTTGGACTGCTGTCTGAATATATGAGAAAGACGATAGCCAGAGATACCTTTTGTAATTCTGAGATGAGTCAGTAGCATCCAGAGAGTGGTGCGAACTATTGATCTCGTTGTGGTAAAAACAAAAGCAGCAAAACGAATACGATCAATAATCCGAACACGGATTGGAAAGAGTATTGCTATAATCAAAAACTCGTGTTTGTCACATGTGACGAAACAAAGACATTATATGTAATATTTACTACGCTTAGCTTAGTCTGTCTCAAGGCCACCAGTGTATGATATCAAACTCTATGTAGTAATGATGGTTTTGAAAACAGCCTGCGAAGCATTGTTCGAAGGCAAGGTACTCTCTATTATTTACTTGTTTATGCTTGGTATGTCACAAGACTGAAGCAGTAAGTAATCTAATTGCTCTGTGGATGTGATGCTGCATTTCAAAATTCGGTTAACTTAGTAAATATTAATGTTAATTCTTTCATATATTCTTTTTATTTGCTAGTTAGTATTTGTTATTTAATAAAATGGCAGATAATTGGAAAGTTTCTAAATTATTTGACCGCGGTATTTGTGTCGAAATAGCATTATATTACTCTGCATAAATAATTCACATTTTCTATACATGTCAATTAAAAGAGCAAAAAACGTGTTTTAATCTGTGAATCATTTTCTAAAGGATATTTAAATGAGTCTGCATTAAGTCACGATAGATAGGTATCCAAATTTCTTATAAATTAATCACCGTAAATCGCGCTACCTAATCTCAAGAATAGATCCTTATACCTAAGATTATCTAAAATGAATACCAGCTCAAGTTGTGGGTATTGTTGGTCCAAATATTACCGCAGGGGCCCAAAAAGCACTTTTTAAAAAGAAAAAAATTGGGTGGGGTACCTAGTGCTGTATCCATGCAAATTTTTAAGGTTGTAACCCCGAAATTTCGACCTGGGGTGCCCAGAAATACGCAGACACACAGATAGACACACATGCACACGAGCAAAGAGAGAACAAAAAAAAATCTGACAGGAAATTCCCTCCAGTCTTGCTGATGTAGTCTAAAAGAATGTGGGGTGATACGTTTGGCATCAGCTGGGTTGCAGGAGCCGCCGGAACCACCTGGAGGGAGTCAGAGTTAATATCAAACAGCCCTCCTATTGCCTTGATATGACGTGATATGGTCACTGTTGAAATTGTTGAAGTATCCGGGAAAGTGCTCGAACCGTTGTTCGTGGGTCGTTAGCCACCACTATCGATGATTCTCCATCATTAAGAAGGATTTTGGATATGCGTCCTGGTTTATCATTGGTGTCTACTTCTCCAGACCTAAACCTATTGAAC